>JAWMAG010000057.1:87500-132500 GCA_037013455.1 Ceratitis rosa
ACAATAAAGATAATAATAATGATAATAATAATGACAATAGTAATAATAAAAATAATGATAATAATAATTAAAATAATAATGATAATAATATTGTTAATAATAATGATAACAATAATGGCAATAATAATGATAATAATAATGATAATAATATTGATAATAATAATGATAATAATAATAATAAAAATAATGATAAAATAATGATAATAATAATGATAACATTATTGATAATAACAATGATAATAATGATGGTAATAATAATGATAATAATAATGATAACAATAATGATAATAATAACGATAATAATAGTGATAATAGTAATGATAATAATAATAATAAAAATGATAATAATAATAATGATAATAATAATTATATTAATAATGAAAATAATAATGTTATTAATAATGATAATAATAATGATAATAATAATGATAACAATAAAGATAATAATAATGATAATAATAATGACAATAGTAATAATAAAAATAATGATAATAATAATTATAATAATAATGATAAAAATAATGGCTAATAATGATAATAATAATGATAATAATATTGATAATAATAATGATAATAATAATAATAAAAATAATGATAATAATAATGATAATAATAATTATTATAATAATGATAATAATAATGATAATAATGATAATGATGATAATAATGATAATAACGATAATAATGATAATAATAATAGTATTGATAATAATGATAATATTGATAACAATGATAATAATAATAGTAATGATAATAATGATAATAGTGATAATAATGATAATAATGATAATAATGACAATAATGATAATAATGATAACAATGATAATAATGATAATAATGATAATAATAATGATAATAATAAAAATAATAATAATAATGATAATAATATTGATAATAATAATGGTAATAATAATGACAATAATAACGATAATAATAATGATAGTAATAATGATAATAATATTGCTAATAATAATGATAATAACGATGGTAATAATAATGATATTAATAATGTTAATATAAATGATAACAATAATGACAATAATAATGATAATAATAATGATAATAATAGTGATAATAATAATGATAATAATAATAATAAAAATAATGATAATAATAATGATAATAATAATTATAATAATAATGATAATAATAATGATAATAATAATGATAATAATAATGATAATAATAATAATGATGATAAAAATGATAATAGTGATAATAATAATGATAAAAATAATGATAATAATAATGATAATAATAATTATAATAATAATGATAATAATAATGATTATAATAATGATAATAATAATAGTAATGATAATAATGATAATAATAATAACAATGATAATAATGATAATAATGATAATAATTATTATAATGATAATAATGACAATAACGATAACAATGATAATAATGATAATAATAATAGTAATGATGATAACGATAATAATGATAATAATGATAATAATGATAATAGTGATAATAATGTTAATAATGACAAAAATGATAAAAATGATAACAATGATAATAATGATAATAATGATAATAATAGTGATAATAATAATAACATTATTGATAATAATAATGATAATAATATTGATAATAATAAAGGTAATAATAATGATAATAATAACGATAATAATAATGATAATAATATTGATAATAATAGTGATAATAATGATGGTAATAATAATGATAATAATAATGATAACAATAATGATAATAATAATGATAATTATAATAATAATGATAAAAATGATAATAATGATATTAATAACGATAATACTAATGATAATAATAATGATAATAATAATGATAATGATGATATTAATGATAATAATGATAATAATGATATTAATGATAATAATGATAATAATGATATTAATGATAATAATAATAATAATGATAAAAATGATAATAATGATAATAATTATAATAATGATAATAATGATAATAATGATAATAATAATAACAATGATATTAATGATAATAATGATAATAATTATTATAATGATAATAATGACAATAACGACAATAATGATAATAATAATAGTAATGATAATAAAGACAATATTGATAATAATGATAAAAGTGATAATAATGATAATAATGATAATATTGACAATAATGATATAAATGATAATAATGATAATAATGATAATAATGATAATAATGATAATAATGATAGTAATGATTATAATGATAATAATGATAATAATGATAATAATAAAGATAATAATAATGATAACAATAAAGATAATAATAATGATAATAATAATGACAATAGTAATAATAAAAATAATGATAATAATAATTATAATAATAATGATAATAATATTGTTAATAATAATGATAACAATAATGGCAATAATTATGATAATAATAATGATAATAATAGTGATAATAATAATGATAATAATAATAATAAAAATAATGATAATAATAATGACAATAATAATTATAATAATAATGATAATAATAAAGATAATAATAATGATAATAATAATAAAAATGATAGAAATGATAATAACGATAATAATGATAATAATGATAATAATGATAATAATAATAGTATTGATAATAATGATAATATTGATAACAATGATAATATTGATAATAATGATAATAATGAGAATGATGATAATGATGATAATAATAATGATAATAATAATGATAATAATAATGATAATAAAAATGATAATAATAATGATAATAATAATGATAACAATATTGATAATAACAATGATAATAATGATGGTAATAATAATGATAATAATAATGATAATAATAATGATAACAATAATGATAATAATAACGATAATAATAGTGATAATAGTAATGATAATAATAATAATAAAAATGATAATAATAATAATGATAATAATAATTATATTAATAATGAAAATAATAATGTTATTAATAATGATAATAATAATGATAATAATAATGATAACAATAAAGATAATAATAATGATAATAATAATGACAATAGTAATAATAAAAATAATGATAATAATAATTATAATAATAATGATAATAATATTGTTAATAATAACGATAACAATAATGGCAATAATAATGATAATAATAATGATAATAATATTGATAATAATAATGATAATAATAATAATAAAAATAATGATAATAATAATGATAATAATAATTATTATAATAATGATAATAATAATGATAATAACGATAATGATGATAATAATGATAATAACGATAATAATGATAATAATGCAAATAATAATAGTATTGATAATAATGATAATATTGATAACAATGATAATATTGATAATAATGATAATAATGATAATAATAATGATAATAATAATGAAAATAATAATGATAATAAAAATGATAATAATAATGATAATAATAATGATAAAATAATGATAACAATAATCATAACAATATTGATAATAACAATGATAATAATGATGGTAATAATAATGATAATAATAATGATAATAATAATGATAACAATAATGATACAAATAACGATAATAATAGTGATAATAGTAATGATAATAATAATAATAAAAATGATAATAATAATAATGATAATAATATTTATATTAATAATGAAAATAATAATGTTATTAATAATGATAATAATAATGATAATAATAATGATAACAATAATGATAAAAATAATGATAATAATGATAATAATAATAATGATAATAATCATGATAATAATAATGATAATAATAATGATAATAATAATGATAATAATAATAATAATGATAAAAATGATAATAATGATAATAATTATAATAATGATAATAATGATAATAATAATAACAATGATATTAATGATAATAATGATAATAATTATTATAATGATAATAATGACAATAACGACAATAATGATAATAATAATAGTAATGATAATAAAGACAATATTGATAATAATGATAAAAGTGATAATAATGATAATAATGATAATAATGACAATAATGATATAAATGATAATAATGATAATAATGATAATAATGATAATAATGATAGTAATGATTATAATGATAATAATGATAATAATGATAATAATAAAGATAATAATAATGATAACAATAAAGATAATAATAATGATAATAATAATGACAATAGTAATAATAAAAATAATGATAATAATAATTATAATAATAATGATAATAATATTGTTAATAATAATGATAACAATAATGGCAATAATTATGATAATAATAATGATAATAATAGTGATAATAATAATGATAATAATAATAATAAAAATAATGATAATAATAATGACAATAATAATTATAATAATAATGATAATAATAATGATAATAATAATGATAATAATAATAAAAATGATAGAAATGATAATAACGATAATAATGATAATAATGATAATAATGATAATAATAATAGTATTGATAATAATGATAATATTGATAACAATGATAATATTGATAATAATGATAATAATGAGAATGATGATAATGATGCTAATAATAATGATAATAATAATGATAATAATAATGATAATAATAATGATAATAAAAATGATAATAATAATGATAATAATAATGATAACAATATTGATAATAACAATGATAATAATGATGGTAATAATAATGATAATAATAATGATAATAATAATGATAACAATAATGATAATAATAAAGATAATAATAGTGATAATAGTAATGATAATAATAATAATAAAAATGATAATAATAATAATGATAATAATAATTATATTAATAATGAAAATAATAATGTTATTAATAATGATAATAATAATGATAACAATAAAGATAATAATAATGATAATAACAATGACAATAGTAATAATAAAAATAATGATAATAATAATTATAATAATAATGATAATAATATTGTTAATAATAACGATAACAATAATGGCAATAATAATGATAATAATAATGATAATAATATTGATAATAATAATGATAATAATAATAATAAAAATAATGATAATAATAATGATAATAATAATTATTATAATAATGATAATAATAATGATAATAATGATACTGATGATAATAATGATAATAACGATAATAATGATAATAATGATAATAATAATAGTATTGATAATAATGATAATATTGATAACAATGATAATATTGATAATAATGATAATAATGAGAATGATGATAATGATGATAATAATAATGATAATAATAATGATAATAATAATGATAATAATAATGATAATAATAATGATAATAAAAATGATAATAATAATGATAATAATAGTGATAACAATATTGATAATAACAATGATAATAATGATGGTAATAATAATGATAATAATAATGATAATAATAATGATAACAATAATGATAATAATAACGATAATAATAGTGATAATAGTAATGATAATAATAATAATAAAAATGATAATAATAATAATGATAATAATAATTATATTAATAATGAAAATAATAATGTTATTAATAATGATAATAATAATGATAATAATAATGATAACAATAAAGATAATAATAATGATAATAATAATGACAAAAGTAATAATAAAAATAATAATAATAATAATTATAATAATAATGATAATAATATTGTTAATAATAACGATAACAATAATGGCAATAATAATGATAATAATAACGATAATAATATTGATAATAATAATGATAATAATAATAATAAAAATAATGATAATAATAATGATAATAATAATTATTATAATAATGATAATAATAATGATAATAATGATAATGATGATAATAATGATAATAACGATAATAATGATAATAATGATAATAATAATAGTATTGATAATAATGATAATATTGATAACAATGATAATATTGATAATAATGATAATAAGGATAATAATAATGATAATAATAATGATAATAATAATGATAATAAAAATGATAATAATAATGATAATAATAATGATAAAATAATGATAACAATAATCATAACAATATTGATAATAACAATGATAATAATGATGGTAATAATAATGATAATAATAATTATAATAATAATGATAACAATAATGATAATAATAACGATAATAATAGTGATAATAGTAATGATAATAATAATAATAAAAATGATAATAATAATAATGATAATAATATTTATATTAATAATGAAAATAATAATGTTATTAATAATGATAATAATAATGATAATAATAATGATAACAATAATGATAAAAATAATGATAATAATGATAATAATAATAATGATAATAATCATGATAATAATAATGATAATAATAATGATAATAATAATGATAATAATGATATTAATTATTAATGATAATAATGATATTAATGATAATAATGATAAAAATGATAATAATGATAATTATGATAACAATGATATTAATGATAATAATTATTATAACGATAATAATGATTATAATGATAATAATAATAGTAATGATAATAATGATAATAATGACAATTATGATAATAATGATAATAATGATAATAATGATAATAATGATAATAATGATAACAATGATAATAATGATAATAATGATAACAATGATAATAATTATTATAATGATAATAATGACAAAAACGATAATAATGATAATAACAATAGTAATGATAATAATGATAATAGTGATAATAATGATAAAATAATGATAACAATAATCATAACAATATTGATAATAACAATGATAATAATGATGGTAATAATAATGATAATAATAATGATAATAATAATGATAACAATAATGATAATAATAACGATAATAATAGTGATAATAGTAATGATAATAATAATAATAAAAATGATAATAATAATAATGATAATAATATTTATATTAATAATGAAAATAATAATGTTATTAATAATGATAATAATAATGATAATAATAATGATAACAATAATGATAAAAATAATGATAATAATGATAATAATAATAATGATAATAATCATGATAATAATAATGATATTAATTATTAATGATAATAATGATATTAATGATAATAATGATAAAAATGATAATAATGATAATTATGATAACAATGATATTAATGATAATAATTATTATAACGATAATAATGACAATAACGATAATAATGATAATAATGATAATAATAATAGTAATGATAATAATGATAATAATGACAATTATGATAATAATGATAATAATGATAATAATGATAATAATGATAATAATGATAATAATGATAATAATGATAACAATGATAATAATGATAATAATGATAACAATGATAATAATTATTATAATGATAATAATGACAAAAACGATAATAATGATAATAACAATAGTAATGATAATAATGATAATAGTGATAATAATGATAGTAATGACAAAAATGGTAAAAAAGATAACAATGATAATAATGATAATAATGTTAATAATAGTGATAATAATAATAATAATAATACTAATGATAATAATAATGATAATAATGATTATAATAATGATAACAATAATGATAATAATAATGATAATTATAATGATAATAATAATGATAATAATAGTGATAATAATAATGATAATAATAATAACAAAAATAATGATAATAATAATGATAATAATAATGATAAAAATAATAATAATGACAAAAATGATAATAATGATAACAATAATGATAATATGAAGGATATTAATAATGATAATAATAATGATAATAATAATAACAAAAATAATGATAATAATAATGATAATAATATTGATATTTATGATAATAATGATATTAATAATGATAATAATAATGATAATAATAATAATAATAAAAATAATAATAATAATGATAATAATATTGATAATAATAATGGTAATAATAATGATAATAATAACGATAACAATAATGATAGTAATAATGATAATAATATTGCTAATAATAATGATAATAACGATGGTAATAATAATGATATTAATAATGTTAATAATAATGATAACAATAATGACAATAATAATGATAATAATAATGATAATAATAGTGATAATAATAATGATAATAATAATAATAAAAATAATGATAATAATAATGATAATAATAATTATAATAATAATGATAATAATAATGATAATAATAATAATGATGATAATAATGATAATAATGACAATAATGATAATAGTGATAATAATGATAATAATGATAATAATGATAACAATGATAATAATGATAATAATGATAATAATGATAATAATGATAATAATGATAATAATTATTATAATGATAATAATGACAATAACGATAATAATGATAATAATGATAATAATGATAATAATGATAATAATGATAACAATGATAATAATGATAATAATGAGAATAATGATAATAATGATAATAATTATTATAATAATAATGATAATAATAATGATTATAATTATGATAATAATAATAGTAATGATAATAATGATAATAATGACAATAATGATAATAGTGATAATAATGATAATAATGATAATAATGATAATAATGATAATAATGATAACAATGATAATAATGATAATAATGATAATAATGATAATAATGATAATAATGATAATAATTATTATAATGATAATAATGACAATAACGATAATAATGATAATAATGATAATAATAATAGTAATGATAATAACGATAATAATGATAATAATGATAATAGTGATAATAATGTTAATAATGACAAAAATGATAAAAATGATAACAATGATAATAATGATAATAATGATAATAATAGTGATAATAGTGATAATAATAATAACATTATTGATAATAATAATGATAATAATATTGATAATAATAAAGGTAATAATAATGATAATAATAACAATAATAATAATGATAATAATATTAATAATAATAATGATAATAATGATGGTAATAATAATGATAATAATAATGATAACAATAATGATAATAATAATGATAATTATAATAATAATGATAAAAATGATAATAATGATATTAATAACGATAATACTAATGATAATAATAATGATAATAATGATATTAATGATAATAATGATAATAATGATATTAATGATATTAATGATAATAATGATAATAATGATAATAATAATAATAATGATAAAAATGATAATAATGATAATAATTATAATAATGATAATAATGATAATAATAATAACAATGATATTAATGATAATAATGATAATAATTATTATAATGATAATAATGACAATAACGATAATAATGATAATAATAATAGTAATGATAATAAAGACAATATTGATAATAATGATAAAAGTGATAATAATGATAATAATGATAATAATGACAATAATGATAATAATGATAATAATGATAATAATGATAATAATGATAATAATGATAGTAATGATTATAATGATAATAATTTTGATAATAATAATGATAATAATGATAATAATAAAGATAATAATAATGATAACAATAAAGATAATAATAATGATAATAATAATGACAATAGTAATAATAAAAATAATGATAATAATAATTATAATAATAATGATAATAATATTGTTAATAATAATGATAACAATAATGGCAATAATTATGATAATAATAATGATAATAATAGTGATAATAATAATGATAATAATAATAATAAAAATAATGATAATAATAATGATAATAATAATTATAATAATAATGATAATAATAATGATAATAATAATGATAATAATAATAAAAATGATAGAAATGATAATAACGATAATAATGATAATAATGATAATAATGATAATAATAATAGTATTGATAATAATGATAATATTGATAACAATGATAATATTGATAATAATGATAATAATGAGAATGATGATAATGATGATAATAATAATGATAATAATAATGATAATAATAATGATAATAATAATGATAATAAAAATGATAATAATAATGATAAAATAATGATAAAATAATGATAATAATAATGATAACAATATTGATAATAACAATAATAATAATGATGGTAATAATAATGATAATAATAATGATAATAATAATGATAATAATAATGACAATAGTAATAATAAAAATAATGATAATAATAATTATAAAAATAATGATAATAATATTGTTAATAATAATGATAACAATAATGGCAATAATTATGATAATAATAATGATAATAATAGTGATAATAATAATGATAATAATAATAATAAAAATAATGATAATAATAATGATAATAATAATTATAATAATAATGATAATAATGATAATAATAATGATAATAATAATGATAATAATAATGATAATAATAATAACAATGATATTAATGATAATAATGATAATAATTATTATAATGATAATAATGACAATAACGATAATAATGATAATAATAATAGTAATGATAATAAAGACAATATTGATAATAATGATAAAAGTGATAATAATGATAATAATGACAATAATGATAATAATGATAATAATGATAATAATGATAATAATGATAATAATGATAATAATGATAATAATGATAGTAATGATTATAATGATAATAATAATGATAATAATTTTGATAATAATAATGATAATAATGATAATAATAAAGATAATAAAAATGATAACAATAAAGATAATAATAATGATAATAATAATGACAATAGTAATAATAAAAATAATGATAATAATAATTATAATAATAATGATAATAATATTGTTAATAATAATGATAACAATAATGGCAATAATTATGATAATAATAATGATAATAATAGTGATAATTATAATGATAATAATAATAATAAAAATAATGATAATAATAATGATAATAATAATTTTAATAATAATGATAATAATAATGATAATAATAATAAAAATGATAGAAATGATAATAACGATAATAATGATAATAATAATAGTATTGATAATAATGATAATATTGATAACAATGATAATATTGATAATAATGATAATAATGAGAATGATGATAATGATGATAATAATAATGATAATAATAATGATAATAATAATGATAATAATAATGATAATAAAAATGATAATAATAATGATAAAATAATGATAATAATAATGATAACAATATTGATAATAACAATGATAATAATGATGGTAATAATAATGATAATAATAATGATAATAATAATGATAACAATAATGATAATAATAACGATAATAATAGTGATAATAGTAATGATAATAATAATAATAATAAAAATGATAATAATAATAATGATAATAATAATTATATTAATAATGAAAATAATAATGTTATTAATAATGATAAAATAATGATAATAATAATGATAACAATATTGATAATAACAATGATAATAATGATGGTAATAATAATGATAATAATAATGATAATAATAATGATAACAATAATGATAATAATAACGATAATAATAGTGATAATAGTAATGATAATAATAATAATAAAAATGATAATAATAATAATGATAATAATAATTATATTAATAATGAAAATAATAATGTTATTAATAATGATAATAATAATGATAATAATAATGATAACAATAAAGATAATAATAATGATAATAATAATGACAATAGTAATAATAAAAATAATGATAATAATAATTATAATAATAATGATAATAATATTGCTAATAATAATGATAACAATAATGGCAATAATAATGATAATAATAATGATAATAATATTGATAATAATAATGATAATAATAATAATAAAAATAATGATAATAATAATGATAATAATAATTATTATAATAATGATAATAATAATGATAATAATGATAATGATGATAATAATGATAATAACGATAATAATGATAATAATAATAGTATTGATAATAATGATAATATTGATAACAATGATAATAATAATAGTGATGATAATAATGATAATAGTGATAATAATGATAATAATAATGATAATAATAATAATAATAAAAATAATAATAATAATGATAATAATATTGATAATAATAATGGTAATGATAATAATAACGATAATAATAATGATAGTAATAATGATAATAATATTGCTAATAATAATGATAATAACGATGGTAATAATAATGATATTAATAATGTTAATAATAATGATAACAATAATGACAATAATAATGATAATAATAATGATAATAATAGTGATAATAATAATGATAATAATAATAATAAAAATAATGATAATAATAATGATAATAATAATTATAATAATAATGATAATAATAATGATAATAATAATAATGATGATAAAAATGATAATAATGATAATAATAATGATAAAAATAATGATAATAATAATGATAATAATAATTATAATAATAATGATAATAATAATGATTATAATAATGATAATAATAATAGTAATGATAATAATGATAATAATGATAACAATGATAATAATGATAATAATGATAATAATGATAATAATTATTATAATGATAATAATGACAATAACGATAATAATGATAATAATGATAATAATAATAGTAATGATAATAACGATAATAATGATAATAATGATAATAATGATAATAGTGATAATAATGTTAATAATGACAAAAATGATAAAAATGATAACAATGATAATAATGATAATAATAGTGATAATAATAATAACATTATTGATAATAATAATGATAATAATATTGATAATAATAAAGGTAATAATAATGATAATAAGAACGATAATAATAATATTGATAATAATAGTGATAATTATGATGGTAATAATAATGATAATAATAATGATAACAATAATGATAATAATAATGATAATTATAATAATAATGATAAAAATGATAATAATGATATTAATAACGATAATACTAATGATAATAATAATGATAATAATAATGATAATAATGATATTAATGATAATAATGATATTAATGATATTAATGATAATAATGATAATAATGATAATAATGATAATAATGATAATAATAATAATAATGATAAAAATGATAATAATGATAATAATTATAATAATGATAATAATGATAATAATAATAACATGGATATTAATGATAATAATGATAATAATTATTATAATGATAATAATGACAATAACGATAATAATGGTAATAATAATAGTAATGATAGTAAAGACAATATTGATAATAATGATAAAAGTGATAATAATGATAATAATGATAATAATGACAATAATGATAATAATGATAATAATGATAATAATGATAGTAATGAATATAATGATAATAATGATAATAATGATAATAATAAAGATAATAATAATGATAACAATAAAGATAATAATAATGATAATAATAATGACAATAGTAATAATAAAAATAATGATAATAATAATTATAATAATAATGATAATAATATTGTTAATAATAATGATAACAATAATGGCAATAATTATGATAATAATAATGATAATAATAGTGATAATAATAATGATAATAATAATAATAAAAATAATGATAATAATAATGACAATAATAATTATAATAATAATGATAATAATAATGATAATAATAATGATAATAATAATAAAAATGATAGAAATGATAATAACGATAATAATGATAATAATGATAATAATAATAGTATTGATAATAATGATAATATTGATAACAATGATAATATTGATAATAATGATAATAATGAGAATGATGATAATGATGATAATTATAATGATAATAATAATGATAATAATAATGATAATAATAATGATAATAAAAATGATAATAATAATGATAAAATAATGATAATAATAATGATAACAATATTGATAATAACAATGATAATAATGATGGTAATAATAATGATAATAATAATGATAACAATAATGATAATAATAACGATAATAATAGTGATAATAGTAATGATAATAATAATAATAAAAATGATAATAATAATAATGATAATAATAATTATATTAATAATGAAAATAATAATGTTATTAATAATGATAATAATAATGATAATAATAATGATAACAATAAAGATAATAATAATGATAATAATAATGATAATAATAATGACAATAGTAATAACAAAAATAATGATAATAATAATTATAATAATAATGATAATAATATTGATAATAATAACGATAACAATAATGGCAATAATAATGATAATAATAATGATAATAATATTGATAATAATAATGATAATAATAATAATAAAAATAATGATTATAATAATGATAATAATAATTATTATAATAATGATAATAATAATGATAATAATGATAATGATGATAATAATGATAATAACGATAATAATGATAATAATGATAATAATAATAGTATTGATAATAATGATAATATTGATAACATTGATAATATTGATAATAATGATAATAATGGTAATAATAATGATAATAATAATGATAATAAAAATTATAATAATAATGATAAAATAATGATAACAATAATCATAACAATATTGATAATAACAATGATAATAATGATGGTAATAATAATGATAATAATAATGATAATAATAATGATAACAATAATGATAATAATAACGATAATAATAGTGATAATAGTAATGATAATAATAATAATAAAAATGATAATAATAATAATGATAATAATATTTATATTAATAATGAAAATAATAATGTTATTAATAATGATAATAATAATGATAATAATAATGATAATAATAATGATAACAATAATGATAAAAATAATGATAATAATGATAATAATAATAATGATAATAATCATGATAATAATAATGATAATAATAATAATGATAATAATGATATTAATTATTAATGATAATAATGATATTAATGATAATAATGATAAAAATGATAATAATGATAATTATGATAACAATGATATTAATGATAATAATTATTATAACGATAATAATGACAATAACGATAATAATGATAATAATAATAGTAATGATAATAATGATAATAATGACAATTATGATAATAATGATAATAATGATAACAATGATAATAATGATAATAATGATAACAATGATAATAATTATTATAATGATAATAATGACAAAAACGATAATAATGATAATAACAATAGTAATGATAATAATGATAATAGTGATAATAATGATAGTAATGACAAAAATGGTAAAAAAGATAACAATGATAATAATGATAATAATGATAATAATAGTGATAATAATAATAATAATACTAATGATAATAATAATGATAATAATATTGATGATAATAATGGTAATAATAATGATAATAATAACGATAATAATAATGATAATAATATTGATAATAAAAGTGATAATAACGATGGTAATAATAATGATAATAATAATGATTATAATAATGATAACAATAATGATAATAATAATGATAATTATAATGATAATAATAATGATAATAATAGTGATAATAATAATGATAATAATAATAACAAAAATAATGATAATAATAATGATAATAATAATGATAAAAATAATAATAATGACAAAAATGATAATAATGATAACAATAATGATAATATGAAAGATATTAATAATGATAATAATAATGATAATAATAATGATAATATTAATGAAAATAATGATAATTATGACAAAAATGATAATAATGATAATAACGATTATAATAATGATAATAATAATGATAATAATAATCATAATAATAATGATAATAATAATGATAATAATAAAAATAAAAATAAAGATAATAATAATTATAATAATAATGATAATAATATTGATATTAATGATAATAATGATAATAATGATATTAATAATGATAATAATAATGATAATAATAATAATAATAAAAATAATAATAATAATGATAATAATATTGATAATAATAATGGTAATAATAATGATAATAATAACGATAATAATAATGATAGTAATAATGATAATAATATTGCTAATAATAATGATAATAACGATGGTAATAATAATGATATTAATAATGTTAATAATAATGGTAATAATAATGATAATAATAACGATAATAATAATGATAGTAATAATGATAATAATACTGCTAATAATAATGATAATAACGATGGTAATAATAATGATATTAATAATGTTAATAATAATGATAACAATAATGACAATAATAATGATAATAATAATGATAATAATAGTGATAATAATAATGATAATAATAATAATAAAAATAATGATAATAATAATGACAATAATAATTATAATAATAATGATAATAATAATGATAATAATAATGATAATAATAATAATGATGATAAAAATGATAATAATGATAATAATAATGATAAAAATAATGATAATAATAATGATAATAATAATTATAATAATAATGATAATAATAATGATTATAATAATGATAATAATAATAGTAATGATAATAATGATAATAATGATAATAATGATAATAATTATTATAATGATAATAATGACAATAACGATAATAAAGATAATAATGATAATAATAATAGTAATGATAATAACGATAATAATGATAATAATGATAATAGTGATAATAATGTTAATAATGACAAAAATGATAAAAATGATAGCAATGATAATAATGATAATAATAGTGATAATAATAATAACATTATTGATAATAATAATGATAATAATATTGATAATAATAAAGGTAATAATAATGATAATAATAACAATAATAATAATGATAATAATATTGATAATAATAGTGATAATAATGATGGTAATAATAATGATAATAATAATGATAACAATAATGATAATAATAATGATAATTATAATAATAATGATAAAAATGATAATAATGATATTAATAACGATAATACTAATGATAATAATAATGATAATAATGATATTAATGATAATAATGATAATAATGATATTAATGATATTAATGATAATAATGATAATAATGATAATAATAATAATAATGATAAAAATGATAATAATGATAATAATTATAATAATGATAATAATGATAATAATAATAACAATGATATTAATGATAATAATGATAATAATTATTATAATGATAATAATGACAATAACGATAATAATGATAATAATAATAGTATTGATAATAAAGACAATATTGATAATAATGATAAAAGTGATAATATTGATAATAATGATAATAATGACAATAATGATAATAATGATAATAATGATAATAATGATAATAATGATAATAATGATAATAGTGATAATAATGATAATAATGATAGTAATGATTATAATGATAATAATTTTGATAATAATAATGATAATAATGATAATAATAAAGGTAATAATAATGATAACAATAAAGATAATAATAATGATAATAATAATGACAATAGTAATAATAAAAATAATGATAATATTAATTATAATAATAATGATAATAATATTGTTAATAATAATGATAACAATAATGGCAATAATTATGATAATAATAATGATAATAATAGTGATAATAATAATGATAATAATAATAATAAAAATAATGATAATAATAATGATAATAATAATTATAATAATAATGATAATAATAATGATAATAATAATGATAATAATAATAAAAATGATAGAAATGATAATAACGATAATAATGATAATAATGATAATAATAATAGTATTGATAATAATGATAATATTGATAACAATGATAATATTGATAACAATGATAATATTGATAATAATGATAATAATGAGAATGATGATAATGATGATAATAATAATGATAATAATAATGATAATAATAATGATAATAATAATGATAATAATAATGATAATAATAATGATAATAAAAATGATAATAATAATGATAAAATAATGATAATAATAATGATAACACTATTGATAATAACAATGATAATAATGATGGTAATAATAATGATAATAATAATGATAATAATAATGATAACAATAATGATAATAATAACGATAATAATTGTGATAATAGTAATGATAATAATAATAATAAAAATGATAATAATAATAATGATAAAAATAATTATATTAATAATGAAAATAATAATGTTATTAATAATGATAATAATAATGATAATAATAATGATAATAATAATGATAACAATAAAGATAATAATAATGATAATAATAATGACAATAGTAATAATAAAAATAATGGTAATAATAATTATAATAATAATGATAATAATATTGTTAATAATAATGATAACAATAATGGCAATAATAATGATAATAATAATGATAATAATATTGATAATAATAATGATAATAATAATAATAAAAATAATGATAATAATAATGATAATAATAATTATTATAATAATGATAATAATGATAATGATGATAATAATGATAATAACGATAATAATGATAATAATGATAATAATAATAGTATTGATAATAATGAGAATATTGATAACAATGATAATATTGATAATAATGATAATAATAATGATAACAATAATGATAATAATAACGATAATAATAGTGATAATAGTAATGATAATAATAATAATAAAAATGATAATAATAATAATGATAATAATATTTATATTAATAATGAAAATAATAATGTTATTAATAATGATAATAATAATGATAATAATAATGATAATAATAATGATAACAATAATGATAAAAATAATGATAATAATGATAATAATAATAATGATAATAATCATGATAATAATAATGATAATAATAATAATGATAATAATGATATTAATTATTAATGATAATAATGATATTAATGATAATAATGATAAAAATGATAATAATGATAATTATGATAACAATGATATTAATGATAATAATTATTATAACGATAATAATGACAATGACGATAATAATGATAATAATAATAGTAATGATAATAATGATAATAATGACAATTATGATAATAATGATAATAATGATAATAATGATAACAATGATAATAATGATAATAATGATAACAATGATAATAATTATTATAATGATAATAATGACAAAAACGATAATAATGATAATAACAATAGTAATGATAATAATGATAATAGTGATAATAATGATAGTAATGACAAAAATGGTAAAAAAGATAACAATGATAATAATGATAATAATGATAATAATAGTGATAATAATAATAATAATACTAATGATAATAATAATGATAATAATATTGATGATAATAATGGTAATAATAATGATAATAATAACGATAATAATAATGATAATAATATTGATAATAAAAGTGATAATAACGATGGTAATAATAATGATAATAATAATGATTATAATAATGATAACAATAATGATAATAATAATGATAATTATAATGATAATAATAATGATAATAATAGTGATAATAATAATGATAATAATAATAACAAAAATAATGATAATAATAATGATAATAATAATGATAAAAATAATAATAATGACAAAAATGATAATAATGATAACAATAATGATAATATGAAAGATATTAATAATGATAATAATAATGATAATAATAATGATAATATTAATGAAAATAATGATAATTATGACAAAAATGATAAAAATGATAATAACGATTATAATAATGATAATAATAATGATAATAATAATCATAATAATAATGATAATAATAATGATAATAATAAAAATAAAAATAAAGATAATAATAATTATAATAATAATGACAATAATAATAATATTAATGATAATAATGATAATAATGATATTAATAATGATAATAATAATGATAATAATAATAATAATAAAAATAATAATAATAATGATAATAATATTGATAATAATAATGGTAATAATAATGATAATAATAACGATAATAATAATGATAGTAATAATGATAATAATATTGCTAATAATAATGATAATAACGATGGTAATAATAATGATATTAATAATGTTAATAATAATGGTAATAATAATGATAATAATAACGATAATAATAATGATAGTAATAATGATAATAATACTGCTAATAATAATGATAATAACGATGGTAATAATAATGATATTAATAATGTTAATAATAATGATAACAATAATGACAATAATAATGATAATAATAATGATAATAATAGTGATAATAATAATGATAATAATAATAATAAAAATAATGATAATAATAATGACAATAATAATTATAATAATAATGATAATAATAATGATAATAATAATGATAATAATAATAATGATGATAAAAATGATAATAATGATAATAATAATGATAAAAATAATGATAATAATAATGATAATAATAATTATAATAATAATGATAATAATAATGATTATAATAATGATAATAATAATAGTAATGATAATAATGATAATAATGATAATAATGATAATAATGATAATAATTATTATAATGATAATAATGACAATAACGATAATAATGATAATAATGATAATAATAATAGTAATGATAATAACGATAATAATGATAATAATGATAATAGTGATAATAATGTTAATAATGACAAAAATGATAAAAATGATAGCAATGATAATAATGATAATAATAGTGATAATAATAATAACATTATTGATAATAATAATGATAATAATATTGATAATAATAAAGGTAATAATAATGATAATAATAACAATAATAATAATGATAATAATATTGATAATAATAGTGATAATAATGATGGTAATAATAATGATAATAATAATGATAACAATAATGATAATAATAATGATAATTATAATAATAATGATAAAAATGATAATAATGATATTAATAACGATAATACTAATGATAATAATAATGATAATAATGATATTAATGATAATAATGATAATAATGATATTAATGATATTAATGATAATAATGATAATAATGATAATAATAATAATAATGATAAAAATGATAATAATGATAATAATTATAATAATGATAATAATGATAATAATAATAACAATGATATTAATGATAATAATGATAATAATTATTATAATGATAATAATGACAATAACGATAATAATGATAATAATAATAGTATTGATAATAAAGACAATATTGATAATAATGATAAAAGTGATAATATTGATAATAATGATAATAATGACAATAATGATAATAATGATAATAATGATAATAATGATAATAATGATAATAGTGATAATAATGATAATAATGATAGTAATGATTATAATGATAATAATTTTGATAATAATAATGATAATAATGATAATAATAAAGGTAATAATAATGATAACAATAAAGATAATAATAATGATAATAATAATGACAATAGTAATAATAAAAATAATGATAATATTAATTATAATAATAATGATAATAATATTGTTAATAATAATGATAACAATAATGGCAATAATTATGATAATAATAATGATAATAAAAGTGATAATAATAATGATAATAATAATAATAAAAATAATGATAATAATAATGATAATAATAATTATAATAATAATGATAATAATAATGATAATAATAATGATAATAATAATAAAAATGATAGAAATGATAATAACGATAATAATGATAATAATGATAATAATAATAGTATTGATAATAATGATAATATTGATAACAATGATAATATTGATAACAATGATAATATTGATAATAATGATAATAATGAGAATGATGATAATGATGATAATAATAATGATAATAATAATGATAATAATAATGATAATAATAATGATAATAATAATGATAATAATAATGATAATAAAAATGATAATAATAATGATAAAATAATGATAATAATAATGATAACACTATTGATAATAACAATGATAATAATGATGGTAATAATAATGATAATAATAATGATAATAATAATGATAACAATAATGATAATAATAACGATAATAATTGTGATAA
Source organism: Ceratitis rosa (assembly GCA_037013455.1). NCBI lineage: Eukaryota > Metazoa > Arthropoda > Insecta > Diptera > Tephritidae > Ceratitis > Ceratitis rosa. The sequence continues at coordinate 109,185 of JAWMAG010000057.1, forward strand.
TAGTAATGATAATAATAATAATAAAAATGATAATAATAATAATGATAAAAATAATTATATTAATAATGAAAATAATAATGTTATTAATAATGATAATAATAATGATAATAATAATGATAATAATAATGATAACAATAAAGATAATAATAATGATAATAATAATGACAATAGTAATAATAAAAATAATGGTAATAATAATTATAATAATAATGATAATAATATTGTTAATAATAATGATAACAATAATGGCAATAATAATGATAATAATAATGATAATAATATTGATAATAATAATGATAATAATAATAATAAAAATAATGATAATAATAATGATAATAATAATTATTATAATAATGATAATAATGATAATGATGATAATAATGATAATAACGATAATAATGATAATAATGATAATAATAATAGTACTGATAATAATGAGAATATTGATAACAATGATAATATTGATAATAATAATAATAATAATGATAACAATAATGATAATAATTACGATAGTAATAGTGATAATAGTAATGATAATAATAATAATAAAAATGATAATAATAATAATGATAATAATATTTATATTAATAATGAAAATAATAATGTTATTAATAATGATAATAATAATGATAACAATAATGATAAAAATAATGATAATAATGATAATAATAATAATGATAATAATCGTGATAATAATAATGATAATAATAATGATAATAATAATGATAATAATAATGATAATAATAATGATAATAATGATATTAATTATTAATGATAATAATGATATTAATGATAATAATGATAAAAATGATAATAATGATAATTATGATAACAATGATATTAATGATAATAATTATTATAACGATAATAATGACAATAACGACAATAATGATAATAATGATAATAATAATAGTAATGCTAATAATGATAATAATGACAATTATGATAATAATGATAATAATGATAACAATGATAATAATGATAATAATGATAACAATGATAATAATTATTATAATGATAATAATGACAAAAACGATAATAATGATAATAACAATAGTAATGATAATAATGATAATAGTGATAATAATGATAGTAATGACAAAAATGGTAAAAAAGATAACAATGATAATAATGATAATAATAGTGATAATAATAATAATAATACTAATGATAATAATAATGATAATAATATTGATGATAATAATGGTAATAATAATGATAATAATAACGATAATAATAATGATAATAATATTGATAATAATAGTGATAATAATGATGGTAATAATAATGATAATAATAATGATTATAATAATGATAACAATAATGATAATAATAATGATTATTATAATGATAATAATAATGATAATAATAGTGATAATAATAATGATAATAATAATAACAAAAATAATGATAATAATAATGATAATAATAATGATAATAATAATGATAAAAATAATATTAATGACAAAAATGATAATAATGATAACAATAATGATAATATGAAGGATATTAATAATGATAATAATAATGATAATAATAATGATAATATTAATGAAAATAATGATAATTATGACAAAAATGATAAAAATGATAATAATGATAATAACGATTATAATAATGATAATAATAATGATAATAATAATCATAATAATAATGATAATAATAATGATAATAATAATGATAATAATAAAAATAAAAATAAAGGTAATAATAATTATAATAATAATGATAATAATATTGATATTAATGATAATAATGATAATAATGATATTAATGATAAAAATAATAATAATGATAATAATGTTAACAAAGATATTAATGATAATAATAAAAATAAAAATAATGATATTAATAATGATAATAATAATGATAATAATGATGATAATAATAATGATAATAATAAAGATAATAATGATAAAAATGATTATAATGATAATAATGATAATAATAATGATAATAATAATAATAATAATAATGATAATAATAATGATAATAATAATGATAATAATAATGATAATAATAATGATAATAATAATGTTAATAATAATGATAATAATAATGATAATAATGATATTAATGTTAATAATGATAATAATGATAATAATGATAATAATGATATTAATAATAATAATGATAATAATGCTAATAATGACAATAATGATAATAATAATAATGATAAAAATAATGATAATAATATTGATATTAATGATGTTAATGATAATAATGATAAAAATGATAATAATAGTGATAATAATAATGATAATAATAATAACAAAAATAATGATAATAATAATGATAATAATAATGATAAAAATAATAATAATGACAAAAATGATAATAATGATAACAATAATGATAATATGAAGGATATTAATAATGATAATAATAATGATAATAATAATGATAATATTAATGAAAATAATGATAATTATGACAAAAATTATAAAAATGATAATAATGATAATAACGATTATAATAATGATAATAATAATGATAATAATAATCATAATAATAATGATAATAATAATGATAATAATAAAAATAAAAATAAAGATAATAATAATTATAATAATAATGATAATAATATTGATATTAATGATAATAATGATATTACTGATAAAAATAATAATAATGATAATAATAATGATAATAATGTTAACAAAGATATTAATGATAATAATAATGAAAATAATAAAAATAAAAATAATGATATTAATAATGATAATAATAATGATAATAATGATGATAATAATAATGATAATAATGATAAAAATGATTATAATGATAATAATGATAATAATAATGATAATAATAACGATAATAATAATGATAATAATAATGATAATAATAATGAAATTAATAATGATAATAATATTGATAATACTGATAACAATGATAATAATGATAACAATGATATTAATGATTATAATGATAATAATGATAATAATAATGATAATAATAATGATAATAATAATGATAATAATAATGACAATAATAATGATAATAATAATGATAATAATATTGATATTAATGATAATAATGATATTAATGATAATAATAATAATAATGATAATAATAATGATAATAATAATGATAATAATATTGATATTAATGATATTAATGATAATAATGATAAAATTGATATTAATGATAATAATAATAGTAATGATAATAATGACAATATTGATAATAATGATAACGATGATAATGACGATAATAATGATAAAAATGATAATAATGATGGCAGTGATAATAATGACAATAATGATAATAATGATAATAATGATAACAATGATAATAATGATAACAATGATAATAATGATAATAATTATTATAATGATAATAATGACAATAACGATAATAATAATAATAATAATGATAATAATAATGATAATAATAATGATAATAATATTGATATTAATGATATTAATGATAATAATGATAAAATTGATATTAATGATAATTATAATAGTAATGATAATAATGGCAATATTGATAATAATGATAATATTGATAATAATGATAATAAAGAAAGTAATGATAATAATGATGGTAATAATAATGATAATAATGATATTCATGATAATAATGATATTAGTTATTATAATGATAATAATAATAGAATTGATAATAATGATAATAATGATAATAATGATAATAATGATAATATTGATAACAATGATAATAATGATAATAATGATAATAATAATGATAATAATTATGATAATAATAATGATATTAATGATTATAATGATAATGATGATATTAATGTTATTAATGATAATAATGATAACAATGATAATAATGATAACAATGATAACAATGATAATAATGATAATAATGATAATAATGATAATAATGATAATAATTATTATAATGATAATAATGACAATAACGATAAAAATGATAATAATGATAATAATAATAGTAATGATATATATATATATATATATAATGATTATAATGATAATGATGATATTAATGTTATTAATGATAATATTGATAACAATGATAATAATGATAATAATAATGATAAGAATAATGAAAATAATGATAATTATGACAAAAATGATAAAAATGATAATAACGATTATAATAATGATAATAATAATGATAATAATAATCATAATAATAATGATAATAAAAATGATAGTAATAATGATAATAATAATAATAATAATGATAACAAAGATGATAATGATAATAATGATAATAACAATAGTAATGATATTAATGATAATAATGATAATATTGATAATAATGATAATATTGATAATAATGATAACAATGATATTAATGATAATAATGATAATAATGATAATAATTATTATAATGATAATAATGACAATAACGATAATAATGATAATAATAATAGTAATGATAAAAATGATAATAATAATAATATTGATAACAATGATAATAATGATAATAATGATTATAATAATGATAATAATAATCATAATAATAATGATAATAATAATGATAATAATACTGATAATAATTATGATAATAATGATATTAATGATAATAATGATAATAATGCTAATAATGATAATAATAGTAATAATGATAATAATAATGATAATAATGTTAACAAAGATATTAATGATAATAATGATAATAATAATAGTAATGATAATAATGATAATATTGATTATAATGATAATGATGATAATAATGATAATAAAAATGATAATAAAAATGATAATAATAATGATAATAATAATGAAAATAATTTTGATAATAATGATATTAATGATAATAATGATAATAATGCTAATAATGATAATAATAGTAATAATGATAATAATAATGATAATAATTTTAACAAAGATATTAATGATAATAATGATAATAATAATAGTAATGATAATAATGATAATATTGATAATAATGATAATGATGATAATAATGATAATGATAATAATAATGATAATAATGATAATAATTATTATTATGATAATAATGACAATAACGATAATAATGATAATAATAATAGTAATGATAATAATGATAATATTGATAATAATAACGATTATAATAATGATAATAATAAAAATACAAATAAAGATAATAATAATTATAATAATAATGATAATAATAATGATAATAATATTGATATTAATGATAATAATGATAATAATGATATTAGTGATAAAAATAATAATAATGATAATAATGTTAACAAAGATATTAATGATAATAATAATGAAAATAATAAATATAAAAATAATGATATTAATAATGATAATAATAATGATAATAATGATGATAATAATAATGATAATAATAATGATAATAATGATAAAAATGATTATAATGATAATAATGATAATAATAATGATAATAATAATGATAATAATAATGATAATAATAATGATAACAATAATGATAATAATAACGATAATAATAACGATAATAATAATGATAATAATAATGATAATAATAATAATAAAAATAATGATAATAATATTTATAATAATAATGATAATAATAATGAAATTAATAATGATAATAATATTGATAATACTGATAACAATGATAATAATGATAATAATGATAACAACGATAATATTGATAATAATGATAATAATGAGAATGATGATAATGATGATAAAAATGATAATAATAATGATAATAATAATGATAATAAAAATGATAATAATAATGATAAAATAATGATAACAATAATGATAACAATATTGATAATAACAATGATAATAATGATGGTAATAATAATGATAATAATAATGATAATAATAATGATAACAATAATGCTAATAATAACGATAATAATAGTGATAATAGTAATGATAATAATAATAATAAAAATGATAATAATAATAATGATAATAATATTTATATTAATAATGAAAATAATAATGTTATTAATAATGATAATAATAATGATAATAATAATGATAACAATAATGATAAAAATAATGATAATAATGGTAATAATAATAATGATAATAATCATGATAATAATAATGATAATAAAAATGATAATAAAAATGATAATAATAATGATAATAATGATATTAATTATTAATGATAATAATGATATTAATGATAATAATGATAAAAATGATAATATTGATAATTATGATAACAATGATATTAACGATAATAATTATTGTAACGATAATAATGACAATAACGATAATAATGATAATAATGATAATAATAATAGTAATGATAATAATGATAATAATGACAATTATGATAATAATGATAATAATGATAATAATGATAACAATGATAATAATGATAATAATGATAACAATGATAATAATTATTATAATGATAATAATGACAAAAACGATAATAATGATAATAACAATAGTAATGATAATTATGATAATAGTGATAATAATGATAGTAATGACAAAAATGGTAAAAAAGATAACAATGATAATAATGATAATAATAGTGATAATAATAATAATAATACTAATGATAATAATAATGATAATAATATTGATGAAAATAATGGTAATAATAATGATAATAATAACGATAATAATAATGATAATAATATTGATAATAATAGTGATAATATTAATGATAATAATGTAGATAATAATAATGAAAATAATAATGATAACAATGATATTAATGATAATAATGATATTAATGATAATAATAATGATAATAATAATGAAAATATAAATGATAATAATAATGATAATAATAATGATAATAATGTTGATAATAATAATGATAATAATAATGATAATAATAATGATAATAATAATGGTAATAATAATGATAATAATAATGATAACAATAATGATAATATTAATGAAAATAATGATAATTATGACAAAAATGATAAAAATGATAATAATGATAATAACGATTATAATAATGATAATAATAATGATAATAATAATGATAATTATAATGATAATAATAATGATAATAATAGTGATAATAATAATGATAATAATAATAACAAAAATAGTGATAATAATAATGATAATAATAATGATAAAAATAATAATAATGACAAAAATGATAATAATGATAACAATAATGATAATATGAAGGATATTAATAATGATAATAATAATGATAATAATAATTATAATAATAATGATAATATTAATGAAAATAATGATAATTATGACAAAAATGATAAAAATGATAATAATGATAATAACGATTATAATAATGATAATAATAATGATAATAATAATCATAATATTAATGATAAAAATAATGATAATAATAAAAATAAAAATAAAGATAATAATAATTATAATAATAATGATAATAATATTGATATTAATGATAATAATGATATTAATGATAAAAATAATAATAATGATAATAATGTTAACAAAGATATTAATGATAATAATAATGAAAATAATAAAAATAAAAATAATGATATTAATAATGATAATAATAATGATAATAATGATGATAATAATAATGATAGTAATAATGATAAAAATGATTATAATGATAATAATGATAATAATAATGATAATAATAATGATAATAATAATGATAATAATAATGATAACAATAATGATATTAATAACGATAATAATAGTGATAATAATAACGATAATAATAATGATAATAATAATGCAATTAATAATGATAATAATATTGATAATACTGATTACAATGATAATAATGATAATAATGATAACAATGATATTAATGATTATAATGATAATAATGATATTAATAATGATAATAATAATGATAATAATATTGATAATAATAATGATAATAATAATGATAATAATAATGATAATAATAATGACAATAATAATGATAATAATAATGATAATAATATTGATATTAATGATAATAATGATATTAATGATAATAATAATAAAAATGATAATATTGATAATTATGATAACAATGATATTAACGATAATAATTATTGTAACGATAATAATGACAATAACGATAATAATGATAATAATGATAATAATAATAGTAATGATAATAATGATAATAATGACAATTATGATAATAATGATAATAATGATAATAATGATAACAATGATAATAATGATAATAATGATAACAATGATAATAATTATTATAATGATAATAATGACAAAAACGATAATAATGATAATAACAATAGTAATGATAATTATGATAATAGTGATAATAATGATAGTAATGACAAAAATGGTAAAAAAGATAACAATCATAATAATGGTAATAATAGTGATAATAATAATAATAATACTAATGATAATAATAATGATAATAATATTGATGATAATAATGGTAATAATAATGATAATAATAACGATAATAATAATGATAATAATATTGATAATAATAGTGATAATATTAATGATAATAATGTAGATAATAATAATGATAACAATGATATTAATGATAATAATGATATTAATGATAATAATAATGATAATAATAATGAAAATAAAAATGATAATAATAATGATAATAATGTTGATAATAATAATGATAATAATAATGATAATAATAATGATAATAATAATGATAATAATAATGGTAATAATAATGATAATAATAATGATAATAATAATGATAATAATAATGATAACAATAATGATAATATTAATGAAAATAATGATAATTATGACAAAAATGATAAAAATGATAATAATGATAATAACGATTATAATAATGATAATAATAATGATAATTATAATGATAATAATAATGATAATAATAGTGATAATAATAATGATAATAATAATAACAAAAATAGTGATAATAATAATGATAATAATAATGATAAAAATAATAATAATGACAAAAATGATAATAATGATAACAATAATGATAATATGAAGGATATTAATAATGATAATAATAATGATAATAATGATATTAATTATTAATGATAATAATGATATTAATGATAATAATGATAAAAATGATAATATTGATAATTATGATAACAATGATATTAACGATAATAATTATTGTAACGATAATAATGACAATAACGATAATAATGATAATAATGATAATAATAATAGTAATGATAATAATGATAATAATGACAATTATGATAATAATGATAATAATGATAACAATGATAATAATGATAATAATGATAACAATGATAATAATTATTATAATGATAATAATGACAAAAACGATAATAATGATAATAACAATAGTAATGATAATTATGATAATAGTGATAATAATGATAGTAATGACAAAAATGGTAAAAAAGATAACAATGATAATAATGATAATAATAGTGATAATAATAATAATAATACTAATGATAATAATAATGATAATAATATTGATGATAATAATGGTAATAATAATGATAATAATAACGATAATAATAATGATAATAATATTGATAATAATAGTGATAATATTAATGATAATAATGTAGATAATAATAATGATAATAATAATGATAACAATGATATTAATGATAATAATGATATTAATGATAATAATAATGATAATAATAATGAAAATAAAAATGATAATAATAATGATAATAATAATGATAATAATGTTGATAATAATAATGATAATAATAATGATAATAATAATGATAATAATAATGGTAATAATAATGATAATAATAATGATAATAATAATGATAATAATAATGATAACAATAATGATAATATTAATGAAAATAATGATAATTATGACAAAAATGATAAAAATGATAATAATGATAATAACGATTATAATAATGATAATAATAATGATAATAATAATGATAATTATAATGATAATAATAATGATAATAATAATGAAAATAAAAATGATAATAATAATGATAATAATAATGATAATAATGTTGATAATAATAATGATAATAATAATGATAATAATAATGATAATAATAATGGTAATAATAATGATAATAATAATGATAATAATAATGATAATAATAATGATAACAATAATGATAATATTAATGAAAATAATGATAATTATGACAAAAATGATAAAAATGATAATAATGATAATAACGATTATAATAATGATAATAATAATGATAATAATAATGATAATAATAATGATAATAATAATAACAAAAATAGTGATAACAATAATGATAATAATAATGATAAAAATAATAATAATGACAAAAATGATAATAATGATAACAATAATGATAATATGAAGGATATTAATAATGATAATAATAATGATAATAATAATGATAATAATAATGATAATATTAATGAAAATAATGATAATTATGACAAAAATGATAAAAATGATAATAATGATAATAACGATTATAATAATGATAATAATAATGATAATAATAATCATAATATTAATGATAAAAATAATGATAATAATAAAAATAAAAATAAAGATAATAATAATTATAATAATAATGATAATAATATTGATATTAATGATAATAATGATATTAATTATAAAAATAATAATAATGATAATAATGTTAACAAAGATATTAATGATAATAATAATGAAAATAATAAAAATAAAAATAATGATATTAATAATGATAATAATAATGATAATAATGATGATAATAATAATGATAGTAATAATGATAAAAATGATTATAATGATAATAATGATAATAATAATGATAATAATAATGATAATAATAATGATAACAATAATGATATTAATAACGATAATAATAATGATAATAATAACGATAATAATAATGATAATAATAATGATAATAATAATGCAATTAATAATGATAATAATATTGATAATACTGATTACAATGATAATAATGATAACAATGATATTAATGATTATAATGATAATAATGATATTAATAATGATAATAATAATGATAATAATAATGATAATAATAATGATAATAATTATGATAAAATAATGATAACAATAATGATAACAATATTGATAATAACAATGATAATAATGATGGTAATAATAATGATAATAATAATGATAATAATAATGATAACAATAATGATAATAATAACGATAATAATAGTGATAATAGTAATGATAATAATAATAATAAAAATGATAATAATAATAATGATAATAATAATTATATTAATAATGAAAATAATAATGTTATTAATAATGATAATAATAATGATAATAATAATGATAACAATAATGATAAAAATAATGATAATAATGGTAATAATAATAATGATAATAATCATGATAATAATAATGATAATAAAAATGATAATAAAAATGATAATAATAATGATAATAATGATATTAATTATTAATGATAATAATGATATTAATGATAATAATGATAAAAATGATAATATTGATAATTATGATAACAATGATATTAACGATAATAATTATTGTAACGATAATAATGACAATAACGATAATAATGATAATAATGATAATAATAATAGTAATGATAATAATGATAATAATGACAATTATGATAATAATGATAATAATGATAATAATGATAACAATGATAATAATGATAATAATGATAACAATGATAATAATTATTATAATGATAATAATGACAAAAACGATAATAATGATAATAACAATAGTAATGATAATTATGATAATAGTGATAATAATGATAGTAATGACAAAAATGGTAAAAAAGATAACAATGATAATAATGATAATAATAGTGATAATAATAATAATAATACTAATGATAATAATAATGATAATAATATTGATGATAATAATGGTAATAATAATGATAATAATAACGATAATAATAATGATAATAATATTGATAATAATAGTGATAATATTAATGATAATAATGTAGATAATAATAATGATAATAATAATGATAACAATGATATTAATGATAATAATGATATTAATGATAATAATAATGATAATAATAATGAAAATAAAAATGATAATATTAATGATAATAATAATGATAATAATGTTGATAATAATAATGATAATAATAATGATAATAATAATGATAATAATAATGATAATAATAATGGTAATAATAATGATAATAATAATGATAACAATAATGATAATATTAATGAAAATAATGATAATTATGACAAAAATGATAAAAATGATAATAATGATAATAACGATTATAATAATGATAATAATAATGATAATAATAATGATAATTATAATGATTATAATAATGATAATAATAGTGATAATAATAATGATAATAATAATAACAAAAATAGTGATAATAATAATGATAATAATAATGATAAAAATAATAATAATGACAAAAATGATAATAATGATAACAATAATGATAATATGAAGGATATTAATAATGATAATAATAATGATAATAATAATGATAATATTAATGAAAATAATGATAATTATGACAAAAATGATAAAAATGATAATAATGATAATAACGATTATAATAATGATAATAATAATGATAATAATAATCATAATATTAATGATAAAAATAATGATAATAATAAAAATAAAAATAAAGATAATAATAATTATAATAATAATGATAATAATATTGATATTAATGATAATAATGATATTAATGATAAAAATAATAATAATGATAATAATGTTAACAAAGATATTAATGATAATAATAATGAAAATAATAAAAATAAAAATAATGATATTAATAATGATAATAATAATGATAATAATGATGATAATAATAATGATAGTAATAATGATAAAAATGATTATAATGATAATAATGATAATAATAATGATAATAATAATGATAATAATAATGATAACAATAATGATATTAATAACGATAATAATAATGATAATAATAACGATAATAATAATGATAATAATAATGATAATAATAATGCAATTAATAATAATAATAATATTGATAATACTGATTACAATGATAATAATGATAATAATGATAACAATGATATTAATGATTATAATGATAATAATGATATTAATAATGATAATAATAATGATAATAATAATGATAATAATAATGATAATAATAATGATAATAATAATGATAATAATAATGATAAAATAATGATAACAATAATGATAACAATATTGATAATAACAATGATAATAATGATGGTAATAATAATGATAATAATAATGATAATAATAATGATAACAATAATGATAATAATAACGATAATAATAATGATAATAGTAATGATAATAATAATAATAAAAATGATAATAATAATAATGATAATAATATTTATATTAATAATGAAAATAATAATGTTATTAATAATGATAATAATAATGATAATAATAATGATAACAATAATGATAAAAATAATGATAATAATGGTAATAATAATAATGATAATAATCATGATAATAATAATGATAATAAAAATGATAATAAAAATGATAATAATAATGATAATAATGATATTAATTATTAATGATAATAATGATATTAATGATAATAATGATAAAAATGATAATATTGATAATTATGATAACAATGATATTAACGATAATAATTATTGTAACGATAATAATGACAATAACGATAATAATGATAATAATGATAATAATAATAGTAATGATAATAATGATAATAATGACAATTATGATAATAATGATAATAATGATAATAATGATAACAATGATAATAATGATAATAATGATAACAATGATAATAATTATTATAATGATAATAATGACAAAAACGATAATAATGATAATACCAATAGTAATGATAATTATGATAATAGTGATAATAATGATAGTAATGACAAAAATGGTAAAAAAGATAACAATGATAATAATGATAATAATAGTGATAATAATAATAATAATACTAATGATAATAATAATGATAATAATATTGATGATAATAATGGTAATAATAATGATAATAATAACGATAATAATAATGATAATAATATTGATAATAATAGTGATAATATTAATGATAATAATGTAGATAATAATAATGATAATAATAATGATAACAATGATATTAATGATAATAATGATATTAATGATAATAATAATGATAATAATAATGAAAATAAAAATGATAATATTAATGATAATAATAATGATAATAATGTTGATAATAATAATGATAATAATAATGATAATAATAATGATAATAATAATGATAATAATAATGGTAACAATAATGATAATAATAATGATAACAATAATGATAATATTAATGAAAATAATGATAATTATGACAAAAATGATAAAAATGATAATAATGATAATAACGATTATAATAATGATAATAATAATGATAATAATAATGATAATTATAATGATTATAATAATGATAATAATAGTGATAATAATAATGATAATAATAATAACAAAAATAGTGATAATAATAATGATAATAATAATGATAAAAATAATAATAATGACAAAAATGATAATAATGATAACAATAATGATAATATGAAGGATATTAATAATGATAATAATAATGATAATAATAATGATAATATTAATGAAAATAATGATAATTATGACAAAAATGATAAAAATGATAATAATGATAATAACGATTATAATAATGATAATAATAATGATAATAATAATCATAATATTAATGATAAAAATAATGATAATAATAAAAATAAAAATAAAGATAATAATAATTATAATAATAATGATAATAATATTGATATTAATGATAATAATGATATTAATGATAAAAATAATAATAATGATAATAATGTTAACAAAGATATTAATGATAATAATAATGAAAATAATAAAAATAAAAATAATGATATTAATAATGATAATAATAATGATAATAATAATGCAATTAATAATGATAATAATATTGATAATACTGATTACAATGATAATAATGATAATAATGATAACAATGATATTAATGATTATAATGATAATAATGATACTAATAATGATAATAATAATGATAATAATAATGATAATAATAATGATAATAATAATGACAATAATAATGATAATAATAATGATAATAATATTGATATTAATGATAATAATGATATTAATGATAATAATAATAATAATGATAATAATAATGATAATAATAATGATAATAATATTGATATTAATGATATTAATGATAATAATGATAAAAATGATATTAATGATAATAATAATAGTAATGATAATAATGATAATATTGATAATAATGATAATGATGATAATGACGATAATAATTATAAAAATGATAATAATGATGGCAGTGATAATAATGACAATAATGATAATAATGATAATAATGATAACAATGATAATATTGATAACAATGACAATAATGATAATAATGATAATAATAATGATAAAAATAAGAATAATAATACTAATGATAATAATATTGATAAAAATAATGGTAATAATAATGATAATAATAGCGATAATAATATTGATAATAATAATAATATTGATAATAATAATGATAATAATGATGGTAATAATAATGATAATAATAATGATAATAATAATGATAATAATGATATTAATTATAATAACGATATTAATGATAATAATGATAATAATGATAATAGTGATAATAATGATAATAATGATAATAAAGATAATAATTATTATAATGATAATAATGACAATAACGATAATAATGATAATAATAATAGTAATGATAATAATAATGATAATAATATTGATAATTATAATGATAAAAATAATGATATTAATAATGATAACAATAATGATAATAATAATGATAATAATGATAACAAAGATGTTAATGATAATAATGATAATAATAATAGTAATGATAATTATAATAATATTGATAATAATGATAATAATGATAATAATGATGGTAATAATAATGATAATAATGATAATAGTAATAATGATGATAATAATGATAATATTGATAATAATGATAATAAAGAAAATAATGATAATAATGATGGTAATAATAATGATAATAATGATAACAATGATATTCATGATAATAATGATATTAATTATTATAATGATAATAATGATAATAATGATAATAATAATAGTAATGATAATAATGATAATATTGATAACAATGATAATAATGATAATAATGATAATAATGATAATAATAATGATACTAATTATGATAATAATAATGATATTAATGATTATAATAATAATGATGATATTAATGTTATTAATGATAATAATGATAACAATGATAATAATGATAACAATGATAATAATGATAATAATTATTATAATGATAATAATGACAATAACGATAATAATGATAATAATGATAATAATAATAGTAATGATAATAATGATAATATTGATAACAATGATAATAATGATAATAATAATGATAATAATAATGAAAATAATGATAATTATGACAAAAATGATAAAAATGATAATAATGATAATAACGATTATAATAATGATAATAATAATGATAATAATAATCATAATAATAATGATAATAATAATGATAGTAATAATGATAATAATAATAATAATAATGATAACAAAGATGATAATGATAATAATGATAATAACAATAGTAATGATATTAATAATAATAATGATAATATTGATAATAATGATAATATTGATAATAATGATAACAATGATATTAATGATAATAATGATAAAAATTATTATAATGATAATAATGACAATAACGATAATAATGATAATAATAATAGTAATGATAAAAATGATAATAATAATAATATTGATAACAATGATAATAATGATAATAATGATTATAATAATGATAATAATAATCATAATAATAATGATAATAATAATGATAATAATAATGATAATAATTATGATAATAATGATATTAATGATAATAATGATAATAATGCTAATAATGATAATAAGAGTAATAATGATAATAATAATGATAATAATGTTAACAAAGATATTAAGGATAATAATGATAATAATAATAGTAATGATAATAATGATAATATTGATAATAATGATAATGATGATAATAATGATAATAAAAATGATAATAAAAATGATAATAATAATGATAATAATAATGAAAATAATTTTGATAATAATAATATTAATGATAATAATGATAATAAAGCTAATAATGATAATAATAGTAATAATGGTAATAATAATGATAATAATTTTAACAAAGATATTAATGATAATAATGATAATAATAATAGTAATGATAATAATGATAATATTGATAATAATGATAATGATGATAATAATGATAATGATAATAATAATGATAATAATGATAATAATAAAAATAAAAATAAAGATAATAATAATTATAATAATAATGAAAATAATAATGATAATAATATTGATATTAATGATAATAATGATAATAATGATATTAATGATAAAAATAAAAATAATGATAATAATGTTAACAAAGATATTAAAGATAATAATAATGAAAATAATAAATATAAAAATAATGATATTAATAATGATAATAATAATGATAATAATGATGATAATAATAATGATAATAATAATGATAATAATGATAAAAATGATTATAATGATAATAATGATAATAATAATGATAATAATAATGATAATAATAATGATAATAATAATGATAATAATAATGATAACAATAATGATAATAATAACGATAAAAATAACGATAATAATAATGACAATAATAATGATAATAATAATAATAAAAATAATGATAATAATATTTATAATAATAATGATACTAATAATGAAATTAATAATGATAATAATATTGATAATACTGATAACAATGATAATAATGATAATAATGATAACAATGATATTAATGATTATAATGATAATAATGATATTAATAATGATAAAAATAATAATAATAAAATGATAATAATAATGATAATAATAATGACAATAATAATGATAATAATAATGATAATAATATTGATATTAATGATATTAATGATAATAATGATAATGATGATAATGACGATAAAAATGATAATAATGATAATAATGATAATAATGATGGCAGTGATAATAATGACAATAATGATAATAATGATAATAATGATAACAATGATAATAATGATAACAATGATAATAATGATAATAATGATAATAATAATGATAATAATAATAATACTAATGATAATAATATTGATAAAAGTAATGGTAATAATAATGATAATAATAGCGATAATAATATTGATAATAATATTGATAATAATAATAATATTGATAATAATAATGATAATAATGATGGTAATAATAATGATAATAATAATGATAATAATAATGATAATAATGATAAAAATGATAATAACGATAATAATGATAATAATGATATTAAGGATAATAACGATATTAATGATAATAATGATATTAATGATAATAGTGATAATAATGATAATAAAGATAATAAAGATAATAATTATAATAATGATAATAATGACAATAACGATAATAATGATAATAATAATAGTAATGATAATAATGATAATAATAATGATAATAATATTGATAATAATAATGTTAATAATAATGATATTAATAATGATAACAATAATGATAATAATAATGATAATAATAATGATAATAATGATAACAAAGATGTTAATGATAATAATGATAATAATAATAGTAATGATAATAATGATAATAATAATGATAATAATATTGATAATAATAATGTTAATAATAATGATATAAATAATGATAACAATAATAATGATAATAATGATAATAATAATAGTGATGATAATGATAATAATAATAGTGATGATAATAATGACAATATTAATAATAATGATAATAATGATAATAAAGAAAATAATGAAAATAATGATAATAATGATGGTAATAATAATGATAATAATGATAACAATGATATTCATGATAATAATGATATTAATTATTATAATGATAATAATGACAATGACGATAATAATGATAATAATAATAGTAATGATAATAATGATAATATTGATAACAATGATAATAAAGATAATAATAATGATAATAATTATGATAATAATAATGATATTAATGATAATAATGATAATGATGATATTAATGTTGTTAATGATAATAATGATAACAATGATAACAATGGTAATAATGATAATGATGATAATAATTATTATAATGATAATAATGACAATAACGATAATAATGATAATAATGATAATAATAATAGTAATGATAATAATGATAATATTGATAACAATGATAATAATGTTAATAATAATGACAATATTAATGATAATAATAATGATATTAATGATAATAACGATGATAACGATATTAATGATATCAATGATAATAATGATAACAATGATATTACTGATAATAATGATAATAATTATTATAATGATAATAATGACAATAACGATAATAATGATAATAATGATAATAATAATAGTAATGATAATAATGATAATATTGATAATAATGATAATAATGGTAATGAGGATAATAACGACAATAATGATAATAATGATAATAATGACAATAATGATAATAATGATAACAATGATAATAATGGTAACAATGATAATAATGATAATAATGATAATAATGATAGTAATAATGATAATAATAATAAAAATAATAATGATAATAATAATGATGATAATATTGATAATAATATTGGTAATAAAAATGATAATAACAACGATAATAATAATGATAATAATAATGATAATAATATTGCTAATAATAATGATAATAATGATAATAATAATGATAACAATAATGATAATAATAATAATAATAATAGTGATAATAATAATGATAATAATAATAATAAAAATAATGATAATAATAATGATAATAATAATAATAATGACAAATATGATAATAATGATAACAATAATGATAATATGAAGGATATTAATAATGATAATAATAATGATAATAATAATGATAATATTAATGAAAATAATGATAATTATGACAAAAATGATAAAAATGATAATAATGATAATAACGATTATAATAATGATAATAATAATGATAATAATAATCATAATAATAATGATAATAATAATGATAGTAATAATGATAATAATAATAATAATAATAATAATAATAATAACAAAGATGTTAATAATGATAACAATGATATTCACGATAATAATGATATTAATTATTATAATGATAATAATGACAATAACGATAATAATGATAATAATGATAATAATAATAGTAATGATAATATTGATAACAATGATAATAATGATAATAATAATGATAATAATTATGATAATAATGATAACAATAATGATAATAATAATAATAATAGTGATAATAATAATGATAGTAATAATGATAATAATAATAATAATAATGATAACAAAGATGTTAATTATAATAATGATAATAACAATAGTAATGATAATAATGATAATATTGATAATAATGATAATAATGATAATAATGATAACAATGATATTAATGATAATAATGATAATAATTATTATAGTGATAATAATGACAGTAACGATAATAATGATAATAATAATAGTAATGATAAAAATGATAATAATAATAATATTGATAACAATGATAATAATGATAATAATGATAATAATAATGATAATAATAATCATAATAATAATGATAATAATTTTGATAATAATGATTGTAATGATAATAATGATAATAATGCTAATAATGATAATAATAGTAATAATGATTATAATAATGATAATAATGTTAACAAAGACATTAATGATAATAATGATAATAATAATAGTAATGATAATAATGATAATGTTGATAATAATGATAATGATGATAATAATGATAATAAAAATGATAATAATAATGATAATAATAATGAAAATAATTTTGATAATAATGATATTAATGATAATAATGATAATAATGCTAATAATGAAAATAATAGTAAAAATGATAATAATGATAATAATAATGATAATAATATTGATAATAATAATCATAATAATAATGATATTAATAATGTTAACAATAATGATAATAAAAATGATAATAATAATGATAATAATAATGATAATAATGATAACAAAGATGTTAATGATAATAATGATAATAATGATGATAATAATAGTAATGATAATAATACTAATATTGATAATAATGATAATAATGATAAAAAAGAAAATAATGATTATAATGATAATAATGATGGTAATAATAACGATAATAATGATAATAATAATAGTGATGATAATAATGATAATATTGATAATAATGATAAAAATGATAATAAAGAAAATAATGATAATAATGATGGTAATAATAATGATAATAATGATAATAATGACAATAACGATAATAATGATAATAAGGATAATAATAATAGTAATGATAATAATGATTATAATGATAATATTGATAACAATGATAATAATGATAATAATGATAATAATAATGATAATAATAATGATAATATAGATATGAATGATAATAATGATAATAACGATATTAATGATAATAATGATAATAATGATAATAATGATAACAATGATATAAATGATAATAATGATAATAATTATTTTAATGATAATAATAATAGTAATGATAATAATGATAATAACAATGATAATAATAATGATAACAATAATGATAATAATGATAACAAAGATATTAATGATAATAATGATAATAATAATAGTAATGATAATAGTGATAATATTGATAATAATGATAGTAATGATAATAATGATAATAATGATAACAATGATAATAATGATAACAATGATAATAACAGTGACAATAATAATAAAAATAATAATAATAATAATAATAATAATAATGATAATAATATTGATAATAATAATGACAATAATAATGATAATAATAATGATAATAATAATGATAAAAATAATGATAATATTAATGATAATAATGATAAAAATGATAATAATAATAGTAATGATAACAATGATAATAATGATAGTATAGATAACAATGATAATAATGATAATAACGATAATAATAATGATAATAATAATGATAATAATAATGATAATAATGATATTAATGATAATAATGATAATAATGATATTAATGATAGTAGTAATAATAATGATAATAATAATGAAAATAATGTTAACAAAGGTATCAATGATAATAATAATAATAATAATAATAATGATAATAATGATAAAAAAGAAAATAATGATTATAATGATAATAATGATGGTAATAATAACGATAATAATGATAATAATAATAGTGATGATAATAATGATAATATTGATAATAATGATAATAATGATAATAAAGAAAATAATGATAATAATGATGGTAATAATAATGATAATAATGATAATAATGACAATAACGATAATAATGATAATAAGGATAATAATAATAGTAATGATAATACTGATTATAATGATAATATTGATAACAATGATAATAATGATAATAATGATAATAATAATGATAATAATAATGATAATATAGATATGAATGATAATAATGATAATAACGATATTAATGATAATAATGATAATAATGATAATAATGATAATAATGATAATAATGATAACAATGATATAAATGATAATAATGATAATAATTATTTTAATGATAATAATAATAGTAATGATAATAATGATAATAACAATGATAATATTAATGATAACAATAATAATAATAATGATAACAAAGATATTAATGATAATAATGATAATAATAATAGTTTTGATAATAGTGATAATATTGATAATAATGATAGCAATGATAATAATGATAATAATGATAACAATGATAATAATGATAATAATGATAATAACAGTGACAATAATAATCAAAATAATAATAATAATAATAATAATAATAATAATAATGATAATAATATTGATAATAATAATGACAATAATAATGATAATAACAATGATAATAATAATGATAAAAATAATGATAATATTAATGATAATAATGATAAAAATGATAATAATAATAGTAATGATAACAATGATAATAATGATAGTATTGATAACAATGATAATAATGATAATAACGATAATAATAATGATAATAATAATGATAATAATAATGATAATAATGATATTAATGATAATAATGATAATAATGATATTAATGATAGTAGTAATAATAATGATAATAATAATGAAAATAATGTTAACAAAGATATCAATGATAATAATAATAATATCAATAATGATAATAATGATAATATTGATAATAATGATAATGATGATAATAATGATAATGATGATTATAATGATAACAGTGATAATAATGATAATAATGACAATAATGATAATAATGATAATATTGATAACAATGATAATAATGATAATAATAATGATAATAATAACGATAATAATAATGATTATAATAATGATAATATTGATATTAATGATAATAATGATATTAATGATATTAATGATAATAATGATAATAACAATAATTATAAAAATGATAATAATATTGATAATAATTATGGTA
>JAWMAG010000057.1:147500-150000 GCA_037013455.1 Ceratitis rosa
AATAATGATAATAATGATAATAGTGATAATAATGATAATAATGATAATAATGACAATAATGATAATAATGATAATAGTGATAATAATGACAATAATGATTATAATGATAATAATGATAATAATGATAATAATGATAATAATGATAATAATGATAACAATGATATATATGATAATAATGATAATAATTATTTTAATGATAATAATGACAATAACGGTAATAATGATAATAATGATAATAATAATAGTAATGATAATAATGATAATATAGATAATAATGATAATAATAATAATAATAACAGTGATAATAATAATGATAATAATAATGGTAATAATAATGATAACAATAATGATAATTAGGATAACAAAGATATTAATGATATTTAATAATGATAATAATAATAGTAATGATAATAGTGATATTATTGATAATAATGATAATAATGATAATAATGATAATAATGATAATAATGATAACAATGATATTCATGATTATAATGATATAGATTATTATAATGATAATAATGACAATAACGATTATAATGATAATAATGATAATACTAATAGTAATGATAATAATGAAAATAACGATAATAATTATAATACTGTAACAATGATAATAATGATAATAATGGTAATAATGATAATAATGATGATATAATAATGATAATAATAATGATAATAATGATATAATTATAATAATGATAATAATGATATTAATGATAATACTGATAATAATGACATTAATGATAATAATGATAATAACGATAATAATTATAAAAATGATAATAATGATAATAATGATAATAATGATAATAATGATAATAATGATAACAATGATATTAATGATAATAATTATTATAATGATACTAATGACAATAGCGACAATAATGATAATAATCATAATAATAATAGCAATGATAATAATGATAATACTGATAATAATGATAATAATGACAATAATGATAATAATGATAACAATGCTAATAATGATAAAAATGATAATAATAATGATAATAGTAATAATAATAATAATGATAATAATAATGATAATAAATTGATAATATTACTGGTAATAATAATGATAATAATAATGATAATAATAATGATAACAATATTGATAATAATAATGATAATAATAGTGATAATAATATTGATAATAATAATAATAAAAATAATGATAATAATAATGATAATAATAATGATAATAATAATGATAATAATAATATTAATAATAATAATAATAATGATAATAATAATGATAAGAATGATAATGATGATAATAATGATAATAATGATAATAGTGATAATAATGATAATAATGATAATAATGATAATAATGATAATAATGATAATAATGATATAAATGATAATAATTCTTATAGTGATAATAATGACAATAACGATAATAATGATAATAATTATAATTATGATAATAATGATAATAATGGTAATAGTAATAGTAATGATAATAATGATAATATTGATAATAAAGAAAAAAAATGATAATAATGATAATAATGATAATAGTGATAATAATGATAATAATGATAATAATGACAATAATGATAATAATGATAATAGTGATAATAATGACAATAATGATTATAATGATAATAATGATAATAATGATAATAATGATAACAATGATATATATGATAATAATGTTAATAATTATTATAATGATAATAATGACAATAACGGTAATAATGATAATAATGATAATAATAATAGTAATGATAATAATGATAATATAGATAATAATGATAATAATAATGATAATAACAGTGATAATAATAATGATAATAATAATGCTAATAATAATGATAACAATAATGATAATTAGGATAACAAAGATATTAATGATAATAATGATAATAATAATAGTAATGATAATAGTGATAATATTGATAATAATGATAATAATGATAATAATGATAACAATGATACTCATGATTATAATGATATAGATTATTATAATGATAATAATGACAATAACGATTATAATGATAATAATGATAATACTAATAGTAATGATAATAATGAAAATAACGATAATAATTATAATACTGTAACAAAGATAATAATGATAATAATGATAATAATGGTAATAATGATAATAATGATGATATAATAATGATAATAATAATGATAATAATGATATTAATGATAATAATTATAATAATGATATTAATGATATTAATGATAATAATGACATTAATGATAATAATGATAATAATGATAATAATGATAATAATGATAACAATGATATTAATGATAATAATTATTATAATGATACTAATGACAATAGCGACAATAATGATAATAATCATAATAATAATAGCAATGATAATAATGATAATACTGATAATAATGATAATAATGACAATAATGATAATAATGATAACAATGCTATTAATGATAAAAATGATAATAATAATGATAATAGTAATAATAATAATAATGATAATAATAATGATAATAAATTGATAATATTAATGGT
>JAWMAG010000057.1:155000-162500 GCA_037013455.1 Ceratitis rosa
TACTGATAATAATGATAATAACGACAATAATGATAATAATGATAACAATGCTATTAATGAAAAAAATGATAATAATAATGATAATAGTAATAATAATAATAATGATAAAAACGATAATAAATTGATAATATTAATGGTAATAATAATGATAATAATAATGATAATAATATTGATTATAATAATGATAATAATGATGGTAATAATAATGATAATAATAATGATAATAATAAT
The DNA here is from genome assembly GCA_037013455.1 of Ceratitis rosa. NCBI lineage: Eukaryota > Metazoa > Arthropoda > Insecta > Diptera > Tephritidae > Ceratitis > Ceratitis rosa. The sequence continues at coordinate 155,232 of JAWMAG010000057.1, forward strand.
GATAATAATAATGATAATAATAATGATAATAATAATGATAATAATGATATGAATGATAATAATGATAATAACGATATTAATGATAATAATGATAACAATGATATAAATGATAATAATGATAATAACTATTATAATGATAATAATGACAATAACGGTAATAATGATAATAATGATAATAATAATAGTAATGATAATAATGATAATAATAATGATAATAATAGTGATAATAATAATGGTAATAATAATGATAATAATAATGATAACAATAATGATAATAATAATTATAATAATAATGGTAATAATAATGATATTAATAATGATAATAATAATGATAATAATAATGGTAATAATAATGATAATAATAATTATAATAATGATATGAATGATAGTAGTGATAATAACGATATTAATGATAATAATGATAATAATGATAACAATGATATAAATGATAATAATGATAATAATTATTATAATGTTAATAATGACAATAACGGTAATAATGATAATAATGATAATAATAATAGCAATGATAATAATGATAATATAGATAATAATGGTAATAATAATGATAATAACAGTGATAATAATAATGATAATAATAATGGTAATAATAATGATATCAATAATGATAATAATGATAACAAAGATATTAATGATAATAATGATAACAATAGTAGTAATAATAATAGTGATAATATTGATAATAATGATAATAATGATAACAATGATATTCATGATAATAATGATATAGATTATTATAACGATAATAATGACAATAATGATTATAATGATAATAATGATAATACTAATAGTAATGATAATAATGAAAATAACGATAATAATGAAATACTGTAACAGTGATAATAATGATAATAATGATGATAATAATAATAATGATAATAATGATAATAATGATAACAATGATATTAATGATAATAATTATTATAATGATACTAATGACAATAGCGACAATATTGATATTAATCATAATAATAATAGCAATGATAATAATGGTAATAATGATAATACTGATAATAATGATAATAAAGACAATAATGATAATAATGATAACAATGCTAATAATGATAAAAATGATAATAATAATGATAATAGTAATAATAAAAATAATGATAATAATAATGATAATAAAATGATAATATTAATGATAATAATAATGAAAATAATAATGATAATAATAATGATAATAATATTGCTAATTTAATGATAATAATGATGGTAATAATAATGAAAATAATAATGATAATAATAATGATAACAAAATTGATAATAATAATGATAATAGTAGTGATAATAATAATGATAATAATAATAATAAAAATAATGATAATAATAATGATAATAATAATTATAATAATAATGATAATAATAATGATAATAATATGGATAATAATAATATTAATAATAATAATAATAATGATAATAATAATGATAATGATGATAACAATGATAATAATGATAATAATGATAATAATGAAAATAATGATTATAATATTAATAATGATAACAATGATAATAATAATGAAAAAAAATAATGATAATATTAATGATAATAATAATGATACTAATGATAACAATGCTAATAATGATAATAATGATAATAATAATGATAATAGTAATAATAATAATAATGATAATAATAATGATAATAATAATGATAATAATATTGCTAATTATAATGATAATAATGATGGTAATAATAATGTTAATAATGATGGTGATAATAATGATAACAATATTGATAATAATAATGATAACAATATTGATAATAATAATGATAATATTAATGATAATAATAATGATCATAATAATAATAAAAATAATGATAATAATAATTATTGTAATAATGATAAGAATAATGATATTAATAATGATAATAATAATGATAATAATAATGATATTAATAACGTAACAATAATGATAATAATAATGATAATAATAGTGATAATAATAATGAGATTAATAATGATAATAATAATGACAAGAACATTCATAATATTAATAATAATGATAAAAATGATAATAATGATAATAATGATAATAAAAATGATAATAATAATGATAATAATAATGAAAAAAAATAATGATAATATTAATGATAATAATAATGATAATAATAATGATAACAAAGATATTAATGATAATAATGATAATAATAATAGTAATGATAATAATGATAATGATGATAATAATGATAATAGTGATAATAATGATAATAATGACAATAATGATTATAATGATAATAATGATAATAGTGATAATAATGATAACAATGATAATAATGATAATAATGATAATAATTATGATAATAATAATAATAATAATAATAATAATAATGATAATAATATTGATTATAATAATGGTTATAATAATGGTAATCATAATGATAATAATAATGATAATAATATTGATAATAATAATGATAATTATGATGGTAATAATAATGATAATAATAATGCTAACAATAATGATAATAATAATGATAATAATGATAAAAATGATAATAATGATTATAATAATGATAATAATGTTAACAAAGACATTAATGATAATAATGATAATAATAATAGTAATGATAATAATGATAATATTGATAATAATGATAATGATGATAATAATGATGATAAAAATGATAATAATAATGATAATAATAATGAAAATAATTTTGATAATAATGATATTAATGATAATAATGATAATAATGCTAATAATGAAAATAATAGTAATAATGATAATAATGATAATAATAATGATAATAATATTGATAATAATAATCATAATAATAATGATATTAATAATGTTAACAATAATGATAATAATAATGATAATAATAATGATAATAATAATGATAATAATGATAACAAAGATGTTAATGATAATAATGATAATAATGATGATAATAATAGTAATGATAATAATACTAATATTGATAATAATGATAATAATGATAAAAAAGAAAATAATGATTATAATGATAATAATGATGGTAATAATAACGATAATAATGATAATAATAATAGTGATGATAATAATGATAATATTGATAATAATGATAAAAATGATAATAAAGAAAATAATGATAATAATGATGGTAATAATAATGATAATAATGATAATAATGACAATAACGATAATAATGATAATAAGGATAATAATAATAGTAATGATAATAATGATTATAATGATAATATTGATAACAATGATAATAATGATAATAATGATAATAATAATGATAATAATAATGATAATATAGATATGAATGATAATAATGATAATAACGATATTAATGATAATAATGATAATAATGATAATAATGATAACAATGATATAAATGATAATAATGATAATAATTATTTTAATGATAATAATAATAGTAATGATAATAATGATAATAACAATGATAATAATAATGATAACAATAATGATAATAATGATAACAAAGATATTAATGATAATAATGATAATAATAATAGTAATGATAATAGTGATAATATTGATAATAATGATAGTAATGATAATAATGATAATAATGATAACAATGATAATAATGATAATAATGATAATAACAGTGACAATAATAATAAAAATAATAATAATAATAATAATAATAATAATGATAATAATATTGATAATAATAATGACAATAATAATGATAATAATAATGATAATAATAATGATAAAAATAATGATAATATTAATGATAATAATGATAAAAATGATAATAATAATAGTAATGATAACAATGATAATAATGATAGTATTGATAACAATGATAATAATGATAATAACGATAATAATAATGATAATAATAATGATAATAATAATGATAATAATGATATTAATGATAATAATGATAATAATGATATTAATGATAGTAGTAATAATAATGATAATAATAATGAAAATAATGTTAACAAAGGTATCAATGATAATAATAATAATAATAATAATAATGATAATAATGATAAAAAAGAAAATAATGATTATAATGATAATAATGATGGTAATAATAACGATAATAATGATAATAATAATAGTGATGATAATAATGATAATATTGATAATAATGATAATAATGATAATAAAGAAAATAATGATGGTAATAATAATGATAATAATGATAATAATGACAATAACGATAATAATGATAATAAGGATAATAATAATAGTAATGATAATACTGATTATAATGATAATATTGATAACAATGATAATAATGATAATAATGATAATAATAATGATAATAATAATGATAATATAGATATGAATGATAATAATGATAATAACGATATTAATGATAATAATGATAATAATGATAATAATGATAATAATGATAATAATGATAATAATGATAATAATGATAATAATGATAATAATGATAATAATGATAACAATGATATAAATGATAATAATGATAATAATTATTTTAATGATAATAATAATAGTAATGATAATAATGATAATAACAATGATAATATTAATGATAACAATAATAATAATAATGATAACAAAGATATTAATGATAATAATGATAATAATAATAGTTTTGATAATAGTGATAATATTGATAATAATGATAGCAATGATAATAATGATAATAATGATAACAATGATAATAATGATAATAATGATAATAACAGTGACAATAATAATAAAAATAATAATAATAATAATAATAATAATAATAATAATAATAATAATAATAATGATAATAATATTGATAATAATAATGACAATAATAATGATAATAATAATGATAATAATATTGATAAAAATAATGATAATATTAATGATAATAATGATAAAAATGATAATAATAATAGTAATGATAACAATGATAATAATGATAGTATTGATAACAATGATAATAATGATAATAACGATAATAATAATGATAATAATAATGATAATAATAATGATAATAATGATATTAATGATAATAATGATAATAATGATATTAATGATAGTAGTAATAATAATGGTAATAATAATGAAAATAATGTTAACAAAGATATCAATGATAATAATAATAATATCAATAATGATAATAATGATAATATTGATAATAATGATAATGATGATAATAATGATAATGATGATTATAATGATAACAGTGATAATAATGATAATAATGACAATAATGATAATAATGATAATATTGATAACAATGATAATAATGATAATAATAATGATAATAATAACGATAATAATAATGATTATAATAATGATAATATTGATATTAATGATAATAATGATATTAATGATATTAATGATAATAATGATAATAACAATAATTATAAAAATGATAATAATATTGATAATAATTATGGTAATAATAATGATAATAATAGCGATAATAATAATGATAATAATAATTATTATAATAATAATAATAAAAATGATAATAATGATAATAATGATAATAATAATGAAAAAAAAATAATGATAATATTAATGATAATAATAATGATAATAATAATGATAATAATAATGATAATAATGATAACAAAGATATTAATGATAATAATGATAATAATAGTAGTAATGATAATAATGATAATAATAATAATAATGACAATAAAGATAATAATGATAATATTGATAACAATGATAATAATGATAATAAAAATGATAATAATAATGATAATAATAATGATAATAATAACGATAATAATAATGATAATAATAATGATAATATTGATATTAATGATAATAATGATAATAATGATTATAATGATATTAATGATAATAATGATGATAATGATAATAATAATGATAATAATAATAATTATAAAAATGATAATAATATTGATAATAATAATGGTAATAATAATGATAAGAATAGCGATAATAATAATGATAATAATAATGATAATAATATTGATTATAATAATGATAATAATGATGGTAATAATAATGATAATAATAATGATAATAATAATGATAATAATAATGATAATAATAATGATAATAATAATGATAATAATAATGATAATAATAATGATAATAATAATGATAATAATAATGATAATAATAATGATAATAATGATAATAATAATGATAATAATAATGATAATGATGATAACAATGATAATAATGATAATAATGAAAATAATGATATAAATGATAATAATGATAATAACTATTATAATGATAATAATGACAATAACGGTAATAATGATAATAATGATAATAATAATAGTAATGATAATAATGATAATAATAATGGTAATAATAATGATATTAATAATGATAATAATAATGATAATAATAATGGTAATAATAATGATAATAATAATTATAATAATGATATGAATGATAGTAGTGATAATAACGATATTAATGATAATAATGATAATAATGATAACAATGATATAAATGATAATAATGATAATAATTATTATAATGTTAATAATGACAATAACGGTAATAATGATAATAATGATAATAATAATAGCAATGATAATAATGATAATATAGATAATAATGATAATAATAATGATAATAACAGTGATAATAATAATGATAATAATAATAATGGTAATAATAATGATATCAATAATGATAATAATGATAACAAAGATATTAATGATAATAATGATAACAATAGTAGTAATGATAATAGTGATAATATTGATAATAATGATATAAATGATAATAATGATAACAATGATATTCATGATAATAATGATATAGATTATTATAACGATAATAATGACAATAACGATTATAATGATAATAATGATAATACTAATAGTAATGATAATAATGAAAATAACGATAATAATGAAATACTGTAACAGTGATAATAATGATAATAATGATGATAATAATAATAATGATAATAATGATAATTATGATAACAATGATATTAATGATAATAATTATTATAATGATACTAATGACAATAGCGACAATATTGATAATAATCATAATAATAATAGCAATGATAATAATGGTAATAATGATAATACTGATAATAATGATAATAAAGACAATAATGATAATAATGATAACAATGCTAATAATGATAAAAATGATAATAATAATGATAATAGTAATAATAAAAATAATGATAATAATATTGCTAATTATAATGATAATAATGATGGTAATAATAATGAAAATAATAATGATAATAATAATGATAACAAAATTGATAATAATAATGATAATAATAGTGATAATAATAATGATAATAATAATAATAAAAATAATGATAATAATAATGATAATAATAATGATAATAAT
>JAWMAG010000057.1:167500-170000 GCA_037013455.1 Ceratitis rosa
ATAATAATGATAATAATAATGATAATAATGATAAAAATGATAATAATGATGATAATAATAATGATAATAATATTGATAATAATAATGGTAATAATTATGATAAAAATAATGATAATAATAATGATAATAATAATGATAATAATGATAAAAATGATAATAATGATAATAATAATGATAATAATAATGATAATAATGATAATAATGATAACAATGGTATTAATGATATAAATTATAATAATTATTATAATGAAAATAATGACAATAACGATAATAATGATAATAATGATATTAATGATAATAATGATAATATTGATAATAATGATAATAATGATAATAATGATAATAATGATAATAATGATAATAATGATAATAATGATAATAATGATAATAATGATAATAATGATAATAATGATATAAATGATAATAATTCTTATAGTGATAATAATGACAATAACGATAATAATGATAATAATTATAATTATGATAATAATGATAATAATGGTAATAGTAATAGTCATGATAATAATGATAATAATGATAATATTGATAATAAAGAAAAAAATGATAATAATGATAATAATGATAATAGTGATAATAATGATAATAATGATAATAATGATAATAATGACAATAATGATAATAATGATAATAGTGATAATAATGACAATAATGATTATAATGATAATAATGATAATAATGATAATAATGATAATAATGATAACAATGATATATATGATAATAATGATAATAATTATTTTAATGATAATAATGACAATAACGGTAATAATGATAATAATGATAATAATAATAGTAATGATAATAATGATAATATAGATAATAATGATAATAATAATAATAATAACAGTGATAATAATAATGATAATAATAATGGTAATAATAATGATAACAATAATGATAATTAGGATAACAAAGATATTAATGATATTTAATAATGATAATAATAATAGTAATGATAATAGTGATATTATTGATAATAATGATAATAATGATAATAATGATAATAATGATAATAATGATAACAATGATATTCATGATTATAATGATATAGATTATTATAATGATAATAATGACAATAACGATTATAATGATAATAATGATAATACTAATAGTAATGATAATAATGAAAATAACGATAATAATTATAATACTGTAACAATGATAATAATGATAATAATGATAATAATGGTAATAATGATGATATAATAATGATAATAATAATGATAATAATGATATAATTATAATAATGATAATAATGATATTAATGATAATACTGATAATAATGACATTAATGATAATAATGATAATAACGATAATAATGATAATAATGATAATAATGATAATAATGATAATAATGATAATAATGATAACAATGATATTAATGATAATAATTATTATAATGATACTAATGACAATAGCGACAATAATGATAATAATCATAATAATAATAGCAATGATAATAATGATAATACTGATAATAATGATAATAATGACAATAATGATAATAATGATAACAATGCTAATAATGATAAAAATGATAATAATAATGATAATAGTAATAATAATAATAATGATAATAATAATGATAATAAATTGATAATATTACTGGTAATAATAATGATAATAATAATGATAATAATAATGATAACAATATTGATAATAATAATGATAATAATAGTGATAATAATATTGATAATAATAATAATAAAAATAATGATAATAATAATGATAATAATAATGATAATAATAATGATAATAATAATAATAATAATAATAATAATAATGATAATAATAATGATAAGAATGATAATGATGATAATAATGATAATAATGATAATAGTGATAATAATGATAATAATGATAATAATGATAATAATGATAATAATGATAATAATGATAATAATGATAATAATGATAATAATGATAATAATGATAATAATGATAATAATGATATAAATGATAATAATTCTTATAGTGATAATAATGACAATAACGATAATAATGATAATAATTATAATTATGATAATAATGATAATAATGGTAATAGTAATAGTAATGATAATAATGATAATATTGATAATAAAGAAAAAAAATGATAATAATGATAATAATGATAATAGTGATAATAATGATAATAATGATAATAATGACAATAATGATAATAATGATAATAGTGATAATAATGACAATAATGATTATAATGATAATAATGATAATAATGATAATAATGATAATAATGATAACAATGATATATATGATAATAATGTTAATAATTATTATAATGATAATAATGACAATAACGGTAATAATGATAATAATGATAATAATAATAGTAATGATAATAATGATAATATAGATAATAATGATAATAATAATGATAATAACAGTGATAATAATAATGATAATAATAATGCTAATAATAATGATAACAATAATGATAATTAGGATAACAAAGATATTAATGATAATAATGATAATAATA
>JAWMAG010000057.1:175000-177500 GCA_037013455.1 Ceratitis rosa
GGTAATAATGATAATAATGATAATAATAATAGTAATGATAATAATGATAATATAGATAATAATGATAATAATAATGATAATAACAGTGATAATAATAATGATAATAATAATGCTAATAATAATGATAACAATAATGATAATTAGGATAACAAAGATATTAATGATAATAATGATAATAATAATAGTAATGATAATAGTGATAATATTGATAATAATGATAATGATGATAATAATGATAACAATGATATTCATGATTATAATGATATAGATTATTATAATGATAATAATGACAATAACGATTATAATGATAATAATGATAATACTAATAGTAATGATAATAATGAAAATAACGATAATAATTATAATACTGTAACAAAGATAATAATGATAATAATGATAATAATGGTAATAATGATAATAATGATGATATAATAATGATAATAATAATGATAATAATAACGATAATAATGATATTAATGATAATAATGATAATAATGATATTAATGATATTAATGATAATAATGACATTAATGATAATAATGATAATAATGATAATAATGATAATAATGATAACAATGATATTAATGATAATAATTATTATAATGATACTAATGACAATAGCGACAATAATGATAATAATCATAATAATAATAGCAATGATAATAACGATAATACTGATAATAATGATAATAACGACAATAATGATAATAATGATAACAATGCTATTAATGATAAAAATGATAATAATAATGATAATAGTAATAATAATAATAATGATAAAAATAATGATAATAAATTGATAATATTAATGGTAATAATAATGATAATAATAATGATAATAATATTGATTATAATAATGATAATAATGATGGTAATAATAATGATAATAATAATGATAATAATAATGATAATAATAATGATAATAATAATGATAATAATAATCATAATAATAATGATAATAATGATATGAATGATAATAATGATAATAACGATATTAATGATAATAATGATAATAATGATAACAATGATATAAATGATAATAATGATAATAACTCTTATAATGATAATAATGACAATAACGGTAATAATGATAATAATGATAATAATAATAGTAATGATAATAATGATAATAATAATGATAATAATAGTGATAATAATAATGGTAATAATAATGATAATAATAATGATAACAATAATGATAATAATAATTATAATAATAATGGTAATAATAATGATATTAATAATGATAATAATAATTATAATAATAATGGTAATAATAATGATAATAATAATTATAATAATGATATGAATGATAGTAGTGATAATAACGATATTAATGATAATAATGATAATAATGATAACAATGATATAAATGATAATAATGATAATAATTATTATAATGTTAATAATGACAATAACGGTAATAATGATAATAATGATAATAATAATAGCAATGATAATAATGATAATATAGATAATAATGATAATAATAATGATAATAACAGTGATAATAATAATGATAATAATAATGGTAATAATAATGATATCAATAATGATAATAATGATAACAAAGATATTAATGATAATAATGATAACAATAGTAGTAATAATAATAGTGATAATATTGATAATAATGATAATAATGATAACAATGATATTCATGATAATAATGATATAGATTATTATAACGATAATAATGACAATAATGATTATAATGATAATAATGATAATACTAATAGTAATGATAATAATGAAAATAACGATAATAATGAAATACTGTAACAGTGATAATAATGATAATAATGATGTTAATAATAATAATGATAATAATGATAATAATGATAACAATGATATTAATGATAATAATTATTATAATGATACTAATGACAATAGCGACAATATTGATAATAATCATAATAATAATAGCAATGATAATAATGGTAATAATGATAATACTGATAATAATGATAATAAAGACAATAATGATAATAATGATAACAATGCTAATAATGATAAAAATGATAATAATAATGATAATAGTAATAATAAAAATAATGATAATAATAATGATAATAAAATGATAATATTAATGATAATAATAATGAAAATAATAATGATAATAATAATAATAATAATATTGCTAATTTAATGATAATAATGATGGTAATAATAATGAAAATAATAATGATAATAATAATGATAACAAAATTGATAATAATAATGATAATAGTAGTGATAATAATAATGATAATAATAATAATAAAAATAATGATAATAATAATGATAATAATAATTATAATAATAATGATAATAATAATGATAATAATATGGATAATAATAATATTAATAATAATAATAATAATGATAATAATAATGATAATGATGATAACAATGATAATAATGATAATAATGATAATAATGAAAATAATGATTATAATATTAATAATGATAACAATGATAATAATAATGAAAAAAAATAATGATAATATTAATGATAATA
>JAWMAG010000057.1:187500-190000 GCA_037013455.1 Ceratitis rosa
TGATATTTATGATAATAATTATTATAATGATACTAATGACAATAGCGACAATAATGATAATAATCATAATAATAATAGCAATGATAATAATGATAATACTGATAATAATGATAATAATGACAATAATGATAATAATGATAACAATGCTAATAATGATAAAAATGATAATAATAATGATAATAGTAATAATAATAATAATGATAATAATAATGATAATAAATTGATAATATTACTGGTAATAATAATGATAATAATAATGTTAACAATATTGATAATAATAATGATAATAATAGTGATAATAATATTGATAATAATAATAATAAAAATAATGATAATAATAATGATAATAATAATGATAATAATAATGATAATAATAATATTAATAATAATAATAATAATGATAATAATAATGATAAGAATGATAATGATGATAATAATGATAATAATGATAATAGTGATAATAATGATAATAATGATAATAATGATAATAATGATAATAATGATAATAATGATAATAATGATATAAATGATAATAATTCTTATAGTGATAATAATGACAATAACGATAATAATGATAATAATTATAATTATGATAATAATGATAATAATGGTAATAGTAATAGTAATGATAATAATGATAATAATGATAATATTGATAATAAAGAAAAAAATGATAATAATGATAATAATGATAATAGTGATAATAATGATAATAATGATAATAATGATAATAATGACAATAATGATAATAATGATAATAGTGATAATAATGACAATAATGATTATAATGATAATAATGATAATAATGATAATAATGATAATAATGATAATAATGATAATAATGATAATAATGATAACAATGATATATATGATAATAATGTTAATAATTATTATAAAGATAATAATGACAATAACGGTAATAATGATAATAATGATAATAATAATAGTAATGATAATAATGATAATATAGATAATAATGATAATAATAATGATAATAACAGTGATAATAATAATGATAATAATAATGCTAATAATAATGATAACAATAATGATAATTAGGATAACAAAGATATTAATGATAATAATGATAATAATAATAGTAATGATAATAGTGATAATATTGATAATAATGATAATAATGATAATAATGATAACAATGATATTCATGATTATAATGATATAGATTATTATAATGATAATAATGACAATAACGATTATAATGATAATAATGATAATACTAATAGTAATGATAATAATGAAAATAACGATAATAATTATAATACTGTAACAAAGATAATAATGATAATAATGATAATAATGGTAATAATGATAATAATGATGATATAATAATGATAATAATAATGATAATAATGATATTAATGATAAAAATGATAATAATGATATTAATGATATTAATGATAATAATGACATTAATGATAATAATGATAATAATGATAATAATGATAATAATGATAACAATGATATTAATGATAATAATTATTATAATGATACTAATGACAATAGCGACAATAATGATAATAATCATAATAATAATAGCAATGATAATAATGATAATACTGATAATAATGATAATAATGACAATAATGATAATAATGATAACAATGCTATTAATGATAAAAATGATAATAGTAATAATAATAATAATGATAATAATAATGATAATTAATTGATAATATTAATGGTAATAATAATGATAATAATAATGATAATAATATTGCTAATTATAATGATAATAATGATGGTAATAATAATGAACATAATAATGATAATAAAAATGATAACAATATTGATAATAATAATGATAATAATAGTGATAATAATAATGATAATAATAATAATAAAAATAATGATAATAATAATGATAATAATAATGATAATAATAATGATAATAATAATATTAATAATAATAATAATAATGATGATAATAATGATAAGAATGATAATGATGATAATAATGATAATAATGACAATAATGATTATAATGTTAATAATGATAACAATGATAATAATGATAATAATGATAATAATAATGACAAAAATAATAATATCAATAATGATAATAATAATGAAAAAAAAAATAATGATAATATTAATGATAATAATAATGATAATAATAATGATAACAATGCTAATAATGATAATAATGCTAATAATAATGATAATAGTAATAATAATAATAATGATAATAATAATGATAATAAATTGATAATATTAATGTTAATAATAATGATAATAATAATGATAATAATAATGATAATAATATTGCTAATTATAATGATAATAATGATGGTAATAATAATGATAATAATGATGGTAATAATAATGATAACAATATTGATAATAATAATGATAATAATAATGATAATAATAATTATCATAATAATAATAAAAATAATGATAATAATAATTATTATAATAATGATAATAATAATGATATTAATAATGATAATAATAATGATAATAATAATGATAATAATAA
>JAWMAG010000057.1:200000-215000 GCA_037013455.1 Ceratitis rosa
GATAATAATGATAACAATGATATATATGATAATAATGATAATAATTATTATAATGATAATAATGACAATAACGGTAATAATGATAATAATGATAATAATAATAGTAATGATAATAATGATAATATAGATAATAATGATAATAATAATAATAATAACAGTGATAATAATAATGATAATAATAATGGTAATAATAATGATAACAATAATGATAATTAGGATAACAAAGATATTAATGATATTTAATAATGATAATAATAATAGTAATGATAATAGTGATAATATTGATAATAATGATAATAATGATAATAATGATAATAATGATAATAATGATAATAATGATAATAATGATAATAATGATAATAATGATAACAATGATATTCATGATTATAATGATATAGATTATTATAATGATAATAATGACAATAACGATTATAATGATAATAATGATAATACTAATAGTAATGATAATAATGAAAATAACGATAATAATTATAATACTGTAACAATGATAATAATGATAATAATGATAATAACGGTAATAATGATAATAATGATGATATAATAATGATAATAATGATATAATTATAATAATGATAATAATGATATTAATGATAATAATGATAATAATGACATTAATGATAATAATGATAATAATGATAATAATGATAATAATGATAATAATGATAATAATGATAATAATGATAATAATGATAATAATGATAATAATGATAATAATGATAATAATGATAACAATGATATTAATGATAATAATTATTATAATGATACTAATGACAATAGCGACAATAATGATAATAATCATAATAATAATAGCAATGATAATAATGATAATACTGATAATAATGATAATAATGACAATAATGATAATAATGATAACAATGCTAATAATGATAAAAATGTTAATAATAATGATAACAGTAATAATAATAATAATGATAATAATAATGATAATAAATTGATAATATTAATGGTAATAATAATGATAATAATAATGATAATAATAATGATAATAATAATGATAACAATATTGATAATAATAATGATAATAATAGTGATAATAATATTGTTAATAATAATAATAAAAATAATGATAATAATAATGATAATAATAATGATAATAATAATGATAATAATAATATTAATAATAATAATAATAACGATAATAATAATGATAAGAATGATAATGATGATAATAATGATAATAATGATATAAATGATAATAATTCTTATAGTGATAATAATGACAATAACGATAATAATGATAATAATTATAATTATGATAATAATGATAATAATGGTAATAGTAATAGTAATGATAATAATGATAATAATGATAATATTGATAATAAAGAAAAAAATGATAATAATGATAATAATGATAATAGTGATAATAATGATAATAATGATAATAATGATAATAATGACAATAATGATAAAAATGATAATAGTGATAATAATGACAATAATGATTATAATGATAATAATGATAATAATGATAATAATGATAATAATGATAACAATGATATATATGATAATAATGTTAATAATTATTATAATGATAATAATGACAATAACGGTAATAATGATAATAATGATAATAATAATAGTAATGATAATAATGATAATATAGATAATAATGATAATAATAATGATAATAACAGTGATAATAATAATGATAATAATAATGCTAATAATAATGATAACAATAATGATAATTAGGATAACAAAGATATTAATGATAATAATGATAATAATAATAGTAATGATAATAGTGATAATATTGATAATAATGATAATAATGATAATAATGATAATAATGATAACAATGATATTCATGATTATAATGATATAGATTATTATAATGATAATAATGACAATAACGATTATAATGATAATAATGATAATAATGATAATACTAATAGTAATGATAATAATGAAAATAACGATAATAATTATAATACTGTAACAAAGATAATAATGATAATAATGATAATAATGGTAATAATGATAATAATGATGATATAATAATGATAATAATAATGATAATAATGATATTAATGATAATAATGATATTAATGATATTAATGATAATAATGACATTAATGATAATAATGATAATAATGATAACAATGATATTAATGATAATAATTATTATAATGATACTAATGACAATAGCATAATGATAATAATCATAATAATAATAGCAATGATAATAATGATAATACTGGTAATAATGACAATAATGATAATAATGATAACAATGCTATTAATGATAAAAATGATAATAATAATGATAATAGTAATAATAATAATAATGATAAAAATAATGATAACAAATTGATAATATTTATGGTAATAATAATGATAATAATAATGATAATAATATTGCTAATTATAATGATAATAATGATGGTAATAATAATGAACATAATAATGATAATAATAATGATAACAATATTGATAATAATAATGATAATAATAGTGATAATAATAATGATAATAATAATAATAAAAATAATGATAATAATAATGATAATAATAATGATAATAATAACGATAATAATAATGATAATAATAATATTAATAATAATAATAATAATGATAATAATAATGATAAGAATGATAATGATGATAATAATGATAATAATGACAATAATGATTATAATGTTAATAATGATAACAATGATAATAATGATAATAATGATAATAATAATGACAAAAATAATAATAATAATAATGATAATAATAATGAAAAAAAAAATAATGATAATATTAATGATAATAATAATGATAATAATAATGATAACAATGCTAATAATGATAATAATGCTAATAATAATGATAATAGTAATAATAATAATAATGATAATAATAATGATAATAAATTGATAATATTAATGTTAATAATAATGATAATAATAATGATAATAATAATGATAATAATATTGCTAATTATAATGATAATAATGATGGTAATAATAATGATAATAATGATGGTAATAATAATGATAACAATATTGATAATAATAATGATAACAATATTGATAATAATAATGATAATAATAATGATAATAATAATTATCATAATAATAATAAAAATAATGATAATAATAATTATTATAATAATGATAATAATAATGATATTAATAATGATAATAATAATGATAATAATAATGATAATAATAATGATAATAATAACGATAACAATAATGATAATAATAATGATAATAATAGTGATAATAATAATGAGATTAATAATGATAATAATAATGACAAGAAAATTCATAATATTAATAATAATGATAAAAATGATAATAGTGATAATAATGATAATAATGATAATAATGATAATAATGATAATAAAAATGATAATAATAATGAAAAAAAATAATGATAATATATATGATAATAATAATGATAATAATAATGATAATAATGATAACAAAGATATTAATGATAATAATGATAATAATAATAGTAATGATAATAATGATAATGATGATAATAATGATAATAATGATAATAATGATAATAGTGATAATAATGATAATAATGACAATAATGATTATAATGATAATAATGATAATAGTGATAATAATGATAACAATGATAATAATGATAATAATGATAATAATTATGATAATAATAAAAATAATAATAATAAAAATAATGATAATAATATTGATTATAATAATGGTAATAATAATGATAATCATAACGATAATAATAATGATAATAATATTGATAATAATAATGATAATAATGATGGTAATAATAATGATAATAATAATGATAACAATAATGATAATAATAATGATAATAATAATAATAAAAATAGTAATAATAATAATGATAATAATAATGGTAATAATTATGCTAACAATAATGATAATAATAGTGATAATAATAATGATAATAATAATGATAATAATAATGATAATAATAATGATAATAATAATGATAAAATTTATAACATTAATAATGATAATAATAATAATAGTGATAAAAATGATAATAACGATAATAATAATGATAATAATAATGATAATAATGATGGTAATAATAATGATAATAATAATGATAGTAATAATGATAACAATAATGATAATAATCATGATAATAATAATGATAATAATAATAATAAAAATAATATTAATAATAATGATAACAATAATGATAATAATAATGATAACAATAATGATGATAATAATGATAACTATAATGATAATAATAATGATAATAATGATAAAAATGATAATAATAATGATAATTATAATGATAATAATAATGATAATAACAATGATAATAATAACGATAACAATAATGATAATAATAATGATAATAATGATATTAATGATAATAATGATATTAATGATAATAATGATAATATTGATAATAATGATAATAATGATAATAATGATAATAATGATAAAAATGATAATAATGATAATAATGATAATAATGATAATAATGATAATAATGGTAATAATGATAACAATGGTATTAATGATATAAATGATAATAATTATTATAATGATAATAATGACAATAACGATGATAATGATAATAATGATAATAATATTATTAATGATAATCATGATAATAATGATAATATTGATAATAATGATAAAAATGATAATAATAATGATAATTATAATAATAATAATAATGATAATAATGATGGTTATAATAATGATAATAATAATGATAACAATAATGACAATAATAATGATAACAATAATGATGATAATAATGATAACAATAATGATAATAATAATATAAATAATAATAATAATAGTGATAATAATAATGATAAGAATGATAATAATGATATTAATGATATTAATGATAATAATGACATTAATGATAATAATGATAATAATGATAATAATGATATTAATGATAATAATTATTATAATGATACTAATGACAATAGCGACAATAATGATAATAATCATAATAATAATAGCAATGATAATAATGATAATACTGATAATAATGATAATAATGACAATAATGATAATAATGATAACAATGCTATTAATGATAAAAATGATAATAATAATGATAATAGTAATAATAATAATAATGATAAAAATAATGATAATAAATTGATAATATTAATGGTAATAATAATGATAATAATAATGATAATAATATTGCTAATTATAATGATAATAATGATGGTAATAATAATGAACATAATAATGATAATAATAATGATAACAATATTGATAATAATAATGATAATAATAGTGATAATAATAATGTTAATAATAATAATAAAAATAATGATAATAATAATGATAATAATAATGATAATAATAATGATAATAATAATATTAATAATAATAATAATAATGATAATAATAATGATAAGAATGATAATGATGATAATAATGATAATAATGACAATAATGATTATAATGTTAATAATGATAACAATGATAATAATGATAATAATGATAATAATAATGACAAAAATAATAATAATAATAATGATAATAATAATGATAATAATAATGAAAAAAAAATAATGATAATATTAATGATAATAATAATGATAATAATAATGATAACAATGCTAATAATGATAATAATGCTAATAATAATGATAATAGTAATAATAATAATAATGATAATAATAATGATAATAAATTGATAATATTAATGTTAATAATAATGATAATAATAATGATAATAATAATGATAATAATATTGCTAATTATAATGATATTAATGATGGTAATAATAATGATAATAATGATGGTAATAATAATGATAACAATATTGATAAAAATAATGATAACAATATTGATAATAATAATGATAATAATAATGATAATAATAATTATCATAATAATAATAAAAATAATGATAATAATAATTATTATAATAATGATAATAATAATGATATTAATAATGATAATAATAATGATAATAATAATGATAATAATAATGATAATAATAACGATAACAATAATGATAATAATAATGATAATAATAGTGATAATAATAATGAGATTAATAATGATAATAATAATGACAAGAAAATTCATAATATTAATAATAATGATAAAAATGATAATAGTGATAATAATGATAATAATGATAATAATGATAATAAAAATGATAATAATAATGAAAAAAAATAATGATAATATATATGATAATAATAATGATAATAATAATGATAATAATGATAACAAAGATATTAATGATAATAATGATAATAATAATAGTAATGATAATAATGATAATGATGATAATAATGATAATAATGATAATAATGATAATAATGATAATAGTGATAATAATGATAATAATGACAATAATGATTATAATGATAATAATGATAATAGTGATAATAATGATAGCAATGATAATAATGATAATAATTATGATAATAATAAAAATAATAATAATAAAAATAATGATAATAATATTGATTATAATAATGGTAATAATAATGATAATCATAACGATAATAATAATGATAATAATATTGATAATAATAATGATAATAATGATGGTAATAATAATGATAATAATAATGATAACAATAATGATAATAATAATGATAATAATAATAATAAAAATAGTAATAATAATAATGATAATAATAATGGTAATAATTATGCTAACAATAATGATAATAATAGTGATAATAATAATGATAATAATAATGATAATAATAATGATAATAATAATGATAATAATAATGATAATATTTATAACATTAATAATGATAATAATAATAATAGTGATAAAAATGATAATAACGATAATAATAATGATAATAATAATGATAATAATGATGGTAATAATAATGATAATAATAATGATAGTAATAATGATAACAATAATGATAATAATCATGATAATAATAATGATAATAATAATAATAAAAATAATATTAATAATAATGATAACAATAATGATAATAATAATGATAACAATAATGATGATAATAATGATAACAATAATGATAATAATAATGATAATAATGATAAAAATGATAATAATGATAATAATAATGATAATTATAATGATAATAATAATGATAATAACAATGATAATAATAACGATAACAATAATGATAATAATAATGATAATAATGATATTAATGATAATAATGATATTAATGATAATAATGATAATATTGATAATAATGATAATAATGATAATAATGATAATAATGATAATAATGATAATAATGATAAAAATGATAATAATGATAATAATGATAATAATGATAATAATGGTAATAATGATAACAATGGTATTAATGATATAAATGATAATAATTATTATAATGATAATAATGACAATAACGATGATAATGATAATAATGATAATAATATTATTAATGATAATCATGATAATAATGATAATATTGATAATAATGATAAAAATGATAATAATAATGATAATTATAATAATAATAATAATGATAATAATGACGGTTATAATAATGATAATAATAATGATAACAATAATGACAATAATAATGATAATAATAATGATAATAATAATAATAAAAATAATAATAATATTGATAATAATAATTATTATAATAATGATAATAATAATGATAATAATAATATAAATAATAATGATAATAATCATGATAATAATAATGATAATAATAATAATAAAAATAATATTAATAATAATGATAATAATAATGATAATAATAATGGTAGTAATTATGATAACAATGATCATAATAATAATGATAACAATAATGATGATAATAATGATAACAATAATAACGATAACAATAATGATAATAATAATGATAATAATAGTGATAATAATAATGAGATTAATAATAATAATAATAATGACAAGAAAATTCATAATATTAATAATAATAATAAAAATGATAATAATGATAATAATGATAATAAAAATGATAATAATAATGAAAAAAATAATGATAATAATAATGATAATAATGATAACAAAGATATTATGGATAATAATGATAATAATAAAAGTAATGATAATAATGATAATGATGATAATAATGATAATAATGATAATAATGATAATAATGATAATAATGATAATAATGATAATAATGATAATAATGATAATAATGATAATAATGATAATAATGATAATAATGATAATAATGATAATAATGATAATAATGATAATAATGATAATAATGATAATAGTGATAATAATGATAATAATGACAATAATGATTATAATGATAATAATGATAATAGTGATAATAAAGATAACAATGATAATAATGATAATAATGGTAATAATGATAATAATGATAATAATTATGATAATAATAATAATAATAATAATAAAAATAATGATGATAATATTGATTATAATAATGGTAATAATAATGATAATCATAAAGATAATAATAATGATAATAATATTGATAATAATAATGATAATAATGATGGTAATAATAATGATAATAATAATGATAACAATAATGATAATAATAATGATAATAATAATAATAAAAATAATAATAGTAATAATGATAATAATAATGGTAATAATTATGCTAACAATAATGATAATAATAATGATAATAATAATGATAATAATAGTGATAATAATAATGATAATAATAATGATAATAATATTGATAATAATAATGAAAATAATTATAACATTAATAATGATAATAATAATAATAATGATAAAAATGATAATAACGATACTAATAATGATAATAATAATGATAATAATGATGGTAATAATAATGATAATAATAATGATAGTAATAATGATAACAATAATGATAATAATAATGATAATAATAATAATAAAAATAATATTAATAATAATGATAATAATAATGATAATAATAATGGTAATAATTATGATAACAATAATGATAATAAAAATGATAATAATAATGATGATAATAATGATAACAATAGTGATAATAATAATGATAATAAAAATGATAATAATGATAAAAATGATAATAATGATAATAATAATGATAATTATAATGATAATAATAATGATAATAACAATGATAATAATAACGATAACAATAATGATAATAATAATGATAATAATGATAATAATGATAATAATGATAATAATGATAATAATGATAGTAATGATAATAATGATAATAATGATAATAATGATAATAATGATAATATTGATAATAATGATATAAATGATAATAATGATAATAATAATGATAATTATAATAATAATAATAATGATATTAATGATGGTTATAATAATGATAATAATAATGATAATAATAATGATAACAATAATGATAATAATAATGATAATAATAATGATAATAATAATAATAATAATGATAATAGTTGTGATAATAATAATAATAATAATGATAATAATAATGATAATAGTAATGATAATAATTATGATAATAATTATGACAATAATAGTGATAATAATAATAATAATGATAAAAATGATAATAACGATAATAATAAAGATAATAATGATAATAACGATGGTAATAATAATGATAATAATAATGATAATAATAATAATAAAAATAATAACAATAATAATGATAATAATTATTATTATAATAATGATAATAATAATGATATTAATAATGATAATAATAATGATAATAATAATGATAATAATAACGATAATAATAATGGTAATAATTATGATAAAAATAATGATAGTAATAATGATAATAGTAATGATAATAATAATGATAACAATAATGATAATAATAATGATAAAAATAATGATAATAATGATAAAAATGATAATAATGATAATAATAATGATAATTATAATGATAATAATAATGATAATAACATTGATAATAATAACGATAACAATAATGATAATAATAATGATAATAATAGTGATAATAATAATGAGATTAATAATGATAATAATAATGACAAGAAAATTCATAATATTAATAATAATAATAAAAATGATAATAATGATAATAAAAATGATAATAATAATGAAAAAAATAATGATAATAATAATGATAATAATAATGATAATAATGATAACAAAGATATTAATGATAAGAATGATAATAATAATAGTAATGATAATAATGATAATGATGATAATGATGATAATAATGATAATAATGATAATAATGATAATAATGATAATAATGATAATAATGATAATAATGATAATAATGATAATAGTGATAATAATGATAATAATGACAATAATGATTATAATGATAATAATGATAATAGTGATAATAATGATAACAATGATAATAATGATAATAATGGTAATAATGATAATAATGATAATAATTATGATAATAATAATAATAATAATAATAATAATAAAAATAATGATAATAATATTGATTATAATAATGGTAATAATAGTGATAATCATAACGATAATAATAATGATAATAATATTGATAATAATAATGATAATAATGATGGTAATAATAATGATAATAATAATGATAACAATAATGATAATAATAATGATAATAATAATAATAAAAATAATAATAGTAATAATGATAATAATAATGGTAATAATTATGCTAACAATAATGATAATAATAATGATAATAATAATGATAATAATAGTGATAATAATAATGAGATTAATAATAATAATAATAATGACAAGAAAATTCATAATATTAATAATAATAATAAAAATGATAATAATGATAATAATGATAATAAAAATGATAATAATAATGAAAAAAATAATGATAATAATAATGATAATAATAATGATAATAATGATAACAAAGATATTATGGATAATAATGATAATAATAATAGTAATGATAATAATGATAATGATGATAATAATGATAATAATGATAATAATGATAATAATGATAATAATGATAATAATGATAATAATGATAATAATGATAATAATGATAATAATGATAATAATGATAATAATGATAATAATGACAATAATGATAATAATGATAATAGTGATAATAATGACAATAATGATTATAATGATAATAATGATAATAGTGATAATAATGATAACAATGATAATAATGATAATAATGGTAATAATGATAATAATGATAATAATTATGATAATAATAATAATAATAATAATAAAAATAATGATAATAATATTGATTATAATAATGGTAATAATAATGATAATCATAACGATAATAATAATGATAATAATATTGATAATATTAATGATAATAATGATGGTAATAATAATGATAATAATAATGATAACAATAATGATAATAATAATGATAATAATAATAATAAAAATAATAATAGTAATAATGATAATAATAATGGTAATAATTATGCTAACAATAATGATAATAATAATGATAATAATAATGATAATAATAATGATAATAATAATGATAATAATAATGATAATAATAATGATAATAATAATGAAAATAATTATAACATTAATAATGATAATAATAATATTAATGATAAAAATGATAATAACGATAATAATAATGATAATAATAATGATAATAATGATGGTAATAATAATGATAATAATAATGATAGTAATAATGATAACAATAATGATAATAATAATGATAATAATAATGATAATAATAATAATAAAAATAATATTAATAATAATGATAATAATAATGATAATAATAATGGTAATAATTATGATTATTATAATAATGATAATAATAATGATATTAATAATGATAATAATAATGATAATAATAATGATAATAATAATGGTAATAATTATGATAAAAATAATGATTTTAATAATGATAATAATAATGATAATAATAATGATAACAATAATGATAAAAATAATGATAATAATGATAAAAATGATAATAATGATAATAATAATGATAATTATAATGATAATAATAATGATAATAACATTGATAATAATAATGATAACAATAATGATAATAATAATGATAATAATAGTGATAATAATAATGAGATTAATAATGATAATAATAATGACAAGAAAATTCATAATATTAATAATAATAATAAAAATGATAATAATGATAATAAAAATGATAATAATAATGAAAAAAATAATGATAATAATAATGATAATAATAATGATAATAATGATAACAAAGATATTAATGATAAGAATGATGATAATAATAGTAATGATAATAATGATAATGATGATAATAATGAAAATAATGATAATAATGATATAAATGATAATAATGATAATAATAATGATAATTATAATAATAATAATAATGATATTAATGATGGTTATAATAATGATAATAATAATGATAGTAATAATGATAACCATAATGATAATAATAATGATAATAATAATGATAATAATAATAATAAAAATAATAATAATAATGATAATAATTGTGATAATAATAATAATAATAATGATAATAATAATGATAATAGTAATGATAATAATAATGATAATAATTATGACAATAATAGTGATAATAATAATAATAATGATAAAAATGATAATACCGATAACAATAATGATAATAATAATGATAATAATAATAATAAAAATAATAATAGTAATAATGATAATAATAATAGTAATAATTATGCTAACAATAATGATAATAATAATGATAATAATAATGATAATAATAGTGATAATAATAATGAGATTAATAATAATAATAATAATGAAAGGAAAATTCATAATATTAATAATAATAATAAAAATGATAATAATGATAATAAAAATGATAATAATAATGAAAAAAATAATGATAATAATAATGATAATAATAATAATAATAATGATAACAAAGATATTATGGATAATAATGATAATAATAATAGTAATGATAATAATGATAATGATGATAATAATGATAATAATGATAATAATGATAATAATGATAATAATGATAATAATGATAATAGTGATAATAATGATAATAATGGTAATAATGATAATAATGATAATAATTATGATAATAATAATAATAGTAATAATAAAAATAATGATAATAATATTGATTATAATAATGGTAATAATAATGATAATCATAACGATAATAATAATGATAATAATATTGATAATAATAATGATAATAATGATGGTAATAATAATGATAATAATAATGATAACAATAATGATAATAATAATGATAATAATAATAATAAAAATAATAATAGTAATAATGATAATAATAATGGTAATAATTATGCTAACAATAATGATAATAATAATGATAATAATAATGATAATAATAGTGATAATAATAATGATAATAATAATGATAATAATGATGGTAATAATAATGATAATAATAATGATAGTAATAATGATAACAATAATGATAATAATAATGATAATAATAATGATAATAATAATAATAAAAATAATATTAATAATAATGATAATAATAATGATAATAATAATGGTAATAATTATGATAACAATAATGATAATAAAAATGATAATAATAATGATGATAATAATGATACCAATAGTGATAATAATAATGATAACAAAAATGATAATAATGATAAAAATGATAATAATGATAATAATAATGATAATTATAATGATAATAATAATGATAATAACAATGATAATAATAACGATAACAATAATGATAATAATAATGATAATATTGATAATAATGATATAAATGATAATAATGATAATTATAATAATAATAATAATGATATTAATGATGGTTATAATAATGGTAATAATAATGATAATAATAATGATAACAATAATGATAATAATAATGATAATAATAATAATAATAATGATAATAGTTGTGATAATAATAATAATAATAATGATAATAATAATGATAATAGTAATGATAATAATAATGATAATAATTATGACAATAATAGTGATAATAATAATAATAATGATAAAAATGATAATAACGATAATAATAATGATAATAATGATAATAATGATGGTAATAATAATGATAATAATGATAATAATGATAATAGTGATAATAATGATAATAATGACAATAATGATTATAATGATAATAATGATAATAGTGATAATAATGATAACAGTGATAATAATGATAATAATGGTAATAATGATAATAATGATAATAATTATGATAATAATAATATTAGTAATAATAAAAATAATGATAATAATATTGATTATAATAATGGTAATAATAATGATAATCATAACGATAATAATAATGATAATAATATTGATAATAATAATGATAATAATGATGGTAATAATAATGATAATAATAATGATAACAATAATGATAATAATAATGATAATAATAATAATAAAAATAATAATAGTAATAATGATAATAATAATGGTAATAATTATGCTAACAATAATGATAATAATAATGATAATAATAATGATAATAATAGTGATAATAATAATGATAATAATAATGATAATAATAATGATAATAATAATGAAAATAATTATAACATTAATAATGATAATAATAATAATAATGATAAAAATGATAATAACCATAATAATAATGATAATAATAATGATAATAATGATGGTAATAATAATGATAATAATAATGATAGTAATAATGATAACAATAATGATAATAATAATGATAATAATAATGATAATAATAATAATAAAAATAATATTAATAATAAAGATAATAATAATGATAATAATAATGGTAATAATTATGATAACAATAATGATAATAAAAATGGTAATAATAATGATGATAATAATGATAACAATAGTGATAATAATAATGATAACAAAAATGATAATAATGATAAAAATGATAATAATGATAATAATAATGATAATTATAATGATAATAATAATGATAATAACAATGATAATAATAACGATAACAATAATGATAATAATAATGATAATAATGATAATAATGATAATATTGATAATAATGATATAAATGATAATAATGATAATAATAATGATAATTATAATAATAATAATAATGATATTAATGATGGTTATAATAATGATAATAATAATGATAATAATAATGATAACAATAATGATAATAAT
>JAWMAG010000057.1:217500-220000 GCA_037013455.1 Ceratitis rosa
AATAATGACAAGAAAATTCATAATATTAATAATAATAATAAAAATGATAATAATGATAATAAAAATGATAATAATAATGAAAAAAATAATGATAATAATAATGATAATAATAATGATAATAATAATGATAATAATGATAACAAAGATATTAATGATAATAATGATAATAATAATAGTAATGATAATAATGATAATGATGATAATAAGGATAATAATGATAATAATGATAATAATGATAATAATGATAATAATGATAATAATGATAATAATGATAATAGTGATAATAATGATAATAATGACAATAATGATTATAATGATAATAATGATAATAGTGATAATAATGATAACAATGATAATAATGATAATAATGGTAATAATGATAATAATGATAATAATTATGATAATAATAATAATAATAATAATAATAATAATAATAAAAATAATGATAATAATATTGATTATAATAATGGTAATAATAGTGATAATCATAACGATAATAATAATGATAATAATATTGATAATAATAATGATGGTAATAATAATGATAATAATAATGATAACAATAATGATAATAATAATGATAATAATAATAATAAAAATAATAATAGTAATAATGATAATAATAATGGTAATAATTATGCTAACAATAATGATAATAATAATGATAATAATAATGATAATAATAGCGATAATAATAATGATAATAATAATGATAATAATAATGATAATAATAATTAAAATAATTATAACATTAATAATGATAATAATAATAATAATGATAAAAATGATAATAACGATAATAATAATGATAATAATAATGATAATAATGATGGTAATAATAATGATAATAATAATGATAGTAATAATGATAACAATAATGATAATAATAATGATAATAATAATGATAATAATAATAATAAAAATAATATTAATAATAATGATAATAATAATGATAATAATAATGATGATAATAATGATAACAATAATGATAATAATAATGATAATAAAAATGATAATAATGATAAAAATGATAATTATGATAATAATAATGATAATTATAATGATAATAGTAATGATAATAACAATGATAATAATAACGATAACAATAATGATAATAATAATGATAATAATGATATTAATTATAATAGTGATATAAATGATAATAATGATAATATTGATAATAATATTAGTAATGATAATAATGATAATATTGATATTAATGATATAAATGATAATAATGATAATAATAATGATAATTATAATAATAATAATAATGATATTAATGATGGTTATAATAATGATAATAATAATGATAGTAATAATGATAACCATAATGATAATAATAATGATAATAATAATGATAATAATAATAATAAAAATAATAATAATAATGATAATAATTGTGATAATAATAATAATAATAATGATAATAATAATGATAATAGTAATGATAATAATAATGATAATAATTATGACAATAATAGTGATAATAATAATAATAATGATAAAAATGATAATACCGATAATAATAATGATAATAATAATGATAATAACGATGGTAATAATAATGATAATAATAAAAATAATAATAATAATAATGATAATAATTATTATTATAATAATGATTATAATAATGATATAAATAATGATAATAATAATGATAATAATAATGATAATAATAATGATAATAATAATGATAATAATAATGGTAATAATTATGATAAAAATAATGATAATAATAATGATAACAATAATGATAATAATAATGATAATAATAATGATAAAAATGATAATAATGATAATTGTAATGATAATAATAATGATAATAACAATGATAATAATAACGATAAAAATAATGATAATAATAATGATAATAATGATAATAATGATAACAATGGTATTAATGATATAAATGATAATAATTATTATAATGATAATAATGACAATAACGATAATAATGATAATGATGATAATAATGATATTAATTATAATAATGATAATATTGATAATAATGATAATAATGATAATAATGATAATAATGATAATAATGATATATATGATAACAATGACAATAACGATAATAATGATAATAATGATAATTATGATAATAATGATAATGATGGTAATAATAATAGTAATGGTAATAATGATAATATTGATAATAATGAAAAAAAATGATAATAATGATAATAATGATAATAATGATAATAATGACAATAATGATAATAATGATAATAGTGATAATAATGACAATAATGATTATAATGATAATAATGATAATAATGATAATAATGATAACAATGATAATAATGATAATAATAATAACAATAATAATAATGATAATAATATTGATAATAATAATGGTAATAATATTGATAATCATAACGATAATAATAATGGTAATAATAATGATAATAATATTGATAATAATAATGATAATAATGATGGTAATATTCATGATAACAATATTGATAATAATAATGATAACAATAATGATATT
>JAWMAG010000057.1:225000-227500 GCA_037013455.1 Ceratitis rosa
TAATATTTGTTAGTGGAGGAACTGTTTTGATGAACATCTCCTTTTGGAGACTTATACCACTGGGTAGGCACACACCGAGTACAACCGTGCCAACAATTAATGGCTTTGAATTATACAATTATTTGCCGACAGATGCCACTGCCAACGCTTGGAGTGAAAGGAATGTTAGGCATAACAAAGGAAATGAACAAACAAACACAAAAGAAGTTTTTGTTGCGGCCAGTACGCGACAATGATAATAATGATAATAATGACAATAATGATAATAATGATAATAATGATAACAATGATAAAAATGATAATAATGATAATAATGATAATAACAGTGATAATAATAATAATGATAATAATGATAATTATAATGATAATAATAATGATAATAATATTGATAACAATAATGGTAATAATAATGATAATAATAACGATAATAATAATGATAATAATAAAGATAATAATATTGATAATAATAGTGATAATAATGATGGTAATAATGATAACAATTATGATAATAATAATGATAATAATAATGATAATAATTGTGATAATAATTGTGATAATAATAATGGTAATAATAATAACAAAAATAATGATAATAATAATGATAATAATAATGATAATGATAATTATACTAACAATAATAATGACAAAACTTATAATAATGATAACAATAATGATAATATTAATGATAATAATGATAATAATGATAAAAATGATAATATTGATAATAATAATGATAGTAATAATGATAATAATAATGATAATAATATTAATAATAATGATAACAAAGATATTAATGATAATAATGATAATAATAATAGTAATGATAATAATAATAGTAGTGATAATAATGATAATAATGATAATATTGATAACAACGATAATAACGATAATAATGATAATAAAAATGATAATAATAATGATAATAATAATAATAATAATAATGATTATATAGATTTTAATGATAATAATGATATTAATGGTAATATTAATAGTAATGATAATAATAATAATGATAATAATGTCAAAAAAGATATTAATGATAATAATGATAATAATAATAGTAATGATAATAATGATAATAATGATAATATTGATAATAATGATAATGATGATAATTATAATAATGATGATAATAATGATAATAATGATAACAGTGATAATAATGACAATAATGATAATAATGATAATAATGATAATAAAGATAATAATGATAATAAGGATAACAATGATAATAATGATAATAATGATATCAATTGTAATAATGATAATAATGATAATAATAATTATAATAATAATAATAATAAAAATGATAATAATATTGATAATAATGATGGTAATAATAATGATAATAATAACGATAATAATAATGATAATATTAATGATAATAATATTGATAATAATAATGATAATAATGATGGTAATAATAATGATAATAATAATGATAGTAATAATGATAACAATAATGATAATAATAACGATAATAATAATGATAATAATAATGATAATAATTATAATAAATATAATGGTAATAATTATGATAATAATGATTATTATAATAATGATATTAATAATGATAATAATAATGATAATAAGAATGATAATAATAATGATAATAATAATGATAATAATGATAAAAATAATAATAATGACAATAATGAATATAATAATGTTAATAATAATGGTAATAATAAAGATAATAATAATGATAATAATGATATTAATGATAATAATGATATTCATGATAATAATGATAATAATGATAATAATGATTTTAATGATAATAATGATAATAATGGTAATAATGATAATAATGATAATAATGATAATAATGATAATAATGATAATAATGATAATAATGATAATAATTGTTGTAATTATAATAATGACAATAACGATAATAATAATAATAATGATAATAATAATAGTAATGATAATAATGATAATAATGACAATAATGATTATAATAATGATAATAATAGTGATAATAATAATGATAATAATAATGACAATAATAATGATTATAATAATGATAATAATGATAACAAAGATATTAATGATAATATTGATAATAATGATAATAATGATAATAATGATAACAATGGTATTAATGATATAAACGATAATAATTATTATAATGATAATAATGACAACAACGATAATAATGATAATAATGATATTAATGATAATAATGATAATAATGATAATAATGATAATAATGATAATAATGTTAATAATGTTAATAATGATAATAATGATAATAATGATAATAATGATAATAATGATAACAATGATAATAAAGATAACAATGATAACAATGGTATTAATGATAATAATGATAATAATTATTATAATGATAATAATGACAATTATTATTATAATGATAATAATGACAATAACGATAATGATGATAATAATAATAGTAATGATAATAATGATAATAATGATAATAATGATAATAATGATAATAATGATTATAATGATAACTATGATAATAATGATA
>JAWMAG010000057.1:232500-257500 GCA_037013455.1 Ceratitis rosa
AAAAATAACGATAATAAAAATGATAATAGTAATGATAATAATAATGACAATAAAATGATAATAATAATGATAATAATAATGATAATAATAATGAAAATAATAATGAAAATAATAATGATAATAATAATGACAACAATGATATTAATGATAATAATGATAATAATGACATTAATGGGAATAATGATAATAATAATGATAATAATAATGGTAATAATAGTGAAAATAAAAATGATAATAATAATGATAATAATAATGATAAAAATATTTATAATAATATTGATAATAATAATGATAATTATAATGATAATAATAATGGTAATAATAATGATAATAATAATGATAATAATAATGATAACAATAATGATAATAATAATGATAATAATAACGATAATAATAATGATAATAATAATGATAATAATATTGATAATAAGAATGATAATAATAATGATAATAATAGTGATAATAATAATGGTAATAATAATGATAATAATAATGATAATAATAATGATAATAATAATGATAACAATAACGATAATAATAATGATAATAGTAATGATAATAAAATGATAATAATAATGATAATAATAATGATAATAATAACTATATTAGTAGTGATAACAATGATATTAATGATAATAATGGTAATAATGCTAATAATGAAAATAATGATAATAATTATAATATTGATCATAATTATAACAATAATAATAATGATTATAATGATAATAATGATAATAATAACGAAAATAAAATTATAATAATAATGAAAATAAAAATAAAAATGATAATAATAATGATAATAATGTTGATAATAATAATGATAAAAATGTTGATAATAATAATGATAATAATAATGATAATAATAACGATAATAAAAGTGATAATAGTAATGATAATAAAATGATAATAATAATGATAATAATAATGATAATAATAACTATATTAGTAGTGATAACAATGATATTAATGATAATAATGATATTAATGATAATAATGGTAACAATGCTAATAATGAAAATAATGATAATATTGGTCATAATAATAACAATAATAATAATGATTATAATGATAATAATGATAATAATGATAATAATGATAATAATAACGAAATTAAAAACGATAATAATAATGATAATAATAATGAAAATAAAAATAAAAATGATAATAATAATGATAATAATGTTGATAATAATAATGATAATAAAGTTGATAATAATAATGATAATAATAATGATAATAATTATGATAATAATAATGATAATAATAATAATAATAATGATATTAACAATAATAATAATGATTATAATGATAATAATGATAATAATAACGAAATTAAAAATGATAATAATAATGAAAATAAAAATGATAATAATAATGATAAAAATGTTGATAATAATAATGATAATAATAATGATAATAATAATGATAACAATAATAATAATAATAACGATAATAAAAATGATAATAGTAATGATAATAATAATGATAATAAAATGATAATAATAATGATAATAATAATGATAATAAAAATGATAATAATGATAATAATAATGAAAATAATAATGATAATAATAATGACAACAATGATATTAATGATAATAATGATAATAATGACATTAATGGGAATAATGATAATAATAATGATAATAATAATGGTAATAATAGTGAAAATAAAAATGATAATAATAATGATAATAATAATGATAAAAATATTTATAATTATAATGATAATAATAATGGTAATAATAATGATAATAATAATGATAATAATAATGATAATAATAATGATAACAATAATGATAATAATAATGATAATAATAATAATAATAATAATAATAATAATAACGATAATAATAATGATAATAATAATGATAATAATATTGATAATAATAATGATAATAATAGTGATAATAATAATGGTAATAATAATGATAATAATAATGATAATAATAATGATAATAATAATGATAACAATAATGATAATAATAATGATAATAGTAATGATAATAAAATGATAATAATAATGATAATAATAATGATAATAATAACTATATTAGTAGTGATAACAATGATATTAATGATAATAACGGTAATAATGCTAATAATTAAAATAATGATCATATTGATCATAATTATAACAATAATAATAATGATTATAATGATAATAATGATAATAATAACGAAATTAAAAATGATAATAATAATGAAAATAAAAATAAAAATGATAATAATAATGATAATAATGTTGATAATAATAATGATAAAAATGTTGATAATAATAATGATAATAATAATGATAATAATAATGATAATAATTATGATAATAATAATGATAATAATAATAATAATGATAATAATAATGATAATAATAATGATAATAACAATGATAATAATAATGAAAATAAAAATGATAATAATAATGATAATAATATTTATAATATTATTGATAATAATAATGATAATAATAATGATAATAATAATGGTAATAATAATGATAATAATAATGATAATAATAATGATAACAGTAATGATAATAATAATGATAATAATAATGATAATAATAACGATAATAAAAATGATAATAGTAATGATAATAATAATGATAATAATAATGACAATAATATTAATAATGATAATATTAATGATTATAATAATGCTAATAATGATAATAATAATGATAACAATAATGATAATAATAATGATAATAATATTTATAATAATATTGATAATAATAATGATAATAACAATGATAATAATAATGATAATAATAATGGTAATAATAATGATAATAATAATGATAATAATAACGATAATAATAATGATAATAATATTGATTACAATAATGATAATAATAATGATTATAATAAGGATAATAATAATGAAAATAATAATGATGATAATAATAACGACAATAATATTGATAATAATTAAGGATAATAATAATGATAATAATAGTGATAATAATAATGGTAATAATAATGATAATAATAATGATAATAATAATGATAATAATAATGATAATAATAATGATAATAATATTGATAATAATAATAATAATGATAATAATAATGATAACAATAATGATAATAATAACGATAATAAAAATGATAATAGTAATGATAATAATAATGATAATAAAATGATAATAATAATGATAATAATAATGATAATAATAATGATATTAGTAATGATAACAATGATATTAATGATAATAATGATATTAATGATAATAATGATAATAATGCTAATAATGAAAATAATGATAATAATGAAAATATTGATCATAATTATAACAATAATAATAATGATTATAATGATAATAATGATAATAATAACGAAATTAAAAATGATAATAATAATGAAAATAAAAATGATAATAATAATGATAATAATGTTGATAATAATAATGATAATAATAATGATAATAATAATGATAACAATAATAATAAAAATAACGATAATAAAAATGATAATAGTAATGATAATAATAATGACAATAAAATGATAATAATAATGATAATAATAATGAAAATAATAATGAAAATAATAATGATAATAATAATGACAACAATGATATTAATGATAATAATGATAATAATGACATTAATGGGAATAATGATAATAATAATGATAATAATAATGGTAATAATAGTGAAAATAAAAATGATAATAATAATGATAATAATAATGATAAAAATATTTATAATAATATTGATAATAATAATGATAATTATAATGATAATAATAATGGTAATAATAATGATAATAATAATGATAATAATAATGATAACAATAATGATAATAATAATGATAATAATAACGATAATAATAATGATAATAATAATGATAATAATATTGATAATAAGAATGATAATAATAATGATAATAATAGTGATAATAATAATGGTAATAATAATGATAATAATAATGATAATAATAATGATAATAATAATGATAACAATAACGATAATAATAATGATAATAGTAATGATAATAAAATGATAATAATAATGATAATAATAATGATAATAATAACTATATTAGTAGTGATAACAATGATATTAATGATAATAATGGTAATAATGCTAATAATGAAAATAATGATAATAATTATAATATTGATCATAATTATAACAATAATAATAATGATTATAATGATAATAATGATAATAATAACGAAAATAAAATTATAATAATAATGAAAATAAAAATAAAAATGATAATAATAATGATAATAATGTTGATAATAATAATGATAAAAATGTTGGTAATAATAATGATAATAATAATGATAATAATAACGATAATAAAAGTGATAATAGTAATGATAATAAAATGATAATAATAATGATAATAATAATGATAATAATAATGATAATAATAACTATATTAGTAGTGATAACAATGATATTAATGATAATAATGATATTAATGATAATAATGGTAATAATGCTAATAATGAAAATAATGATAATAATGATAATATTGGTCATAATAATAACAATAATAATAATGATTATAATGATAATAATGATAATAATGATAATAATAACGAAATTAAAAACCATAATAATAATGATAATAATAATGAAAATAAAAATAGAAATGATAATAATAATGATAATAATGTTGATAATAATAATGATAATAAAGTTGATAATAATAATGATAATAATAATGATAATAATTATGATAATAATAATGATAATAATAATAATAATAATGATATTAATAATGATAATAATAATGATAATAACAATGATAATAATAATGAAAATAAAAATGATAATAATAATGATAATAATATTTATAATAATATTGATAATAATAATGATAATAATAATGATAATAATAATGATAATAATAATGGTAATAATAATGATAATAATAATGATAATAATAATGATAATAATAATGATAACAATAATGATAATAATAATGATAATAATAATGATAATAATAACGATAATAAAAATGATAATAGTAATGATAATAATAATGATAATAATAATGACAATAATATTAATAATGATAATATTAATGATTATAATAATGACAATAATGATAATAATAATGATAACAATAATGATAATAATAATGATAATAATATTTATAATAATATTGATAATAATAATGATAATAACAATGGTAATAATAATGATAATAATAATGATAATAATTATGATAATAATAATGATTATAATAATGATAATAATAATGAAAATAATAATGATGATAATAATGATAATAATAATGATAATAATATTGATAATAATTAAGGATAATAATAATGATAATAATAGTGATAATAATAATGGTAATAATAATGATAATAATAATGATAATAATAATGATAATAATAATGATAATAATAATGATAATAATATTGATAATAATAATAATAATGATAATAATAATGATAACAATAACGATAATAATAACGATAATAAAAATGATAATAGTAATGATAATAATAATGATAATAAAATGATAATAATAATGATAATAATAATGATAATAATAATGATAATAATAATGATAATAATAATGATATTAGTAATGATAACAATGATATTAATGATAATAATGATAATAATGATATTAATGATAATAATGATAACAATGCTAATAATGAAAATAATGATAATAATGAAAATATTGATCATAATTATAACAATAATAATAATGATTATAATGATAATAATGATAATAATAACGAAATTAAAAATGATAATAATAATGAAAATAAAAATGATAATAATAATGATAAAAATGTTGATAATAATAATGATAATAATAATGATAATAATAATGATAACAATAATAATAATAATAACGATAATTAAAATGATAATAGTAATGATAATAATAATGATAATAAAATGATAATAATAATGATAATAATAATGATAATAATAATGATAATAATGATAATAATAATGAAAATAATAATGATAATAATAATGACAACAATGATATTAATGATAATAATGATAATAATGACATTAATGGGAATAATGATAATAATAATGATAATAATAATGGTAATAATAGTGAAAATAAAAATGATAATAATAATGATAATAATAATGATAAAAATATTTATAATTATAATGATAATAATAATGGTAATAATAATGATAATAATAATGATAATAATAATGATAAAAATAATGATAACAATAATGATAATAATAATGATAATAATAATAATAATAATAATAATAATAATAACGATAATAACAATGATAATAATAATGATAATAATATTGATAATAATAATGATAATAATAGTGATAATAATAATGGTAATAATAATGATAATAATAATGATAATAATAATGATAATAATAATGATAACAATAATGATAATAATAATGATAATAGTAATGATAATAAAATGATAATAATAATGATAATAATAATGATAATAATAATGATAATAATAACTATATTAGTAGTGATAACAATGATATTAATGATAATAACGGTAATAATGCTAATAATTAAAATAATGATAATAATGATAATAATGATAATATTGATCATAATTATAACAATAATAATAATGATTATAATGATAATAATGATAATAATAACGAAATTAAAAATGATAATAATAATGAAAATAAAAATAAAAATGATAATAATAATGATAATAATGTTGATAATAATAATGATAAAAATGTTGATAATAATAATGATAATAATAATGATAATAATAATGATAATAATTATGATAATAATAATGATAATAATAATAATAATGATAATAATAATGATAATAATAATGATAATAACAATGATAATAATAATGAAAATAAAAATGATAATAATAATGATAATAATATTTATAATATTATTGATAATAATAATGATAATAATAATGATAATAATAATGGTAATAATAATGATAATAATAATGATAATAATAATGATAACAGTAATGATAATAATAACGATAATAATAATGATAATAATAACGATAATAAAAATGATAATAGTAATGATAATAATAATGATAATAATAATGACAATAATATTAATAATGATAATATTAATGATTATAATAATGCTAATAATGATAATAATAATGATAACAATAATGATAATAATAATGATAATAATATTTATAATAATATTGATAATAATAATGATAATAACAATGATAATAATAATGATAATAATAATGGTAATAATAATGATAATAATAATGATAATAATAACGATAATAATAATGATAATAATATTGATTACAATAATGATAATAATAATGATTATAATAATGGTAATAATAATGATAATAATAATGATAATAATAATGATAACAATAATGATAATAATAATGATAATAATAACGATAATAATAATGATAATAATAATGATAATAATATTGATAATAAGAATGATAATAATAATGATAATAATAATGATAATAATATTGATAATAAGAATGATAATAATAATGATAATAATAGTGATAATAATAATGGTAATAATAATGATAATAATGTTGATAATAATAATGATAAAAATGTTGATAATAATAATGATAATAATAATGATAATAATAATGATAATAATAATGGTAATAATAATGATAATAATAATAATAATGATAATAATAATGATAATAATAACGATAATAACAATGATAATAATAATGAAAGTAAAAATGATAATAATATTTATAATAATATTGATAATAATAAT
This sequence comes from Ceratitis rosa, assembly GCA_037013455.1. Taxonomy (NCBI): domain Eukaryota; kingdom Metazoa; phylum Arthropoda; class Insecta; order Diptera; family Tephritidae; genus Ceratitis; species Ceratitis rosa. The sequence continues at coordinate 240,214 of JAWMAG010000057.1, forward strand.
GATAATAATAATGATAATAATAATGATAACAATAATGAAATAGAAATGATAATAGTAATGATAATAATAATGATAATAATGTAGATAATAATAATGATAATAATAATGATAATAATAATGATAATAATAATGATAATAATAATGGTAATAATAATGATAATAATAATGATAATAATAATGATAATAATAATGATAGCAATAATGATAATAATAATGATAATAATAATGATAATAACAATGATAATAATAATGAAAATAAAAATGATAATAATAATGATAATAATATTTATAATAATATTGATAATAATAATGATTATAATAATAATGATAATAATAATGATAATAATAATGGTAATAATAATGATAATAATAATGATAATAATAATGATAACAATAATGATAATAATAATGATAATAATAATGATAATTATAACGATAATAAAAATGATAATAGTAATGATAATAATAATGATAATAATAATGACAATAATAATAATAATGATTATAATAATGATAATAATGATAATATTGATAATAATAATGATAATAATAATGATAATAATAATGATAATAATAATGATAATAATAATTATAATAATAATGATAATAATATTGATAACAATAATGATTATAACAATGATAATAATAATGAAAATAATTATGATAGTAATAATGATTATAATAATGATAATAATAATGAAAATAATAATGATAATAATATTGATAATAATAAGGATAATAATAATGATAATAATAGTGATAATAATAATGGTAATAATAATGATAATAATAATGATAATAATAATGATAATTATATTTATAATAATAATAATAATGATAATAATAACGATAATAAAAATGATAATAGTAATGATAATAAAATGATAATAATAATGATAATAATAATGATAATAATAACTATATTAGTAGTGATAACAATGATATTAATGATAATAATGATAATAATGATAATAATGATATTAATGATAATAATGATAATAATGCTAATAATGCTAATAATGAAAATAATGATAATAATGATAATATTGATCATAATTATAACAATAATAATAATGACTATAATGATAATAATGATAATAATAACGAAATAAAAATGATAATGATAATGATAATAATAATAATAATGAAAATAGAAATGATAATAGTAATGATAATAATAATGATAATAATAATGATAATAATAATGATAATAATAATGATAACAATGATATTAATGATAATAATGATATTAATGATAATAATAATGATAATAATAATGAAAATAAAAATGATAATAATAATGATAATAATAATGATAATAATGTTGATAATAATAATGATAATAATAATGATAATAATAATGATAATAATAATGGTAATAATAATGATAATAATAATGATAATAATAATGATAATAATAATGATAACAATAATGATAATAATAATGATAATAATAATGATAATAACAATGATAATAATAATGAAAATAAAAATGATTATAATAATGATAAAAATATTTATATTAATATTGATAATAATAATGATAATAATAATGATAATAATAATGATAATAATAATGGTAATAATAATGATAATAATAATGATAATAATAATGATAACAATAATGATAATAATAATGATAATAATAATGATAATAATAACGATAATAAAAATGATGATAGTAATGATAATAATAATGTTAATAATAATGACATAATAATAATAATGATAATAATAATGATTATAATAATGATAATAATGATAATATTGATAATAATAATGATAATAATAATTATAATAATAATGATAATAATAATGATAATAATAATGATTATAATAACGATAATAAAAATGATGATAGTAATGATAATAATAATGATAATAATAATGACATAATAATAATAATGATAATAATAATGATTATAATAATGATAATAATGATAATATTGATAATAATAATGATAATAATAATTATAATAATAATGATAATAATAATGATAATAATATTGATAACAATAATGATTATAACAATGATAATAATAATGATAATAATAATGATAATAATAATGATAATAATAATGATAATAATAATGTTAATAATAATGATAATAATAATGATATTAATGATAATAATGATAATAATGCTAATAATGAAAATAATGATAATATTGATCATAATTATAGCAATAATAATAATGATTATAATGATAATAATGATAATAATAACGAAATTAAAAATGATAATAATAATGATAACAATAATGAAAATAGAAATGATAATAGTAATGATAATAATAATGATAATAATGTAGATAATAATAATGATAATAATAATGATAACAATGATATTAATGATATTAATGATAATAATAATGATAATAATAATGAAAATAAAAATGATAATAATAATGTTAATAATAATGATAATAATGTTGATAATAATAATGATAATAATAATGATAATAATAATGGTAATAATAATGATAATAATAATGATAATAATAATGATAACAATAATGATAATAATAATGATAATAATAATGATAATAATAATGATAATAACAATGATAATAATAATGAAAATAAAAATGATAATAAAAATGATAATAATATTTATAATAATATTGATAATAATAATGATTATAATAATAATGATAATAATAATGATAATAATAATGGTAATAATAATGATAATAATAATGATAATATTAATGATAACAATAATGATAATAATAATGATAATAATAACGATAATTATAACGATAATAAAAATGATAATAGTAATGATAATAATAATGATAATAATAATGACAATAATAATAATAATGATTATAATAACGATAATAATGATAATATTGATAATAATAATGATAATAATAATGATAATAATAATGATAATATTAATGATAATAATAATTATAATAATAATGATAATAATATTGATAACAATAATGATTATAACAATGATAATAATAATGACAATAATTATGATAGTAATAATGATTATAATAATGATAATAATAATGAAAATAATAATGATAATAATATTGATAATAATAAGGATAATAATAATGATAATAATAGTGATAATAATAATGGTAATAATAATGATAATAATAATGATAATAATAATGATAATAATATTGATAATAATAATAATAATGATAATAATAACGATAATAAAAATGATAATAGTAATGATAATAAAATGATAATAATAATGATAATAATAATGATAATAATAACTATATTAGTAGTGATAACAATGATATTAATGATAATAATGATAATAATGATAATAATGATATTAATGATAATAATGATAATAATGCTAATAATGAAAATAATGATAATATTGATCATAATTATAACAATAATAATAATGATTATAATGATAATAATGATAATAATAACGAAATTAAAAATGATAATGATAATGATAACAATAATGAAAATAGAAATGATAATAGTAATGATAATAATAATGATAATAATAACGATAATAATAATGATAACAATGATATTAATGATAATAATGATATTAATGATAATAATAATGATAATAATAATGATAACAATAATGATAACAATAATGATAATAATAATGATAATAATAATGATAATAATAATGATAATAATAACGATAATAAAAATGATAATAGTAATGATAATAATAATGATAATAATAATGACAATAATAATAATAATGATAATAATAATGACTATAATAATGATTATAATAATGATAATAATGATAATAATGATAATATTGATAATAATAATGATAATAATAATGATAATAATGTTGATAATAATAATGATAATAATAATGATAATAATAATGGTAATAATAATGATAATAATAATGATAATAATAATGATAATAATAATGATAACAATAATGATAATAATAATGATAATAATAATGATAATAATAATGAAAATAAAAATGATTATAATAATGATAAAAATATTTATAATAATATTGATAATAATAATGATAATAATAATGATAATAATAATGATAATAATAATGGTAATAATAATGATAATAATAATGATAATAATAATGATAACAATAATGATAATAATAATGATAATAATAATGATAATAATAACGATAATAAAAATGAAGATAGTAATGATAATAATAATGATAATAATAATGACATAATAATAATAATGATAATAATAATGATTATAATAATGATAATAATGATAATATTGATAATAATAATGATAATAATAATTATAATAATAATGATAATAATAATGATAATAATATTGATAACAATAATGATTATAACAATGATAATGATAACAATAATGATAATAATTATGATAATAATAATGATTATAATAATGATAATAATAATGAAAATAATAATGATAATAATAATGATAATAATATTGATAATAATAAGGATAATAATAAGGATAATAATAGTGATAATAATAATGGTAATAATAATGATAATAATAATGGTAATAATAATGATAATAATAATGATAATAATAATGATAATAATAATGATAACAATAACGATAATAATAATGATAATAGTAATGATAATAAAATGATAATATTAATGATAATAATAACTATATTAGTAGTGATAACAATGATATTAATGATAATAATGATATTAATGATAATAATGGTAATACTGCTAATAATGAAAATAATGATAATAATGATAATATTGATCATAATTATAACAATAATAATAATGATTATAATGATAATAATGATAATAATAACGAAATTAAAAATGATAATAATAATGATAATAATAATGAAAATAAAAATAAAAATGATAATAATAATGATAATAATGTTGATAATAATAATGATAAAAATGTTGATAATAATAATGATAATAATAATGATAATAATTATGATAATAATAATGATAATAATAATAATAATGATAATAATAATGATAATAATAATGATAATAACAATGATAATAATAATGAAAGTAAAAATGATAATAATAATGATAATAATATTTATAATAATATTGATAATAATAATGATAATAATAATGATAATAATAATGATAATAATAATGGTAATAATAATGATAATAATAATGATAATAAAAATGATAATAATAATGATAACAATAATGATAATACTAATGATAATAATAATGATAATAATAACGATAATAAAAATGATAATAGTAATGATAATAATAATGATAATAATAATGACAATAATATTAATAATGATAATAATAATGATTATAATAATGATAATAATGATAATAATGATAATATTGATAATAATAATGATAATAATAACGATAATAATAATGATAATAATATTGATTACAATAATGATTATAACAATGGTAATAATAATGATAATAATAATGATAATAATTATGATAATAATAATGATTATAATAATGATAATAATAATGAAAATAATAATGATAATAATAATGATAATAATAATGACAATAATATTGATAATAATAGTGATAATAATAATGGTAATAATAATGATAATAATAATGATAATAATAATGATAATAATAATGAAAATAATATTGATAATAATAATAATAATGATAATAATAATGATAATAAAATGATAATAATAATGATAATAATAATGATAATAAAATGATAATAATAATGATAATAATAATGGTAATAATAATGATAATAATAATGATAGTAATAATGATAATAATAATGATAATAATAATGATAATAATGATGATAATAATAATGATTATAATAATGATAATAATAATGATAACAATAATGATAATAATAATGTTAATAATAATGATATTAATGATAATAATGATAATAATGCTAATAATGAAAATAATGATAATATTGATCATAATTATAACAATAATAATAATGATTATAATGATAATAATAACGAAATTAAAAATGATAATAATAATGATAACAATAATGAAAATAGAAATGATAATAGTAATGATAATAATAATGATAATAATGTAGATAATAATAATGATAATAATAATGATAACAATGTTATTAATGAGAATAATGATATTAATGATAATAATAATGATAATAATAATGAAAGTAAAAATGATAATAATAATGATAATAATAATGATAATAATGTTGATAATAATAATGATAATAATAATGATAATAATAATGGTAATAATAATGATAATAATAATGATAATAATAATGATAATAATAATGATAACAATAATGATAATAATAATGATAATAATAATGATAATAATAATGATAATAACAATGATAATAATAATGAAAATAAAAATGATAATAATAATGATAATAATATTTATAATAATATTGATAATAATAATGATTATAATAATAATGATTATAATAATAATGATAAAAATAATGATAATAATAATGGTAATAATAATGATAATAGTAATGATAATAATAATGATAATAATAATGACAATAATAATAATAGTGATTATAATAATGATAATAATGATAATATTGATAATAATAATGATAATAATAATGATAATAATAATGATAATAATAATGATAATAATAATTATAATAATAATGATAATAATATTGATAACAATAATGATTATAACAATGATAATAATAATGACAATAATTATGATAGTAATAATGATTATAATAATGATAATAATAATGAAAATAATAATGATAATAATATTGATAATAATAATGATAACAATAGTGATAATAATAATGGTAATAATAATGATAATAATAATGATAATAATAATGATAATAATATTGATAATAATAATAATAATGATAATAATAACGATAATAAAAATGATAATAGTAATGATAATAAAATGATAATAATAATGATAATAATAACTATATTAGTAGTGATAACAATGATATTAATGATAATAATGATAATAATGATAATAATGATATTAATGATAATAATGATAATAATGCTAATAATGATAATATTGATCATAATTATAACAATAATAATAATGATTATAATGATAATAATGATAATAATAACGAAATTAAAAATGATAATGATAATGATAATAATAATGAAAATAGAAATTATAATAGTAATGATAATAATAATGATAATAATAATGATAATAATAATGATAACAATGATATTAATGATAATAATGATATTAATGATAATAATAATGATAATAATAATGAAAATAAAAATGATAATAATAATGATAATAATAATGATAATAATGTTGATAATAATAATGATAATAATAATGATAATAATAATGATAATAATAATGATAATAATAATGGTAATAATAATGATAATAATAATGATAATAATAATGATAATAATAATGATAACAATAATGATAATAATAATGATAATAATAATGATAATAACAATGATAATAATAATGAAAATAAAAATGATTATAATAATGATAAAAATATTTATAATAATATTGATAATAATAATGATAATAATAATGATAATAATAATGATAATAATAATGGTAATAATAATGATAATAATAATGATAATAATAATGATAACAATAATGATAATAATAATGATAATAATAATGATAATAATAACGATAATAAAAATGATGATAGTAATGGTAATAATAATGATAATAATAATGACATAATAATAATAATGATAATAATAATGATTATAATAATGATAATAATGATAATATTGATAATAATAATGATAATAATAATTATAATAATAATGATAATAATAATGATAATAATAACGATAATAAAAATGATAATAGTAATGATAATAAAATGATAATAATAATGATAATAATAACTATATTAGTAGTGATAACAATGATATTAATGATAATAATGATATTAATGATAATAATGGTAATAATGCTAATAATGAAAATAATGATAATAATGATAATATTGATCATAATTATTACAATAATAATAATGATTATAATGATAATAATGATAATAATAACGAAATTAAAAACGATAATAATAATGATAATAATAATGAAAATAAAAATAAAAATGATAATAATAATGATAATAATGTTGATAATAATAATGATAATAATGTTGATAATAATAATGATAATAATAATGATAATAATAATGATAATAATAACAATAATGATAATAATAATGATAATAATAATGATAATAACAATGATAATATTAATGAAAATAAAAATGATAATAATAATGATAATAATATTTATAATAATATTGATAATAATAATGATAATAATAATGATAATAATAATGATAATAATAATGTTAATAATAATGATAATAAAAATGATAATAATAATGATAATAATAATGATAACAATAATGATAATTATAATGATAATAATAATGATAATAATAACGATAATAAAAATGATAATAGTAATGATAATAATAATGATAATAATAAAGACAATAATATTAATAATGATAATAACAATGATAATAATAATGATAATAATAATGGTAATAATAATGATAATAATAATGATAATAATAATGATAATAATAATGATAATAATAATGATAATAATATTGATTACAATAATGATTATAACAATGGTAATAATAATGATAATAATAATGATAATAATAATGATTATAAAAATGATAATAATAATGAAAATAATAATGATGATAATAATGATAATAATAATGATAATAATATTGATAATAATTAAGGATAATAATAATGATAATAATAGTGATAATAATAATGGTAATAATAATGATAATAATAATGATAATAATAATGATAAAAATAATGATAATAATAATAATAATGATAATAATAATGATAACAATAATGATAATAATAACGATAATAAAAATGATAATAGTAATGATAATAATAATGATAATAAAATGATAATAATAATGATAATAATAATGATAATAATAATGATATTAGTAATGATAACAATGATATTAATGATAATAATGATTTTAATGATAATAATGATAATAATGATAATAATGATAATAATGATAATAATGCTAATAATGAAAATAATGATAATAATGAAAATATTGATCATAATTATAACAATGATAATAATGATTATAATGATAATAATGATAATAATAACGAAATTAAAAATGATAATAATAATGATAATAATAATGAAAATAAAAATGATAATAATAATGATAATAATGTTGATAATAATAATGATAATAATAATGATAATAATAATGATAACAATAATAATAATAATAACGATAATAAAAATGATAATAGTAATGATAATATTAATGATAATAAAATGATAATAATAATGATAATAATAATGACAATAATAATGATAATAATAATGAAAATAATAATGATAATAATAATGACAACAATGATATTAATGATAATAATGATAATAATGACATTAATGGGAATAATGATAATAATAATGATAATAATAATGGTAATAATAGTGAAAATAAAAATGATAATAATAATGATAATAATAATGATAAAAATATTTATAATAATATTGATAATAATAATGATAATTATAATGATAATAATAATGGCAATAATAATGATAATAATAATGATAATAATAATGATAATAATAATGATAACAATAATGATAATAATAATGATAATAATAATGATAATAATAATGATAATAATAACGATAATAATAATGATAATAATATTGATAATAATAATGATAATAGTAATGATAATAATATTGATAATAAGAATGATAATAATAATGATAATAATAGTGATAATAATAATGGTAATAATAATGATAATAATAATGATAATAATAATGATAATAATAATGATAACAATAATGATAATAATAATGATAATAGTAATGATAATAAAATGATAATAATAATGATAATAATACCTATATTAGTAGTGATAACAATGATATTAATGATAATAATGATATTAATGATAACAATGGTAATAATGCTAATAATGAAAATAATGATAATAATGATAATATTGATCATAATTATAACAATAATAATAATGATTATACTGATAATAATGATAATTATAATGATAATAATAATGGCAATAATAATGATAATAATAATGATAATAATAATGATAACAATAATGATAATAATAATGATAATAATAATGATAATAATAACGATAATAATAATGATAATAATATTGATAATAATAATGATAATAATAATGATAATAATATTGATAATAAGAATGATAATAATAATGATAATAATAGTGATAATAATAATGATAATAATAATGATAATAATAATGATAATAATAATGATAATAATAATGATAATAATAATGATAATAATAATGATAATAATAATGATAATAATAATGATAACAATAATGATAATAATAATGATAATAATAATGATAATAATAACGATAATAAAAATGATAATAGTAATGATAATAATAATGATAATAAAAATGACAATAATATTAATAATGATAATAATAATGATTATAATAATGATAATAATGATAATATTGATAATATTGATAATAATAATGATAATAATAACAATAATAATAATGATAATAATATTGATTACAATAATGATTATAACAATGGTAATAATAATGATAATAATAATGATAATAATAATGATAATAATAATGATTATAATAATGATAATAATAATGAAAATAATAATGATAATTATAATGATAATAATAATGTTATTAGTAATGATAACAATGATATTAATGATAATAATGATAATAATGATATTAATGATAATAATGATAATAATGCTAATAATGAAAATAATGATAATATTGATCATAATTATAACAATAATAATAAAGATTATAATGATAACAATGATAATAATAACGAAATTAAAAATGATAATAATAATGATAACAATAATGAAAATAGAAATGATAATAGTAATGATAATATAATGATAATAATAATGATAAAAATGTAGATAATAATAACGATAATAATAATGATAACAATGATATTAATGATAATAATGATATTAATGATAATAATAATGATAATAATAATGAAAATAAAAATGATAATAATAATGATAATAATAATGATAATAATAATGATAATAATAATGATAATAATGTTGATAATAATAATGATAATAATAATGATAATAATAATGGTAATTATAATGATATGGTAATAATAATGATAATAATAATGATAATAATAATGATAATAATAACGATAATAACAATGATAATAATAATGAAAATAAAAATGATAATAATAATGATAATAATATTTATAATAATATTGATAATAATAATGATTATAATAATGATAATAATAATGATAATAATAATGGTAATAATAATGATAATAATAATGATAATAATAATGATAACAATAATGATAATAATAATGATAATAATAATGATAATTATAACGATAATAAAAATGATAATAGTAATGATAATAATAATGATAATAATAATGACAATAATAATAATAATGATTATAATAATGATAATAATGATAATATTGATAATAATAATGATAATAATAATTATAATAATAATGATAATAATATTGATAACAATAATGATTATAACAATAATAATAATAATGACAATAATTATGATAGTAATAATGATTATAATAATGATAATAATAATGAAAATAAAAATGATAATAATATTGATAATAATAAGGATAATAATAATGATAATAATAGTGATAATAATAATGGTAATAATAATGATAATAATAATGATAATAATAATGATAATAATATTGATAATAATAATAATAATGATAATAATAACGATAATAAAAATGATAATAATAATGATAATAAAATGATAATAATAATGATAATAATAATGATAATAATAATGATAATAATAACTATATTAGTAGTGATAACAATGATATTAATGATAATAATGATAATAATGATAATAATGATAATAATGCTAATAATGCTAATAATGAAAATAATGACAATAATGATAATATTGATCATAATTATAACAATAATAATAATGATTATAATGATAATAATGATAATAATGATAATAATAACCAAATTAAAAATGATAATAATAATGATAATAATAATGATAATAGTAATGATAATAATAATGATAATAATAATGATAATAATAATGATAACAATGATATTAATGATAATAATAATGATAATAATAATGAAAATAAAAATGATAATAATAATGATAATAATAATGATAATAATGTTGATAATAATAATGATAATAATAATGATAATAATAATGATAATAATAATGATAATAATAATGATAATAATAATGGTGATAATAATGATAATAATAATGATAATAATAATGATAATAATAATGATAACAATAATGATAATAATAATGATAATAATAATGATAATAACAATGATAATAATAATGAAAATAAAAATGATTATAATAATGATAAAAATATTTATAATAATATTGATAATAATAATGATAATAATAATGATAATAATAATGGTAATAATAATGATAATAATAATGATAATAATAATGATAACAATAATGATAATAATAATGATAATAATAATGATAATAATAACGATAATAAAAATGATGATAGTAATGATAATAATAATGATAATAATAATGACATAATAATAATAATGATAATAATAATGATTATAATAATGATAATAATGATAATATTGATAATAATAATAATAACAATAATTATAATAAAATGATAATAATAATGATAATAATAACTATATTAGTAGTGATAACAATGATATTAATGATAATAATGATAATAATGATAATAATGATAATAATGATAATAATGATAATAATGATAATAATGATAATAATGATAATAATGCTAATAATGCTAATAATGAATATAATGACAATAATGATAATAATGATCATAATTATAACAATAATAATAATGATTATAATGATAATAATGATAATAATGATAATAATAACGAAATTAAAAATGATAATAATAATGATAATAATAATGATAATAGTAATGATAATAATAATGATAATAATAATGATAATAATAATGATAACAATGATATTAATGATAATAATAATGATAATAATATTGAAAATAAAAATGATAATAATAATGATAATAATAATGATAATAATGTTGATAATAATAATGATAATAATAATGATAATAATAATGATAATAATAGTGATAATAATAATGATAATAATAATGGTGATAATAATGATAATAATAATGATAATAATAATGATAATAATAATGATAACAATAATGATAATAATAATGATAATAATAATGATAATAACAATGATAATAATAATGAAAATAAAAATGATTATAATAATGATAAAAATATTTATAATAATATTGATAATAATAATGATAATAATAATGATAATAATAATGATAATAATAATGGTAATAATAATGATAATAATAATGATAATAATAATGATAACAATAATGATAATAATAATGATAATAATAATGATAATAATAACGATAATAAAAATGATGATAGTAATGATAATAATAATGATAATAATAATGACATAATAATAATAATGATAATAATAATGATTATAATAATGATAATAATGATAATATTGATAATAATAATAATAATAATAATTATAATAATAATGATAATAATAATGATAATAATAATGATAATAATATTGATAATAATAATAATAATGATAATAATAATGATAATAATAATGATAATAATAACGATAATAAAAATGATAATAGTAATTGTTTACGTGTGCAACCCTGGGCAGCAGCCAAAGCTTCTACCTGGAGATGTCGCTGCTGCCTTTTGTTCCTATCTGGGTGACTCTTCAAATTTATGGGAAGAGTCCAGTTAGGCCCGTTAGTCCCGTTTAGGATTTCCACCTTATGTGGAAATCTTTAAAAGGCCAAGGTTGCCGGCCTTGGGCCCTTCTTTTGAAAATAGCAACCACAGCAGCAACATCTCAGGTGAGTTACGTCATTTATTCCTTTAGGTTTTTCAAATATATTTTTCATACAATAAAGGATAATTATTTATAATATAATACTAATGCGAATTTTTATTGAGAGCTTGGAGACAGGCAAGTAGTTCATTTTTTTTAGCTTTCTGTAGGACCGGCACCTCCCCCGATCCCCGTTGCCGGAATTCACGAGGAATTCCGGCCCCTAATCAACCCCGGCACGAAACAGTAATGATAATAAAATGATAATAATAATGATAATAATAATGATAATAATAACTATATTAGTAGTGATAACAATGATATTAATGATAATAATGATATTAATGATAATAATGGTAATAATGCTAATAATGAAAATAATGATAATAATGATAATATTGATCATAATTATAACAATAATAATAATGATTATAATGATAATAATGATAATAATAACGAAATTAAAAACGATAATAATAATGATAATAATAATGAAAATAAAAATAAAAATGATAATAACAATGATAATAATGTTGATAATAATAATGATAATAATGTTGATAATAATAATGATAATAAAAATGGTAATAATAATGATAATAATTATGATAATAATAATGATAATAATAATAATAATGATAATAATAATTATAATAATAATTATAATAACAATGATAATAATAATGAAAATAAAAATGATAATAATAATGATAATAATATTTATAATAATATTGATAATAATAATGATAATGATAACGATAATAATAATGATAATAATAATGGTAATAATAATGATAATAATAATGATAATAATAATGATAATAATAATGATAACAATAATGATAATAATAATGATAATAATAATGATTATAATAACGATAATAAAAATGATAATAGTAATGATAATAATAATGATAATAATAATGACAGTAATAATAATAATGATAATAATAATGATTATAATAATGATAATAATAATGATAACAATAATGATAATAATAATGATAATAATATTTATAATAATATTGATAATAATAATGATAATAACAATGATAATAATAATGATAATAATAATGGTAATATTAATGATAATAATAATGATAATAATAATGATAATAATTACGATAATAATAATGATAATAATATTGATTACAATAATGATTATAACAATGGTAATAATAATGATAATAAGAATGATAATAATTATGATAATAATAAAGATTATAATAATGATAATAATAATAATGATGATAATAATGATAATAACAATGATAATAATATTGATAATAATTAAGGATAATAATAATGATAATAATAGTGATAATAATAATGGTAATAATAATGATAATAATAATGATAAAAATATTGATAATAATAACAATAATGATAATAATAATGATAATAATATTTATAATAATATTGATAATAATAATGATAATAACAATGATAATAATAATGATAATAATAATGGTAATATTAATGATAATAATAATGATAATAATAATGATATTAATTACGATAATAATAATGATAATAATATTGATTACAATAATGATTATAACAATGGTAATAATAATGATAATAAGAATGATAATAATTATGATAATAATAAAGATTATAATAATGATAATAATAATAATGATGATAATAATGATAATAACAATGATAATAATATTGATAATAATTAAGGATAATAATAATGATAATAATAGTGATAATAATAATGGTAATAATAATGATAATAATAATGATAACAATAATGATAATAATAACGATAGTAAAAATTATAATAGTAATGATAATAATAATGATAATAAAATGATAATAATAATGATAATAATAATGATAATAATAATGATATTAGTAATGATAACAATGATATTAATGATAATAATGATATTAATGATAATAATGATAATAATGCTAATAATAAAAATAATGATAATAATGAAAATATTGATCATAGTTATAACAATAATAATAATGATAATAATGATAATAATAACGAAAATAAAAATGATAATAATAATGATAATAATAATGAAAATAAAAATGATAATAATAATGATAATAATGTTGATAATAATAATGATAATAATAATGATAATAATAATGATAACAATAATAATAATAATAACGATAATAAAAATTATAATAGTAATGTTAATAATAATGATAATAAAATGATAATAATAATGATAATAATAATGACAACAATGATATTAATGATAATAATGATAATAATGACATTAATGGGAATAATGATAATAATAAAGATAATAATAATGATAATAATAATGGTAATAATAGTGAAAATAAAAATGATAATAATAATGATAATAATTATGATAAAAATATTTATAATAATATTGATAATAATAATGATAATTATAATGATAATAATAATGGTAATAATAATGATAATAATAATGATAATAATAATGATAACAATAATGATAATAATAATGATAATAATAATGATAATAATAATGATAATAATAACGATAATAATAACGATAATAATAATGATAATAATATTGATAATAATAATGATAATAATAATGATAATAATAGTGATAATAATAATGGTAATAATAATGATAACAATAATGATAATAATAACTATATTAGTAGTGATAACAATGATATTAATGATAATAATGGTAATAATGCTAATAATGAAAATAATGATAATATTGATCATAATTATAACAATAATAATAATGATTATAATGATAATAATGATAATAATAACGAAATTAAAAATGATATTAATAATGACAATAATAATGAAAATAAAAATAAAAATGATAATAATAATGATTATAATGTTGATAAAAATAATGATAAAAATGTTGATAATAATAATGATAATAATAATGATAATAATAATGATAATAATAATGATAATAATTATGATAATAAAAATGATAATAATAATAATAATGATAATAATAATGATAATATTAATGATAATAACAATGATAATAATAATGAAAATAAAAATGATAATAATATTTATAATAATATTGATAATAATAATGATAATAATAATGATAATAATAATGATAATAATAATGGTAATAATAATGATAATAATAATGATAATAATATTGATAATAATAATAATAATGATAATAATAACGATAATAAAAATGATAATAGTAATGATAATAAAATGATAATAATAATGATAATAATAATGATAATAATAATGATAATAATAACTATATTAGTAGTGATAACAATGATATTAATGATAATAATGATAATAATGATAATAATGATATAAATGATAATAATGATAATAATGCTAATAATGCTAATAATGAAAATAATGATAATAATGATAATATTGATCATAATTATAACAATAATAATAAT
>JAWMAG010000057.1:267500-292500 GCA_037013455.1 Ceratitis rosa
ATAATAATGATAATAATAATGATATTAGTAATGATAACAATGATATTAATGATAATAATGATATGAATGATAATAATGATAATAATGCTAATAATTAAAATAATGATAATAATGATAATATTGATCATAATTAATAGCAATAATGATAATAATAATGAAAATAAAAATAAAAATGATAATAATAATGATAATAATATTGATAATAATAATGATAATAATGTAGATAATAATAATGATAATAATATTGATAATAATAATGATAATAATGTAGATAATAATAATGATAATAATAATGATAATAATAATGATAATAATAATGATAATAATAATGATAATAATAATGATAATAATAATGGTAATAATAATGATAATAGTAATGATAATAATAATGATAATAATAATGACAATAATAGTAATAATGATAATAATAATGATAATAATAATGATAATAATAATGATAATAATAATGGAAATAATAATGATAATAATAATGATAATAATAATGATAATAATAACGATAACAATAATGATAATAATAATGATAATAATAACGATAATAAAAAAGATAATAGTAATGATAATAATAATGACAATAATAATAATAATGATAATAATAATGATTATAATAATGATAATAATGATAATATTGATAATAATAATGATAATAATAATGATAAAAATATTGATAACAATAATGATTATAACAATGATAATAATAATGATAATAATTATGATAACACAAATGATTATAATAATGATAATAATAATGAAAATAATAATGATGATAATAATGATAATAATAATGAGAATAATATTGATAATAATAATGATAATAATAGTGATAATAATAATGGTAATAATAATGATTATAATAATGATAATAATATTGATAATAATAATAATAATGATAATAATAATGATAACAATAACGATAATAATAACGATAATAAAAATGATAATAGTAATGATAATAATAATGATAATAATAATGATAATAAAATGATAATAATAATGATATTAGTAATGAAAACAATGATATTAATGATAATAATGATAATAATGATATTAATGATAATAATGATAATATTGATCGAAATTATAACAATAGTAATAATGATTATAATGATAATAATGACAATAATAACGAGATTAAAAATGATAATAATAATGATAATAATAATGATAATAATAATGAAAATAAAAATGATAATAATAATGATAATAATAATGATGATAATAATGATAATAAAGTTGATAATAATAATGATAATATTAATGATAATAATAATTATAATAATAATGGTAATAATAATGACAATAATAATGATAAAAATAATGATAATAATAATGATAACAATAATGATAATAATAATGATAATAATAATGATAATAATAATGATAATAACAATGATAATAATAATGGAAATAAAAATGATAATAATAATGATAATAATAATGATAATAACAATGATAATAATAATGAAAATAAAAATGATAATAATAATGATAATAATATTTATAATAATATTGATAATAATAATGATAACAATAATGATAACAATAATGATAATAATAATGATAATAATAATGATAATAATAACGATAATAAAAATGATAATAGTAATGATAATAATAATGATAATAATAATGACAATAATAATAATAATGATAATAATAATGACTATAATAATGATTATAATAATGATAATAATGATAATATTGATAATAATAATGATAATAATAATGATAATAATATTGATAACAATAATGAGTATAACAATGATAATAATAATGATAATAATAATGATAATAATTATGATAATAATAATGATTATAATAATGATAATAATAATGAAAATAATAATGATAATAATAATGATAATAATAATGATAGTAATATTGATAATAATAAGGATAATAATAATGATAATAATAGTGATAATAATAATGGTAATAATAATGATAATAATAATGATAATAATAATGATAATAATAATGATAATAATATTGATAATAATAATAATAATGATAATAATAATGATAACAATAATTATAATAATAACGATAAAAAAATGATAATAGTAATGATAATAATAATGATAATAAAATGATAATAATAATGATAATAATAATGATATTAGTAATGATAACAATGATATTAATGATAATAATGATATTAATGATAATAGTGATAATAATGCTAATAATTAAAATAATGATATTAATGATAATATTGATCATAATTATAACAATAATAATAATGATTATAATGATAATAATAACGAAATTAAAAATGATAATAATAATGATAGCAATAATGATAATAATAATGAAAATAAAAATAAAAATGATAATAATAATGATAATAATAATGATAATAATAATGATAATAACAATGGTAATAATAATGATAATAATTATGATAATAATAATGATAATAACAATGATATAATAATGAAAATAAAAATGATAATAGTATTTATAATAATATTGATGATAAGAATGATAATAATAATGATAATAATAATGATAATAATATTGATAATAATAATAATAATGATAATAATAATGATACCAATAATGATAATAATAATGATAATAATAATGATAATAATAATAATGATAATAATATTGATAATAATAATGATAAAAATAATTATAATAATAGTGATAATAATAACGATAATGTTGATCATAATTATAACAATAATAATAATGATTATAATGACAATAATAATAATAATGATAATAATAATGATAATAATAATGATAATAATATTGATAACAATAATGATAACAATAATGATTGTAACAATGATAATAATAATGATAATAATAATGATAATAATTATGATAATAATAATGATTATAATAATGATAATAATAATGAAAATAATAATGATAATAATAATGATAATAATAATGATAATAATATTGATAATAATAAAGATAATAATAATGATAATAATAGTGATAATAATAATGGTAATAATAATGATAATAATAATGATAATAATAATGATAACAATGATGATAATAATAATGATAACAGTAATGATAATAACAATGATAATAATAATGAAAATAAAAATGATAATAATAATGATAATAATATTTATAATAATATTGATAATAATAATGATAATAATAATGATAATAATAATGGAAATAATAATGATAATAATAATGATAATAATAATGATAATAATAATGATAACAATAATGATAATAATAATGATAATAATAATGATAATAATAACGATAATAAAAATGATAATAGTAATGATAATAATAATGATTATAATAATGATAATAATGATAATATTGATAATAACAATGATAATAATAATGATAAAAATATTGATAACAATAATGATTATAACAATGATAATAATAATGATAATAATAATGATAATAATTATGATAACACAAATGATTATAATAATGATAATAATAATGAAAATAATAATGATAATAATAATGAGAATAATATTGATAATAATAATGATAATAATAGTGATAATAATAATGGTAATAATAATGATAATAATAATGATTATAATAATGATAATAATATTGATATTAATAATAATAATGATAATAATAATGATAACAATAACGATAATAATAACGATAATAAAAATGATAATAGTAATGATAATAATAATGATAATAATAATGATAATAAAATGATAATAATAATGATAATAATAATGATATTAGTAATGAAAACAATGATATTAATGATAATAATGATAATAATGATATTAATGATAATAATGATAATGTTGATCATAATTATAACAATAATAATAATGATTATAATGATAATAATGATAATAATGATAATAATAACGAAATTAAAAATGATAATAATAATGATAATAATAATGATAATAATGAAAATAAAAATAAAAATGATAATAATAATGATAATAATAATGATAATAATGTTGACAATAATAATGATAATAATAATGATAATAATAATGGTAATAATAATGATAATAATAATGATAATAATAATGATAATAATAATGATAATAATAATGATAATAATAATGGTAATAATAATGATAATAATAATGATAAGAATAATGATAATAATAATGATAATAATAATGATAATAATAACGATAATAAAAATGATAATAGTAATGATAATAATAATGATAATAAGAATGATAATAATAATGATATTAATAATGACAATAATAATAATAATGATTATAATAATGATAAAAATGATAATATTGATAATATAAATAATAATAATAATGATAATAATAATGATAATAATAATGATAATAATAATGGTAATAATAATGATAATAATAATGATAAAAATAATTATAATAATAGTGATAATAATAGTGGTAATAATAATGATAACAATAATGATAATAATATTGATAATAATAATAATAATGATAATAATAATGATAACAATAATGATAATAATAGTGATAATAATAATGCTAATAATAATAATGATAATAATATTGATAATAATAATGATAAAAATAATTATAATAATAGTGATAATAATAATGATAATAATAATGATAAAAAAAATTATAATAATAGTGATAATAATAGTGGTAATAATAATGATAATAATAATGATAATAACAATGATATAATAATGAAAATAAAAATGATAATAATATTTATAATAATATTGATGATAATAATGATAATAATAATGATAATAATAATGATAATAATAATGATAATAATAATGGTAATAATAAAGATAATAATAATGATAAGAATAATGCTAATAATAATGATAACAATAGTGATAAAAATAATGCTAATAATAATGATAATAATAATGATGATAATAACGATAATAAAAATGATAATAGTAATGATAATAATAATAATAATAACAATGATAATAATAATGATAATAATAATGACAATAATAATAATAATGATAATAATAATGATTATAATAATGATAATATTGATATTAAAAATGATAATAATAATGATAATAATAATGATAATAATATTGATAACAATAATGATAACAATAATGATTGTAACAATGATAATAATAATGATAATAATAATGATAATAATTATGATAATAATAATGATTATAATAATGATAATAATAATGAAAATAATAATGATAATAGTAATGATAATAATAATGATAATAATATTGATAATAATAATGGTAATAATAATGATAATAATAGTGATAATAATAATGGTAATAATAATGATAATAATAATGATAATAATAATGATAATAGTAATGATAATAACAATGATAATAATAATGAAAATAAAAATGATAATAATAATGATAATAATATTTATAATAATATTGATAATAAAAATGATAATAGTAATGATAATAATAATAATAATAACAATGATAATAATAATGATAATAATAATGACAATAATAATAATAATGATAATAATAATGATTATATTAATGATAATATTGATATTAAAAATGATAATAATAATGATAATAATATTGATAACAATAATGATAACAATAATGATTGTAACAATGTTAATAATAATGATAATAATTATGATAATAATAATGATAATAATAATGATAATAATAATGGTAATAATAATGATAATAATAGTGATAATAATAATGGTAATAATAATGATAATAATAATGATAATAATAATGATAATAGTAATGATAATAACAATGATAATAATAATGAAAATAAAAATGATAATAATAATGATAATAATATTTATAATAATATTGATAATAAAAATGATAATAGTAATGATAATAATAATAATAATAACAATGATAATAATAATGATAATAATAATGACAATAATAATAATAATGATAATAATAATGATTATAATAATGATAATAATGATAATATTGATATTAAAAATGATAATAATAATGATAATAATAATGATAATAATATTGATAACAATAATGATAACAATAACGATTGTAACAATGTTAATAATAATGATAATAATTATGATAATAATAATGATTATAATAATGATAATAATAATGAAAATAATAAAAATAATAATAATGATAATAATAATGATAATAATATTGATAATAATAATGATAATAATAATGATAATAATAGTGATAATAATAATGGCAATAATAATGATAATAATAATGATAATAATAATGATAACAATGATGATAATAATAATGATAATAGTAATGATAATAACAATGATAATAATAATGAAAATAAAAATGATAATAATAATAATAATAATTATGATAATAATATTTATAATAATATTGATAATAATAATGATAATAATAATGATAATATTAATGATAATAATAATGATAATAATATTTATAATAATATTGATAATAAAAATGATAATAGTAATGATAATAATAATAATAATAACAATGATAATAATAATGATAATAATAATGACAATAATATTAATAATGATAATAATAATGATTATAATAATGATAATACTGTTAATATTGATATTAAAAATGATAATAATAATGATAATAATATTGATAACAATAATGATAACAATAATGATTGTAACAATGATAATAATAATGATAATAATAATGATAATAATTATGATAATAATAATGATTATAATAATGATAATAATAATGAAAATAATAATGATAATAATAATGATAATAATAATGATAATAATATTGATAATAATATTGATAATAATAATGATAATAATAGTGATAACAATGATGATAATAATAATGATAATAGTAATGATAATAACAATGATAATAATAATGAAAATAAAAATGATAATAATAATGATAATAATAATGATAATAATATTTATAATAATATTGATAATAATAATGATAATAATAATGATAATAATAATGATAATAATAATGGAAATAATAATGATAATAATAATGATAATAATAATGATAATAATAATGATAACAATAATGATAATAATAATGATAATAATAATGAAAATAATAACGATAATAAAAATGATAATAGTAATGATAATAATAATGACAATAATAATAATAATGATAATAATAATGATAATAATAATGATTATAATAATGATAATAATGATAATATTGATAATAATAATGATAATAATAATGATAAAAATATTGATAACAATAATGATTATAACAATGATAATAATAATGATAATAATTATGATAACACAAATGATTATAATAATGATAATAATAATGAAAATAATAATGATAATAATAATGAGAATAATAATGATAATAATAGTGATAATAATATTGGTAATAATAATGATAATAATAATGATTATAATAATGATAATAATATAGATAATAATAATAATAATGATAATTATAATGATAACAATAACGATAATAATAACGATAATAAAAATGATAATAGTAATGATAATAATAATGATAATAATAATGATATTAGTAATGAAAACAATGATATTAATGATAATAATGATATTAATGATAATAATGATAATGTTGATCATAATTATAACAATAATAATAATGATTATAATGATAATAATGATAATAATAACGAAATTAAAAATGATAATAATAATGAAAATAAAAATAAAAATGATAATAATAATGATAATAATAATGATAATAATGTTGATAATAATAATGACAATAATAATGATAATAAAAATGGTAATAATAATGATAACAATAATGATAATAATAATGATAATAATAATGATAATAATAATGATAATAATAATGATAATAATAATGGTAATAATAATGATAATAATAATGATAAGAATAATGATAATAATAATGATAATAATAATGATAATAATAACGATAATAAAAATGATAATAGTAATGATAATAATAATGATAATAAGAATGATAATAATAATGATAATAATAATGACAATAATAATAATAATGATTATAATAATGATAATAATGATAATAATGATAATATTGATAATAATAATGATAATAATAATGATAATAATATTGATAATAATAACGATAAAAATAATTATAATAATAGTGATAATAATAGTGGTAATAATAATGATAATAATAATGATAATAATAATGATAATAATATTGATAATAATAATAATAATGATAATAATAATGATAACAATAATGATAATAATAACGATAATAAAAATGATAACAGTAATGATAATAATAATGAAATAATAATGATAATAAAATGATAATAATAATGATAATAATAATGATATTAGTAATGATAACAATGATATTAATGATAATAATGATATTAATGATAATAATGATAATAATGCTATTAATGAAAATAATGATAATAATGATAATATTGATCATAATTTTAACAATAATAATATTGATTATAATGATAATAATGATAATAATAACGAAATTAAAAATGATAATAATAATGATAATAATAATCATAATAATAATGAAAATAAAAATGATAATAATAAAGATAATAATAATGATAATAATGTTGATAATAATAATGATAATATTAATGATAATAATAATGATAATAATAATGGTAATAATAATGATAATAGTAATGATAATAATAATGATAATAATAATGATAATAATAATGATAATAATAATGATAATAATAATGATAATAATAATGATAAGAATAATGATAAGAATAATGATAATAATAACGATAATAAAAATGATAATAGTAATGATAATAATAATGATAATAATAATGAAAGTAAAAATGATAATAATAATGATAATAATAATGATAACAATGATATTAATGATAATAATGATATTAATGATAATAATGCTAATAATGATAATAATAACGAAATTAAAAATGATAATAATAATGATAATAATAATGAAAATAAAAATGATAATAATAATGATAATAATGTTGATAATAATAATGATAATAATAATGATAATAATAATGGTAATAATAATGATAATAATAATGGTAATAATAATGATAATAATAATGATTATAATAATGATAATAATAATGATAATAATAATGATAATAGTAGTGATAATAATAATGGTAATAATAATGATAATAATAATGATAATAATAATGATAATAATATTGATAATAATAATAATAATGATAACAATAATGATAATAATAACGATAATAAAAGTAATAATAGTAATGATAATAATATTGATAATAATAATGATAATAAAATGATGATAATAATGATAATAATAATGTTAATAATAATGATAATAATAATGTTAATAATAATGATAATAATAATGATAATAATAATGATAACAATGATATTAATGATAATAATGATAATAATGATATTAATGATATTAATGATAATAATGATAATAATGATAATATTGATCGTAATTATAACAATAGTAATAATGATTATAATGATAATAATGATAATAATAACGAAATTAAAAACGATAATAATAATGATAATAATAATGAAAATAAAAATGATAATAATAATGATAATAATAATGATAATAATGTTGATAATAATAATGATAATAATAATGATAATAATAATGGAAATAATAATGATAATAATAATGATAATAATAATGACAATAATAATGATAACAATAATGATAATAATAATGATAATAATAATGATAATAATAATGATAATTATAATGATAATAATATTTATAATAATATTGATAATAAAAATGATAATAGTAATGATAATAATAATAATAATAACAATGATAATAATAATGATAATAATAATGACAATAATATTAATAATGATAATAATAATGATTATAATAATGATAATACTGTTAATATTGATATTAAAAATGATAATAATAATGATAATAATATTGATAACAATAATGATAACAATAATGATTGTAACAATGATAATAATAATGATAATAATAATGATAATAATTATGATAATAATAATGATTATAATAATGATAATAATAATGAAAATAATAATGATAATAATAATGATAATAATAATGATAATAATATTGATAATAATATTGATAATAATAATGATAATAATAGTGATAACAATGATGATAATAATAATGATAATAGTAATGATAATAACAATGATAATAATAATGAAAATAAAAATGATAATAATAATGATAATAATAATGATAATAATATTTATAATAATATTGATAATAATAATGATAATAATAATGTTAATAATAATGATAATAATAATGATAATAATAATGATAACAATGATATTAATGATAATAATGATAATAATGATATTAATGATATTAATGATAATAATGATAATATTGATCGTAATTATAACAATAGTAATAATGATTATAATGATAATAATGATAATAATAACGAAATTAAAAACGATAATAATAATGATAATAATAATGAAAATAAAAATGATAATAATAATGATAATAATAATGATAATAATGTTGATAATAATAATGATAATAATAATGATAATAATAATGGAAATAATAATGATAATAATAATGATAATAATAATGATAATAATAATGATAACAATAATGATAATAATAATGATAATAATAATGATAATAATAATGATAATAATAATGATAATAATATTTATAATAATATTGATAATAAAAATGATAATAGTAATGATAATAATAATAATAATAACAATGATAATAATAATGATAATAATAATGACAATAATATTAATAATGATAATAATAATGATTATAATAATGATAATACTGTTAATATTGATATTAAAAATGATAATAATAATGATAATAATATTGATAACAATAATGATAACAATAATGATTGTAACAATGATAATAATAATGAAAATAATAATGATAATAATTATGATAATAATAATGATTATAATAATGATAATAATAATGAAAATAATAATGATAATAATAATGATAATAATAATGATAATAATATTGATAATACTATTGATAATAATAATGATAATAATAGTGATAACAATGATGATAATAATAATGATAATAGTAATGATAATAACAATGATAATAATAATGAAAATAAAAATGATAATAATAATGATAATAATAATGATAATAATATTTATAATAATATTGATAATAATAATGATAATAATAATGATAATAATAATGATAATAATAATGGAAATAATAATGATAATAATAATGATAATAATAATGATAATAATAATGATAACAATAATGATAATAATAATAATGATAATAAGAACGATAATAAAAATGATAATAGTAATGATAATAATAATGACAATAATAATAATAATGATAATAATAATGATTATAATAATGATAATAATGATAATATTGATAATAATAATGATAATAATAATGATAAAAATATTGATAACAATAATGATTATAACAATGATAATAATAATGATAATAATTATGATAACACAAATGATTATAATAATGATAATAATAATGAAAATAATAATGATAATAATAATGATAATAATAATGAGAATAATATTGATAATAATAATGATAATAATAATGATAATAATAGTGATAATAATATTGGTAATAATAATGATAATAATAATGATAATAAAATGATAATAATAATGATAATAATAATGATATTAGTAATGAAAACAATGATATTAATGATAATAATGATAATAATGATATTAATGATAATAATGATAATGTTGATCATAATTATAACAATAATAATAATGATTATAATGATAATAATGATAAGAATGATAATAATAACGAAATTAAAAATGATAATAATAATGAAAATAAAAATAAAAATGATAATAATAATGATAATAATAATGATAATAATGTTGATAATAATAATGACAATAATAATGATAATAAAAATGGTAATAATAATGATAATAATAATGATAATAATAATGATAATAATAATGATAATTATAATGATAAAAATAATGATAATAATAATGGTAATAATAATGATAATAATAATGATAAGAATAATGATAATAATAATGATAATAATAATGATAATAATAACGATAATAAAAATGATAATAGTAATGATAATAATAATGATAATAAGAATGATAATAATAATGATAATAGTAATGACAATAATAATAATAATGATTATAATAATGATAATAATGATAATAATGATAATATTGATAATAATAATGATAATAATAATGATAATAATATTGATAATAATAACGATAAAAATAATTATAATAATAGTGATAATAATAGTGGTAATAATAATGATAATAATAATGATAATAATAATGATAATAATATTGATAATAATAATAATAATGATAATAATAATGATAACAATAATGATAATAATAACGATAATAAAAATGATAACAGTAATGATAATAATAATGATAATAATAATGATAATAAAATGATAATAATAATGATAATAATAATGATATTAGTATTGATAACAATGATATTAATGATAATAATGATATTAATGATAATAATGATAATAATGCTATTAATGAAAATAATGATAATAATGATAATATTGATCATAATTTTAACAATAATAATATTGATTATAATGATAATAATGATAATAATAACGAAATTAAAAATGATAATAATAATCATAATAATAATGAAAATAAAAATGATAATAATAATGATAATAATAATGATAATAATGTTGATAATAATAATGATAATATTAATGATAATAATAATGATAATAATAATGGTAATAATAATGATAATAGTAATGATAATAATAATGATAATAATAATGATAATAATAATGATAATAATAATGATAATAATAATGATAATAATAATGATAAGAATAATGATAATAATTACGATAATAAAAATGATAATAGTAATGATAATAATAATGGTAATAATAATGATAGTAAAAATGATAATAATAATGATAATAATAATGATAACAATGATATTAATGATAATAATGATAATAATGATATTAATGATAATAATGCTAATAATGATAATAATGATAATAATGATAATATTGATTATAATTATAACAATAATAATAATGATTATAATGATAATAATGATAATAATAACGAAATTAAAAATGATAATAATAATGATAATAATAATGAAAATAAAAATGATAATAATAATGATAATAATGTTGATAATAATAATGATAATAATAATGGTAATAATAATGATAATTATAATGGTAATAATAATGATAATAATAATGATTATAATAATGATAATAATAATGATAATAATAATGATAATAGTAGTGATAATAATAATGGTAATAATAATGATAATAATAATGATAATAATAATGATAATAATATTGATAATAATAATAATAATGATAACAATAATGATAATAATAACGATAATAAAAATGATAATAGTAATGATAATAATATTGATAATAATAGTGATAATAAAATGATGATAATAATAATGTTAATAATAATGATAATAATAATGTTAATAATAATGATAATAATAATGATAATAATAATGATAACAATGATAATAATGATAGTAATGATAATAATGATATTAATGATATTAATGATATTAATGATAATAATGATAATAATGATAATATTGATCGTAATTATAACAATAGTAATAATGATTATAATGATAATAATGATAATAATAACGAAATTAAAAACGATAATAATAATGATAATAATAATGAAAATAAAAATGATAATAATAATGATAATAATAATGATAATAATGTTGATAATAATAATGATAATAATAATGATAATAATAATGATAATTATAATGGTAATAATAATGATAATAATAATGATAATAATAATGATAATAATAATGATAATAATAATGATAATAACAATGATAATAAGAAAGATAATAATATTTATAATAATATTGACAATAATAATGATAATAATAATGATAATAATAATGATTATAATAATGGTAATAATAATGATAATAATAATGATAATAATAATGATTATAATAATGATGATAATAATGATAATAATAACGATAATAAAAATGATAATAGTAATGATAATAATGATGATAATAATAATGATAATAATAATGACAATAATATTAATAATGATAATAATAATGATTATAATAATGATAATAATGATAATATTGATAATAATAATGATAATAATAATGATAACAATAATGATAATAATAGTGATAATAATAATGATAATAATAATGATAATAATAATGATAATAATAATGATAATAATAATGATAATAATAATGATAATAATATTGATAATAATAATAATAATGATAATAATAATGATAACAATAATGATAATAATAACGATAATAAAAATGATAACAGTAATGATAATAATAATGATAATAATAATGATAATAAAATGATAATAATAATGATAATAATAATGATATTAGTAATGATAACAATGATATTAATGATAATAATGATATTAATGATAATAATGATAATAATGCTATTAATGAAAATAATGATAATAATGATAATATTGATCATAATTTTAACAATAATAATATTGATTATAATGATAATAATGATAATAATAACGAAATTAAAAATGATAATAATAATGATAATAATAATCATAATAATAATGAAAATAAAAATGATAATAATAATGATAATAATAATGATAATAATGTTGATAATAATAATGATAATATTAATGATAATAATAATGATAATAATAATGGTAATAATAATGATAATAGTAATGATAATAATAATGATAATAATAATGATAATAATAATGATAATAATAATGATAATAATAATGATAAGAATAATGATAATAATTACGATAATAAAAATGATAATAGTAATGATAATAATAATGATAATAATAATGATAGTAAAAATGATAATAATAATGATAATAATAATGATAACAATGATATTAATGATAATAATGATAATAATGATATTAATGATAATAATGCTAATAATGATAATAATGATAATAATGATAATAATGATAATATTGATTATAATTATAACAATAATAATAATGATTATAATGATAATAATGATAATAATAACGAAATTAAAAATGATAATAATAATGATAATAATAATGAAAATAAAAATGATAATAATAATGGTAATAATGTTGATAATAATAATGATAATAATAATGATAATAATAATGGTAATAATAATGATAATTATAATGGTAATAATAATGATAATAATAATGATTATAATAATGATAATAATAATGATAATAATAATGATAATAGTAGTGATAATAATAATGGTAATAATAATGATAATAATAATGATAATAATATTGATAATAATAATAATAATGATAACAATAATGATAATAATAACGATAATAAAAATGATAATAGTAATGATAATAATATTGATAATAATAGTGATAATAAAATGATGATAATAATGATAATAATAATGTTAATAATAATGATAATAATAATGTTAATAATAATGATAATAATAATGATAATAATAATGATAACAATGATAATAATGATAACAATGATAATAATGATATTAATGATATTAATGATATTAATGATATTAATGATATTAATGATAATAATGATAATAATGATAATATTGATCGTAATTATAACAATAGTAATAATGATTATAATGATAATAATAACGAAATTAAAAACGATAATAATAATGATAATAATAATGAAAATAAAAATGATAATAATAATGATAATAATAATGATAATAATGTTGATAATAATAATGATAATAATAATGATAATAATAATGATAATTATAATGGTAATAATAATGATAATAATAATGATAATAATAATGATAACAATAATGATAATAATAATGATAATAATAATGATAATAACAATGATAATAAGAAAGATAATAATATTTATAATAATATTGACAATAATAATGATAATAATAATGATAATAATAATGATAATAATAATGATTATAATAATGGTAATAATAATGATAATAATAATGATAATAATAATGATTATAATAATGATGATAATAATGATAATAATAACGATAATAAAAATGATAATAGTAATGATAATAATGATGATAATAATAATGATAATAATAATGACAATAATATTAATAATGATAATAATAATGATTATAATAATGATAATAATGATAATATTGATAATAATAATGATAATAATATTGATAACAATAATGATAATAATAGTGATAATAATAATGATAATAATAATGATAATAATAATGATAATAATATTGATAATAATAATAATAATAATGATAATAATAATAACAATAATGATAATAATAACGATAATAAAAATGATAATAATAATGATAATAAAATGATAATAATAATGGAAATAATAGTGATAATAATAATGGTAATAATAATGATAATAATATTTATAATAATAATGATAATAATATTGAAAATAATAATGATAATAATAATGATAATAATAATGATAATAATATTGATAATAATAATGATAATAATAATGATAATAATAATAATAATGATAATAATAATGATAACAATAATGATAATAATAACGATAATAAAAATGATAACAGTAATGATAATAATAATGATAATAATAATGATAATAAAATGATAGTAATAATGATAATAATAATGATATTAGTAATGATAACAATGATATTAATGATAATAATGATATTAATGATAATAATGATAATAATGCTATTAATGAAAATAATGATAATAATGATAATATTGATCATAATTATAACAATAATAATAATGATTATAATGATAATAATGATAATAATAAAGAAATTAAAAATGATAATAGTAATGATAATAATAATGATGATGATAATCATAATAATAATGAAAATAAAAATGATAATAATAATGGTAATAATAATGATAATAATAATGATAATAATAATGATAATAATAATGATAATAATAATGATAACAATAATGATAATAATAACGATAATAAAAATGATAATAGTAATGATAATAATAATGATAATAATAATGATAATAATAATGATAACAATGATATTAATGATAATAATGATAATAATGATATTAATGATAATAATGATAACAATGCTAATAATGATTATAATGATAATATTGATTATAATTAAAACAATATATAACCGCGGCCGCGGTAGCCGAGTGGTTAGCATTGCGTACTGACATTCGGAAGGCTCGGGTTCAAATCCCGGTGCCACCAACATCCAAAAGTTATGGAAAATTAATTTAAATAAAAAATTAAATTAAATTTTCTAATTGCGGTCGCCCCTCGGCAGGGAATGTCCATCCCTCCGAGTGTATTTCAGACAAGAAATAAAGCTCCTCATTAAAAACCATCAGCCGTTCGGAGGCGGCTTAGTATAAACTGTAGGTCCCTCCATTTGTTGGAAAAAACATTAAGACGCAAAACCACAAATTGGAGGAGGAGCTCGGCCAAATATCGCTTAAGCGGTTACAAAGCGCCAATTATATATATAATAATGATTATAATGATAATAATGATAATAATAACGAAATTAAAAATGATAATAATAATGATAATAAAATGATAATAATAATGATAATAATTATGATATTAGTAATGATAACAATGATATTAATGATAATAATGATAATAATGATAGTAATGATAATAATGCTATTAATGAAAATAATGATAATAATGATAATAATGATAAAATTGATCATAATTTTAACAATAATAATATTGATTATAATGATAATAATAACGAAATTAAAAATGATAATAATAATGATAATAATAATCATAATAATAATGAAAACAACAATGATAATAATAATGATAATAATAATGATAATAATGTTGATAATAATAATGATAATAATAATGATAATAATAATGGTAATAATAATGATAATAATAATGGTAATAATAATGATAATAATAATGATTATAATAAAGATAATAACAATGATAATAATAATGATAATAGTAGTGATAATAATAATGGTAATAATAATGATAATAATAATGATAATAATAATGTTATAATATTGATAATAATAATAATAATGAAAATAATAATGATAACAATAATGATAATAATAACGATAATAAAAATGATAATAGTAATGATAATAATAATGATAATAATAATGATAATAAAATGATAATAATAATGATAATAATAATGTTAATAATAATGATAATAATAATGATAACAATAATGATAATAATAATGATAATAATAATGATAATAATAATGATAACAATGATATTAATGATAATAATGATATTAATGATAATAATGATAATATTGATCGTAATTATAACAATAGTAATAATGATTATAATGATAATAATAACGAAATAAAAAATGATAATAATAATGATAATAATAATGAAAATAAAAATGATAATAATAATGATAATAATGTTGATAATAATAATGATAATAATAATGATAATAATAATGATAATAATAATGATAATAATAATGATAATAATAATGATAAATAAAATGGTAATAATAATGATAATAATAATGAGAATAATAATGATAACAATAATGATAATAATAATGATAATAATAATGATAATAACAATGATAATAATAATTAAAATAAAAATGATAATAATAATGATAATAATATTTATATTAATATTGATAATAATAATGATAATAATAATGATAATAATAATGGTAATAATAATGATTATAATAATGATTATAATAATGATAATAATAATGATAATAATAACGATAATAAAAATGATAATAGTAATGATAATAATAATGATAATAATAATGACAATAATATTAATAATGATAATAATAATGATTATAATAATGATAATAATGATAATATTGATAATAATAATGATAATAATATTGATAACAATAATGATAATAATAGTGATAATAATAATGGTAATAATAATGATAATAATAATGATAATAATATTGATAATAATAATAATAATGATAACAATAATGATAATAATAACGATAATAAAAATGATAACAGTAATGATAATAATAATGATAATGATAATCATAATAATAATGAAAATAAAAATGATAATAATAATGGTAATAATAATGATAATAATAATGATAATAATAATGATAATAATAATGATAACAATAATGATAATAATAATGATAACAATAATGATAATAATAACGATAATAAAAATGATAATAGTAATGATAATAATAATGATAATAATAATGATAGTAAAAATGATAATAATAATGATAATAATAATGATAACAATGATATTAATGATAATAATGATAATAATGATATTAATGATAATAATGATAACAATGCTAATAATGATAATAATGATAATAATGATAATATTGATTATAATTATAACAATATATAACCGCGGCCGCGGTAGCCGAGTGGTTAGCATTGCGTACTGACATACGGAAGGCTCGGGTTCAAATCCCGGTGCCACCAACATCCAAAATTATGGAAAGTTAATTTAAATAAAAAATTAATTTAAATTTTCTAATTGCGGTCGCCCCTCGGCAGGGAATGTCCATCCCTCCGAGTGTATTTCAGACATGAAATAAAGCTCCTCATTAAAAACCATCAGCCGTTCGGAGGCGGCTTAGTATAAACTGTAGGTCCCTCCATTTGTTGGAAAAAACATTAAGACGCAAAACCACAAGCTGTTACAAAGCGCCAATTATATATATAATAATGATTATAATGATAATAATAATGATAATAAAATGATAATAATAATGATAATATAATGATAATAATAATGATATTAGTAATGATAACAATGATATTAATGATAATAATGATAATAATGATAATAATGATATTAATGATATTAATGATAATAATGCTATTAATGAAAATAATGATAATAATGATAATATTGATCATAATTATAACAATAATAATAATGATTATAATGATAATAATGATAATAATAACGAAATTAAAAATGATAATAATAATGATAATAATAATGATAATGATAATCATAATAATAATGAAAATAAAAATGATAATAATAATGGTAATAATAATGATAATAATAATGATAATAATAATGATAATAATAATGATAATAATAATGATAATAATAATGATAACAATAATGATAATAATAACGATAATAAAAATGATAATAGTAATGATAATAATAATGATAATAATAATGATAGTAAAAATGATAATAATAATGATAATAATAATGATAACAATGATATTAATGATAATAATGATAATAATGATATTAATGATAATAATGATAACAATGCCAATAATGATAATAATGATAATAATGATAATATTGATTATAATTATAACAATATATAACCGCGGCCGCGGTAGCCGAGTGGTTAGCATTGCGTACTGACATTCGGAAGGCTCGGGTTCAAATCCCGGTGCCACCAACATCCAAGAGTTATGGAAAATTAATTTAAATAAAAAATTAAATTAAATTTTCTAATTGCGGTCGCCCCTCGGCAGGGAATGTCCATCCCTCCGAGTGTATTTCAGACATGAAATAAAGCTCCTCATTAAAAACCATCAGCCGTTCGGAGGCGGCTTAGTATAAACTGTAGGTCCCTCCATTTGTTGGAAAAAACATTAAGACGCAAAACCACAAATTGGAGGAGGAGCTCGGCCGAAAAATAATGATTATAATGATAATAATGATAATAATAACGAAATTAAAAATGATAATAATAATGATAATAAAATGATAATATTAATGATAATAATAATGATATTAGTAATGATAACAATGATATTAATGATAATAATGATAATAATGATAATAATGATATTAATGATATTAATGATATTAATGATAATAATGATAATAATGCTATTAATGAAAATAATGATAATAATGATAATATTGATCAAAATTATAACAATAATAATAATGATTATAATGATAATAATGATAATAATAACGAAATTAAAAATGATAATAATAATGATAATAATAATGATAATGATAATCATAATAATAATGAAAATAAAAATGTTAATAATAATGGTAAGAATAATGATAATAATAATGATAATAATAATGATAATAATAATGATAATAATAATGATAATAATAATGATAATAATAATGATAATAATAATGATAACAATAATGATAATAATAACGATAATAAAAATGATAATAGTAATGATAATAATAATGATAATAATAATGATAGTAAAAATGATAATAATAATGATAATAATAAAGATAACAATGATATTAATGATAATAATGATAATAATGATATTAATGATAATAATGATAACAATGCTAATAATGATAATAATGATAATAATGATAATAATGATAATATTGATTATAATTATAACAATATATAACCGCGGCCGCGGTAGCCGAGTGGTTAGCATTGCGTACTGACATTCGGAAGGCTCGGGTTCAAATCCCGGTGCCACCAACATCCAAAAGTTATGGAAAATTAATTTAAATAAAAAATTAAATTAAATTTTCTAATTGCGGTCGCCCCTCGGCAGGGAATGTCCATACCTCCGAGTGTATTTCAGACATGAAATAAAGCTCCTCATTAAAAACCATCAGCCGTTCGGAGGCGGCTTAGTATAAACTGTAGGTCCCTCCATTTGTTGGAAAAAACATTAAGACGCAAAACCACAAATTGGAGGAGGAGCTCGGCCGAAAATCGCTTAAGCGGTTACAAAGCGCCAATTATATATATAATAATGATTATAATGATAATAATGATAATAATAACGAAATTAAAAATGATAATAATAATGATAATAATAATGAAAATAAAAATGATGATAATAATGATAATAATAATGATAATAATGTTGATAATAATAATGATAATAATAATGATAATAATAATGGTAATAATAATGATAATAATAATGGTAATAATAATGATAATAATAATGATTATAATAATGATAATAATAATGATAATAGTAGTAATAATAATAATGGTAATAATAATTATAATAATAATGATAATAATAATGATAATAATATTGATAATAATAATAATAATGAAAATATAAATGATAACAATAATGATAATAATAACGATAATAAAAATGAAAATAGTAATGATAATAATAATGATTATAATAATGATAATAAAATGATAATAATAATGATAATAATAATGTTAATAATAATGATAATAATAATGATAATAATAATGATAATAATAATGATAATAATAATGATAATAATAATGATAATAATGATATTAATGATAATAATGATATTAATGATATTAATGATAATAATGATAATAATGATAATATTGATCGTAATTATAACAATAGTAATAATGATTATAATGATAATAATGATAATAACGAAATTAAAAATGATAATAATAATGATAATGATAATGAAAATAAAAATGATAATAATAATGATAATAATAATGATAATAATGTTGATAATAATAATGATAATAATAATAATAATAATGATAATAATAATGATAATTATAATGGTAATAATAATGATAATAATAATGAGAATAATAATGATAACAATAATGATAATAATAATGATAATAATAATGATAATAACAATGATAATAATAATGAAAATAAAAATGATAATAATAATGATAATAATATTTATAATAATATTGATAATAATAATGATAATAATAATGATAATAATAATGATAATAATAATAGTAATAGTAATGATAATAATAATGATTATAATAATGATAATAATAATGATAATAATAATGATAATAATAACGATAATAAAAATGATAATAGTAATGATAATAATAATGATAATAATAATGATAATAATAATGACAATTATATTAATAATGATAATAATGATGATTATAATAATGATAATAATGATAATATTGATAATAATAATGATAATAATATTGATAACAATAATGATAATAATAGTGATAATAATAATGGTAATAATAATGATAATAATAATGATAATAATAATGATAATAATATTGATAATAATAATAATAATGATAATTATAATGATAACAATAATGATAATAATAACGATAATAAAAATGATAATAATAATGATAATGATAATGAAAATAAAAATGATAATAATAATGATAATAATAATGATAATAATGTTGATAATAATAATGATAATAATAATAATAATAATAATGATAATAATAATGATCATTATAATGGTAATAATAATGATAATAATAATGAGAATAATAATGATAACAATAATGATAATAATAATGATAATAATAATGATAATAATAATGATAATAACAATGATAATAATAATGAAAATAAAAATGATAATAATAATGATAATAATATTTATAATAATATTGATAATAATAATGATAATAATAATGATAATAATAATGGTAATAATAATGATAATAATAATGATTATAATAATGATAATAATAATGATAACAATAATGATAATAATAACGATAATAAAAATGATAATAGTAATGATAATAATAATGATAATAATAATGACAATAATATTAATAATGATAATAATAATGATTATAATAATGATAATAATGATAATATTGATAATAATAATGATAATAATATTGATAACAATAATGATAATAATAGTGATAATAATAATGGTAATAATAATGATAATAATAATGATAATAATAATGATAATAATATTGATAATAATAATGATAACAATAATGATAATAATAACGATAATAAAAATGATAACAGTAATGATAATAATAATGATAATGATAATCATAATAATAATGAAAATAAAAATGATAATAATAATGGTAATAATAATGATAATAATAATGATAATAATAATGATAATAATAATGATAATAATAATGATAACAATAATGATAATAATAATGATAACAATAATGATAATAATAACGATAATAAAAATGATAATAGTAATGATAATAATAATGATAATAATAATGATAGTAAAAATGATAATAATAATGATAATAATAATGATAACAATGATATTAA
This sequence comes from Ceratitis rosa, assembly GCA_037013455.1. NCBI lineage: Eukaryota > Metazoa > Arthropoda > Insecta > Diptera > Tephritidae > Ceratitis > Ceratitis rosa. Next base: position 291,387 of record JAWMAG010000057.1, read on the forward strand.
TGATAATAATGATAATAATGATATTAATGATAATAATGATAACAATGCTAATAATGATAATAATGATAATAATGATAATAATGATAATATTGATTATAATTATAACAATATATAACCGCGGCCGCGGTAGCCGAGTGGTTAGCATTGCGTACTGACATTCGGAAGGCTCGGGTTCAAATCCCGGTGCCACCAACATCCAAAATTATGGAAAGTTAATTTAAATAAAAAATTAATTTAAATTTTCTAATTGCGGCCGCCCCTCGGCAGGGAATGTCCATCCCTCCGAGTGTATTTCAGACATGAAATAAAGCTCCTCATTAAAAACCATCAGCCGTTCGGAGGCGGCTTAGTATAAACTGTAGGTCCCTCCATTTGTTGGAAAAAACATTAAGACGCAAAACCACAAATTGGAGGAGGAGCTCGGCCGAAAATCGCTTAAGCGGTTACAAAGCGCCAATTATATATATAATAATGATTATAATGATAATAATGATAATAATAACGAAATTAAAAATGATAATAATAATGATAATAAAATGATAATAATAATGATAATGGTAATAATAATAATGATAATAATAATGATATTAGTAATGATAACAATGATATTAATGATAATAATGATAATAATGATAATAATGATATTAATGATATTAATGATATTAATGATAATAATGATAATAATGCTATTAATGAAAATAATGATAATAATGATAATATTGATCAAAATTATAACAATAATAATAATGATTATAATGATAATAATGATAATAATAACGAAATTAAAAATGATAATAATAATGATAATAATAATGATAATGATAATCATAATAATAATGAAAATAAAAATGATAATAATAATGGTAATAATAATGATAATAATAATGATAATAATAATGATAATAATAATGATAATAATAATGATAATAATAATGATAACAATAATGATAATAATAACGATAATAAAAATGATAATAGTAATGATAATAATAATGATAATAATAATGATAGTAAAAATGATAATAATAATGATAATAATAATGATAACAATGATATTAATGATAATAATGATAATAATGATATTAATGATAATAATGATAACAATGCCAATAAT
>JAWMAG010000057.1:897500-1205000 GCA_037013455.1 Ceratitis rosa
TAAACAGATATGCTATTATTAATTTTTAATAAATTTTAATTTATTAAATAATGAAATCTAATAACAATGGGTGCGTTCAGCGAACTGAGCGCTCAGTAAATATATTGAGTGAGCGCTTTTACTGAGCGATTCATTTTGATGAACGTACTGCTGCTTTAAATGTCGAAACGACCACTTTAACAACTGATTATGAGGAAATTATGCATGTTTACGTTTGCGCCCTTATGTCTTACTTGAAATGTTGTTCTATTCATTCTGGAATGCTCCGCAAACTAGTCATCTACATACCGTGGCAAAGTTTCTTCATAAAAATTGTTGCTTCCTTCCTTCGAGTTCCGTTCTTTCAAAAACTCTTAATCTAGTGCAGATGGCTGAAATAAATATCTGGTAAATTACCATCACAAGTACTTGAAGTAGAAATACTTTTAAATTTTCGTGATTCATTTTTTTCAATTCACAGCTGTTGAGCGATCACTAGCAAGTAGCATACAAAATTTTACGCTCACTAATACGGTGATAAGGTTCTATAAAGCGTATTGTGTGAAAGACTAAAGCTCACCGTCAACAAATTGATTGGACCTTATCAGTGTGACTTTAGACCTAGTAAGTCAACCATGGACCAGATATTCACCAAGCGCCAAATCTTGGAAAAGACCCGTGAAAAAAGAATTGACACACACCACCTCTTCGTCGACTTTAAAGCAACTTTCGACAGCACGAGAAGGAGCTGCCTTTACACCGCTATGTCTGAATCTGGTATCCCCGCAAAACTTATTCGGCTATGTTAAGTGACCTTAAGCAACACTAAAAGCTCCGTCAGAATCGGGAAAGACCTCTCCGAGCCGTTCGATACCAAACGGGGTTTCAGACAGGGTGATTCCTTATCGTGTGACTTTTAAATTATTACCGGAGGAAATAATAAGAGCTGCAGAGCTGAATAGAGAAGGTACAATCTTATATAAGAGTGTACAGTTGCTGGCGTACGCCGATGATATTGACATTACTGGCCTTAACAATCGCGCCGTGAGTTCTGCTTTCTCGAGACTTGATAAAGAAGAAGGTAGTGAATGAGGGCAAGACGAAATATCTCTCGGCTCCCACGTCAGTTTTGATAGTCATAACATTGAAATCGTACATAATTTCGTCTATCTAGGAACCAGCATCAACAACAATAATAATGTCATCCTTGAAATCTAGCGAAGAATCAGTCTTGTCAACAGAATAAAGAAGAAAAAGCAGACGAAGAACTTATATTTCGGCTTATTTGTTTCATTGGAAGCAAACAATCTTATTTGCGCTAATCTATCCATATTTGCATCTAGTTCGGCATCATCTGTCCTCTTTTGGCACGAACCTTATCCAAAGAAAATTTTTCTAAATTTGAGAAGCAAATTAATTTTAAACGCAAAACCGGTTCATCCACATGTTAATGTAATTTTTTATCGAGCCTGTTAACGCTAATGCCTTGCTGCGAATCGATTCGTTGTTTCGACCAGTTCCAAATGCAGTGCTATCTAGCAGAACCTAAATAACGGCGTTCTAGATACCAGGCATTTTAAGAAATTTGTGACTTACCTTTTGAGAAAATGCACTCATTGCTGTTTAATCTCCAATTACATTTGCCAAAGTGCATAAGTACCACGCATTAGTGTACCTCTTTGCTGGAGTCAAATGCCTATTTTTTAAAAGAAATTTCACGTTTTGCTTACTAAATTTAATAAAAGATTAATTTTTTCTTACATCTTTAAGCTCGAGAGATTTATCTACATCATCATTCAGACTTTCTTGGTAATTAATAGTAGTTCTTAATAAGATTTATTCTATAATCACTTTTTTCACTGCGTACTAAGACTATCAGCGAAAAAAAACTTGTCGTTTATAATGAACTAACGGAAACATATGTAATATTACCGATTTATTATCCAGGCAACAAAGTGGCAACATTTCCTTGCAGCAATTGATATTCGTAGCTGCCACTTTTGACACTTTAAGATTCCTTCCGCTGTCAGGATCGTTAATCAAACACATTGATTTGGACATTTTTTTGGAGGTTAAATTTTGTTCTTTGGAGATTTCTATTAAATGGTCTCAGTCATATTCTTCATTAGCAACTTGTAATTCCAGTTGTGTAGGTCAAATAAATCTTCATTGGAGAATTCTTGGTTGTGCGAGGTTCATTTATGTCATTTCCCTCCATGCCTTCAAAATTTGACTTTCCAGCGAAATTAGGAATTTCAGGACGAGCAGTTAGTATATCATCAACTTCTTCAATGCATTTTCGGAGAACAAATTCAGGTCATATTTAAAAAAAATAAATATTCAATTAGAAAAACAGGTGTTGACACCTTTTGGAAAAAATAAATATTCAAAAAAAAAAAAGAAAATTAACAACTCGATCCCAAAGCAACGCAACATCGAAAATCTAAAGACGTACAATGTAATTTAGTCCTAATTGAGCAGTGACGCAACTTCGAAAAAACGCAAATCGAGGTCTAGGTTTATACATATACATATACATACGTATATAATCAATATATTCGTGGCTCTTATCTGAGGTAAACTTTAATGTTCCAATTCGTGTATCTAGACTCACTTTTTAGCATCAAAAAAACTATTCTTACTTATCTCAACAATTAAATTTTAAAATTCCATAATTACCAAATTTCAGCTGTTGAATTATAATTTTTTCTGTAGCTGAACAGTTTTAAATCTCGACGCTTAACAAACGCTTCCCAATTAAGACTCGGCATATTCCGTAGGTGCAGATGTCACCTCTCGTGTCGGTTGGGCGGGTGGAGGGTATTCGTTGGGCTTATTATTATGGAGTGAAAAGGGTACAACGAAAATTTAATCCGAAAATATGTTACCGACATATGTATATATAATTATTGAAATAATAGAATCGAATCACCCTATAAAGGTCAGCACGGCTCACTGTATTCGATACGTACATGAGTTTTCATAGTTATCGCTTCATTACTCGTATTCCTTTTCATCTCATATATGAGGTAACCTAACTGTAAAGTCAGGTCAGATTTTAAATTATTCTTGCTATAAATAGAAGCTGAACGTACATTATAAGACACAGTTGTAAAAGGTGATCGAAATACAGTTGATTTTTAGGCATATATACATATGCTAAAAAGTGCGCTTTATTTTAATTATCATAAACAACTGCCGCGAAAAATGAAGTCATAAAATTCTTAAAAATCAACTTTTAGAAATTGGATCGGCTAACTCACACAAATGTTCCGTATGAGCAATAAAAAAACTGCCCTAGGTACGATGAAATATACAACGATGAAGTGGTATAGTGTGATACTTGCGACGTTTGGTACCACTTCAAATGCGTTGGAGTCGGCAGCAATGTGGCTGATATAAGCTGGCACAACCGACAGCATCCTCATCACCAGCCACCAAACAAAGGTAACCAGCAAGCAACGGAAACTGCAACAGCATTGAAGGAGTTGCATAGAGTTTTAAACGGATGCATTTCTGCATTGGATATGTACGAGGTGGACGTTACCAATTGGGATCCTTTCCTTGTTTTCATTTGTTCGAACCGACTTCCAGCGTCTACATTAGGTAAATGGGAAAGCACTTTAACAGACAAAACAGCTGTGCCTAAATGGAGTCAAATGAACGACTTCCTTTACCAGCGATATAAGCCTTTGGAATCCGTATTGGATGTAAAATGCCAATTATCATCAGCGAATAGAGCTCATAAACCAACGAGGACATCATCGCAACCGAGTTTTCAAACAGGCCAAAAGAAACTTGCTCTCGTGACAAGTGTTTCACAACCCACTTGTGTTTTATGCCGGGAACAACATCCTTTAAGATTATGTAAAACCTTTATGTCGTTTTCGGTAAGCGACCGATATAATACAGTAAGAAAACATAGCTGCTGTTTAAACTGTCTCACGAAAGGACATTCTGTCAAAGATTGCAAAAGTTCGTTTTCTTGCACTACGTGCCGTAATCGACATCATAGTCTATTACATAGAAAACCGCTTAATACACAAGCGAATAAGGATGTCTCAAATCAGGGGACATCAACACAAGTTTTTCATGCTAATTTACGGTCCAATTCTTCAAATAATATTTCAAATTCTATAAGCAAAGCTCCAAATGTTTTTTCTTCAGCACTACTGGGAACCGCAATTGTTCATATTTGTCATATGGGCACCACTTATGTTGCACGTGCATTGATTGATTCAGCATCCGAAGCAACGTTCATTTCTGAACCCCTTCGAAATCTTTTAAAGCTTCCTTCTACAAGGACTAACGCTACCATGTCAGGATTGAATCAAAAGGTTTCTAACAACTCCTTTCATAGAAACTACCGCGTTTATGCTTCCACAGATCACCGGTAATCTACCCTCTACTACTATAGACGATTCAATTTTAAGGGATTTGCCTAAGGTTCCTTTAGCAGATCCAAAACTCTATCATAGTGGTCCGGTGATGTTTTGACAGGAGGGGATTTATATATATATAGTTATTCTGGATGGAGTGAATCGCAGTTTTCACAATAATCTTCTATCCCAGGAGACGGTGTTCGGGTGGATTGTTACAGGGACATCTTCCACCGCACACGTCTCTTGCTTTACTACCAAAGTCTCTGTAGGAGAGGACATTTCCTTAGATGTAGAACTTCGCAAATTCTGGGAGCTGAGAGCTTTACACGAAAACAATCACTCGAAATTCTGATGGAAGATATACAGTATCATTACCTTTCAAAAGCTTCTATCCGATGGATTTGAAATTAGGGTCATCACGTCATAAAGCCTTACGGCAATTTGTTCGCAATGAAGCAAGGTTGCTTAAGAACTCTTCACTCAAGACTGAGTATGATTCCGTACTTACAGAATACTTGACTTTAGGTCATATGGAAAAGGTGGTACCGCCAGAATATGAACATTTTCCAAAACATTTCTATTTGCCACATCATGCAGTTCTAAAACCGGAAAGTACTTCAACGAGGCTTAGGGTAGTATTCAATGCATTCAGCAATTCATCTAATGGCGTTTGTCTTAATGACGTTTTGCACACAGGCCCAGCTTAACAAGCTGACTTAACACTTCTACTTATACGATAGCGGATGTATGAGTTTGTTTTTAGTTCAGACATCGAAAAAATGTATCGCCAAATATTGGTTAATCCTACTCACAGGCCCCACCAAAGAGTTCTTTTCAGACAGTCTGCAGACAATGAGATTTCTGTTCTGTTCAATTAAATACGGTTACCTTTGGGATTAATTGTGCCCCTTATTTGGCGATTAGGACACTCTTACAATTAGCACAAGATTTGCAGGAATCTTTTCCGTTAGCAGCTCAAATTCTTCGTAATTCAATGTATGTAGATGATATCTTGGCAGGATTTCATGACATCACAGTAAAAAATATTGTTATAAAAGATATATATACAAAGATAGCGAAACTATTTGATCCAGCCGGTTGGCTAGCGCCCATTGTGGTGGTAGCAAAAACAGTGATGCAACAACTTTGGTCGGACGGCACAGCCTGGGACAAATCTTTAATTTCTCCAACACTTTCTAAATGGAAAGCCCTTGTGGAAAATTACCGGCTTATTAACAAGATAAAAATTCCGCGATGGGTAAATTACACTAATCAAGGCCCAATTCAAGTTCATGCCTTTTGCGACGCATGTCTCTCAAGTCACTTATAATGAGGATCTCTTGGAGCGTTTTTCGTTGCTATCACGAGCATTGCGAGTTTTAGCATACGTTCTTCGGTTTTACAATATGGCCAATGTAAAAGCACGCTCATTTTATTCGTATACTACATTAGTTATTTCAGGTGAAGAAATTTTCAAAATCCGCATTCGACTCATCCGTTTAGCTTAATCAAAGTATTTCTCTGAAGAACATAACGATTTATTCGGTGGATTACCGATTCATACAAAAAGCAAACTCTTAACTTTGAACCCCTTTCTAGATAGTCAGGGTGTTATGCGAGTCAATGGTCGACTAACAAATTCTCTCGTATTATCGTACAAGGAGAAACACCCGATTCTTTTACCGTACAAAAGTAGGTTTTCAAAGCTGTTGGTTTCATTTATTCATTGTATAACTCTTCATGGAGCTAATCAATCAGTCCTACGTTTGATACGTCAGCAGTATTGGATTCCAAAAGCGAAGAATCTAATAAAGCAGGTCATTAATAGTTGCAAAATATGCGTTATGCATAGAAAAAGAGGGCAGTCCCAACTAATGGGCACGCTGCCTGAAGAAAGAACAGTTCTGTCCAGGCCGTTCAAAAATACCGGTGTCGACTTCGCAGGCCCCTTCGAAATCAAAAGTTTTACTGGCAGAGATTGCAAAATTACAAAGGGATACGTTTACATTCTCGTCTGTTTCGCAACGAAAGCAATTCACTTGGAACCAACAAGCGATCTTTCAACAGAAACCTTTCTTAGTGCCTTTTCCAGGTTCGTGTCTAGAAGGAGTTGTCCAAAACAAGTATATTCGGATAATGGCACAAACTTTGTAGGAGCTTCAACCAGTTTGAAAAAGGACTTCAAAACATGTCTACTGACTTCTCAGGAAGCTGTTAGCAACATGTACAGCCAGCAAAAGCTTACATGGAGCTTTATTCCAGCAGGTGCTCCACACATGGGCGGATTATGGGAAGCGGGAGTCAAAAGCTTCAAATTTCACTTACGACGTGTGGCCAATTCATATAGATTTACATTTGAGGAATTCCAAACCTTGCTTTGTCGAATAGAAGCCTGCCTTAATTCCAGGCCTATCTCACCTAGTTCCGAGGATTCTAAAGACCGTGCTGCTTTAACACCTGGTCATTTTCTAGTCGGTGGTCCCATTCTTGCACCTGCGGAACCCAAATCGAAACGACTCCAATTTCTTTAATAAATCGGTGGCCGAAAGTAAAGGCTCTTAGCCAACAATATTTGAAAGAACTTCATAGGCGTTATAAATGGAAGTTTCCTCAGCGCGATATCAATAATGACGACTTGGTAGTAGTTCGTCACGAAAATCTCCCCCCAAATGAGTGGCACTTGGGGAGAGTAACAAAGGTTTATCATGGCAAGGATCAGAGAGTTAGAGCAGCCGATATTCGTACGCAGAAGGGGATGATAACACGGCCTATTGTCAAATTAGTAGTCCTACCAAATTTGTTCTGAAAGTGTGATCTTTTTCTTTTCACAGCTTTGCATAATGGAATTAGTAGAATTCAATTCGTCAGCTTCTCCAACACCATTGATTTCTCCATTATCTTCCTCAAAACGTTCTCCACAAACCAGGAACCAAACGCAAAAATCATCAAAATGCCGAGTTTGCCGTCATTCACACCCACTTCGTTTTTGCAGACGTTTTCTGGACGCCAATTATGAACGTCGACTCCGCCTCATTTTGTTACATAAGTATTGTTCACGTTGTTTAGCATATTCTCATACTGCCAAGAGATGTCAAAGCAAAGGCTCGTGCGCGTATTGCAATGAGGACCATCACACCTTGCTTCATGTCGGTCATCGTCTCACCCCTCATCGTCAACTGCCACCTTTATTAACACAGCTATCTGGCACCGTAACTGTACTTCCAACGTGTGCAGTCTATATTTACCACAATAATCAAAGATTTCTCACACGAGCGCTTTTTGATCCTTGTTCGCAGACCAGCAAAATTTGCAAATGTTTGATCAAAAAATTACGTATGTGGACTGTACCAGTGGCAAATTTAGAGATGGGTGAGATCGTAATTGGATCATCCAGTGATGCACGCGTAAGGTTTTTACTGACTGTGAAAATCATACAGGAGATCGGCTTGAAAACTCCAGCGCGCCATTTAAATTCTTCGGTAGCGAAGAAGCAGCGGTTGCACTGGTGTTGATGTTTATCATCGAATTATGAAAACGGAAACGATGATGTTTCCTGGGTTTCCTACAGCCCAAAATTCAATATTTGGCTGGGTCCTTTCAGGCCCATGTACCCTTTAAGGTACAATATCCCTCTAATGGGAAACATCAAACGTAAATATGGCAACCCCCTAATGGGTAACTTTAGAAAAACAAAAAAATTATACAAATATATTGATTAAGTTTTTAATATATTTATAGTAATTTTTTAATTGAATTGAATTAAAGAAAAATACCCTCAACAGTTATTTATTTGCAAGCACACGTGAATTTCCAGTTTTAAGTATTGTACAAACCATAGTATTCAATATTAAACTTTATTATATGCATTGAACTATTGTACGTTTTATTCCATTTATTGCAATCCTTTAATATTGCAAGGCTAGCGGCAATGTTAAAGCCAAAGGCTTTAACTATTTGAGAGCCACTGGAAGTTTTCCGTCACCTTGTTATTTACTAACACTGAAGTCGGAAAACTACTGGTGTTTTTTATTATCATATTTTGATGCTATTTAAGCTAATGTTCCGCTAAAAACGGAAAACACTTTTGTGAAGACGTCGACAGCAGCGGACACATTAGCGAATCAAGCGAATTAATCGAACTCTACGTTTATAGGTAATTTTCATTTCTTTTATTTGCAGCATTATACATACATATCTATATATATAGTTAATTAATTTAAATCTAAAAGATTATCAATATACATACATATACCTCCGTATATGTATGTGTTGATAATCAAAATCTTTTATTGTTAGCATTACCGGATTTATTTTAATAAATCTTCATTAATTTTATAAAATATTAATTCATTTGTTTGCTTTTCATTTCTTTCTCTGGAAAAACACTGAGGTAAATCGGCGTTCGCGAAAGTTTATATTTTGATATAAACACATGCCTTAAAGGTAAAGCACGTGAGATGATGAAAAGTAAACTATTCATGCTGTCCATGGTAAAAAATGATATAATATCTGCAGTCAAGCAGTTTAGTGAATGGTTCATACAACATAGCCGCTAGTACCGTAGTCAGCTTAACGCCAACTAATAATCGCATGGTTAACACTCATACCGTCGAAGCGTCCCGAACACAGGTCAAAGCAAACGTTGTAAGGTTTGTGAGAGTTACGATCATAAAGTAACGCAATAAAGTAACAGTGAAGCCTAACTCAAATGTTTCTTAAATCTAGTCTGCGGTAAAGATGGATGCAGAATTAAACATCACCCCTTACTCCATAAATCGGTAATAAACCAAGTGACAATAGTAAGTAGAGTAATGGATTTCCCATATGCACAGGTAAACACTCACAGCAATGGAATAAACCAACCACTTTTCAGAATCTTGCCAATTTATGTGCACTCCAAAAATAAAACTATAAGAATATTTGCTTTTCTAGGCTAAGGATCATCCGTCACGTTAATGGAAGAAAAAGTATCTGACGAGCTCAGTTTGCATGGCGAACCAGACCTCTTGTATATGCGATGGACAGGAAATACCGCACGTGTCGAGAAAGACTGCTGTTGTAGTTTCAAATATGGTAGATAGTCGAAGGTATATATATAATTGGCGCTTTGTAACCGCTGAAGCGATTTTCAGCCGATCTCCTCCTCCAATTTGTGGTTTTTCGTCTTGATGTTTTTCCAACAAATGAAGGGACCTACAGTTTATACTAAACCGCCTCCGAACGGCTGATGGTTTTTTTACGAGGAGCCTTTATTTCATGACCCAAACACACTCGGAGGGGTGGGCATTCCCTGTCGAGAGCGACCGCAATTAGAAAATTTAACTTAATTTTTTGTTTAAATTAATTTTCCATAGTTTCTGAATGTTGGCGGCACCGGGATTTGAACCCGGGCTTTCCAAATGTCAGTACGCAATGCTAACTACTCAGCTACCGCGGCCTTCGAAGGTATACTTTGATGAAAATCCACACCGTTGACGATCTCGGCTAACCAGCACAGTCAATCGATGCCTCCGAGTTACAAAAAATGTACCCCTATTTATAAGGTCTACCGACCTCTTAATATAAGAGAAAGAACATGGACCCAGCCAAGAGCTTCGAAAACTCGCTTGGGATGGACGTTGCAGGGTTGCGATGTTGGATTTATGGAGGAATGCCAACTGGACATCTGCACCAGTGGGTGTCGAGATTATTATGCTGAACTAGTAAAGGAATCATTTAAGATGAAATATCCAAGGCCAACAGAGATAACGTCAAAATATAACGCAATGGCTATAGGTATAATGAATAACACTTATCGAAAAATTGAAAATCGCTTTGAGACTGAAGTGTTTACGAAGACAATTTATCAAAGAGCCCAATCTCAAAGCTACTATACAAGAACAAATCGATAACTGTTGAGTGGCCCAGACTTGCTGAATTCTCTCGTTGAGATTTTGTTATCTTTTAGAGTGGGCAGAGTTGCGATATTTTTACCGACATATACGAGTATATCACCCTATAAAGGTCAGCAAAGTCAGGTCAGATTTTAAGTTATTCTTGCTATAAATAGAAGTTGAACGTACATTATAAGACACAGTTGTAAAAGAGGATCGAAATAAAGTTGATTTTTAAGCATACGTACATATGCTCTGAAAAGTGTGTTTTATTTTAAATATCATAACAAATTAGTTTCAATGTTCAGCGAAAAACCACACGCTCCAACTATCCTTTTTATTTCAAGATATCCTAACCGAATTACTATAACATCGCCCCAATTACTCGCAAGGAAAGCGAGAACAATGCTTGGTAGCTCTTTTAATATTCGCATCCAGAAACTTTTTTGGATTTTTGAGTTCATTACATTAACTGAAGCAGTATTTGGTTGGAATAACGTAATGAGCTGCTCTGCAAAACAAGCTGCTTTTCTTTGCTTTATTATTTATTGGTGATTTAAGGTTTTGGTTAGCTTTTAAAAGCGATTTTTCAGTAGAAGCGCTGGGCGACAAAGACATAAGATAAGATTTCTCATATCTCTTTCTTTTTTGTGTCTTAATGCCGTTTTAAAGTTTTTTCCTTTCCTCTTAAAGCCAGATTTTTGCATCGGGCGATCGGTTGAAATCCTGATACGAACTACATCGAAAAATTATTGAAAATTAATCTAAACAAAAAATTAAATTTTTTAATTGCGGTTGCTCCTGGGCAGAGAATGTCAACTGCTTCGAGTATTTTTCTGATATGAAATAAAGGCTTCTCACAAAAAACCATCAGCCGTTCGGAGGCGGCTTAGTACAACCTGAAGGTCCCTTCATTTGTTGGGAAAACATCTAGACGAAAAACTACAAATTGGAGGAGGAGCTCGGCCGAAAATCGCTTCAGCTAATACAAAAGCGTTTCGGTTTTGGTAGTGTAGTTGCTGCTGTTGCTAGCATATTGTTAAATAGAAGTAGCTCGTGGTTGCAATGACTGATACAATATTAAGTAAGAGGTCATCAAAAAAACATTTAAGAGAAACTGTGTTGGGACAATCTCTAAAGGTGGACGCCATCATTAACTGCAGAGATTTACTTGAAGCCGATTCCAATGGCAAGAAGGACATGGAGAGACAAATAAATTAATAGAAATGTTGTTTGGCAAATGCCGGCATAAGGCCATAAGAGAGTGATGTCATCGAACCATCGGTGGCGTCCTGCTCGGACTATTGGAGACTAAATGATGTAACAAAGAAACACAACTTTCCGTTGCCAAGGATCGATGATACTCCGTACTCGTTGACTGACATAGAATGCTTTTCAACGATTGACTTAAAGAGCGGTTATTGGCAAGTAGGAGTAAACGAGGAAGATAAAAAGAAGGAAGCTGCCTTCAGTACTGGAAACGCTCCTCCCACTTTTGAAAGATTAATGGATTAGTACTTAAAGGGAAAACATGTTTGGTGTATCATATTAGGTAAAAGCTTTGAGGAACAGGAAGAGGAAGACCTCCACTCCGTTGGAAAGACCAGGTAGAGAAGGACCTGGCTGTACTTGGTATTTCCAATGATGTCTTGATGTTTTTGAAATTAATAACAAGATATCTGTTTATTTAAAAAAAAAATGGTTTGCTTACAAAGGTTAAAAATGTCTTCTCAGCCATAAGTCGAGGAGAGTACGATGTTTATGCCATTGTTGATGTTGTAATAGTGCTTTTTCCGAGCTGAGCTTTTTGACGCGTCAGTATTTCATAAGTTCCGTAAGGATGCTGACCGTACTGATTGCTTAAGAGGTGGCGGTGTTTTAATATCTGTTAATCATACTATACAGTTGTCGAGCTTTAAACCACACACACGAATGAATTTTGTGATTTTGCATATTTTTTTAATAATAATCACAAGTATTTAGACCTAAAAACCTAGTTTCGATCTCATCTTCTTATATATAAAAATCTTATGACCGTTTGGAAAAATTCATTAATCTCCAAAAGTTACCGACCGATTGACTTAAAACTTTGTGATTTTTTTCATGGTTTTTGGACTGTCCTATTCGAAAAAAACTTGTATGTCCGTTTGGAACGGGTGTTCTTCAAATGTAACCGACGGATTGACTTGAAATTTCGTCAGATTATTTCTATGATGGGGGTGTGATGGGGTATAGTCAAGCTGCTGGGTTTGCTGTTACAGTAGAGGGGCTGTACTCAATTCCTACTCTAAAAGACAGGAAGCATCACCCTAAAGAAAAATTTAAACATGCCTCGGATGAGGGACACCCCTTATGATAACGACCCCTGCAAATGTTTAAAGGATCATGGTTTGGGGGCATGCCCTTGCAATGTCCGGTCCCTTAATTGGGAAGGTGCCTCTGCACAGCTGGTTGATGCACTCGTAAGAATAAAGGTTGAAACCACCGTCGTTTAAGAAGTGTGATGGACGGGACAAGGACGAAAGCGGGTAGTTCCTTGTGACATTTACTACAGCGGTCATATAAAGGAGCGCAAACTTGGTGTCGGATTTGGTGTGAGAGAGACTCCGTCGACGAGTACTAGCATAAACCCCGGTGGACGAACGCCTCGCCACAATCCGCATCAAAGCAAACTTCTTTAAAAGCCTATCCTTGATTTGCGCCAACGCCCCGACGGTAGAGAAGGACGATTTGGCCGAAGATAAGCGCTGCTCCCACCGTGCTTGGCAATTCAGCCTCCACAACGAATCATCCCCTAATGAGTTGAGGTTGATCGACTTCAACGAGGCCAGAAATATCGTTGTCTACAGTACTAGATTCCAGCACAAAAAAATTCACCAAGCTAGTTGGCTGTCCCCTGATCGAAAAACACAAACACAGATCTATCAAGTTGTGAAAGACGGAAGAAATATCTCCACTGTTCTTGACGGGCGTACATTAATCGATCGGACCACTATCTTGTTGCAGCAAAAATACACACAGGCCTTTGTGTATCAAAGTATCAAAGAATGTCCATCAATAAACACAAGGAAAGTTCGGCGTCGAAAAGCTGCAATCACAACAGACTGCTAAGCGGGTTTATACCCGACTTGTACTCCTGCTCTCTGAGAGCACTGAGCAGCAGCTCAGTATACGGGAACTGTAGGACGATATTTCAAGTTCTCTATGTACAGTTGTAAACGAAACTATTGAATTTCGTTAAGGCCGCAAAAACAACTGGCACGATGGGAACATCCATGTCGTAGTGAAGAGAAAGCGGACTGCCAACCTCGAAACGTTCCGATTCACCACAACACGTGCGCGATGGGATAGATACCGAGAGCTCAAGAGGGAAGCAAGACGCATCTGCAGACAAAAAACTAAAGAGGCCGAGATGCGTGAGTATGTAGAGCTTGAGAAGCTGGACGACGAGCGGTTGGAGCTGACGAACTACCGACAGAGCTATTCAAACATGGCGGTGAATAGCTGACAAAGTGCAGGTATCAGCTAATTTGCAGAATATGGTTGGACGAATGCATACCCCTCAATTGGAATTTAAGTGTGCTCTACCCAAAAAAGGGCATCTCCGCGAGGTAAGCCTCCTTAAGCAACCCGAAGGTATAGTGAGCTTATTACACAACTATAACAAATCATCAAATAGGTCTTGCGAAAAACATGTCACTGTAGAACAAGGCCAGCGCATTACTAACAGGTTGTTTACAGTTGATCAGAGGATTATCCAATTATGGCTTCCTCAAGTCAGTGTTTTGGGACCAATACTGTATGTCTTCCTTACTGCAGACATTCCAACGAGCGCAAAAGGACTAACCTCAATATTCGCAAATTTGTGAGCACGTCACATTCACTTTAAAGATAGAAACATGCCGAACACTGAAACTAAAAAATTTAATTCATCCGTCATCCATCTAGATAGGCGTTTGCCCTAGACGACACATATTTCTGCTGCAACCTGAAACTGCAATGCAAAATGTTTACAATTCTGTCATATCTAAAGCCAATATGGATGGCATACATTTATGAGGCTCTGCATGCTTAACTAGTATTAAAAAATACAGTGATTCCATAAAAAACCTTCCAAACCTCGTAGGTACACTTTGACATATGCGCAAAGAAAGTATACATAGAGAACTTGTAATGCCAATCGTAAACACAGTAGTGACAGATACTTTAAAATAAGTGAACTGCCAGTACTTTGAAGAGCAACGTTTTATCTGACGTACACTACTATCAAAAGACCAATGCAGTAAGTCATTATTTATTAAGATTTTAAGAGTTATTGTCAGGCCTAAATATTAGCAGATCCAATAAAGAAACTCCTTTGCTGTAAAAAAAAAATTCTACACTATTTGTCTCTAAGCTTAACTTGATAAACACTTCGTGGAACTTTACGAATCGGCCTAGAGTCATTAGTTTGATTTGATAAATCACTAAGGTTTATTTTTTTGGGGCTAAGCTAAGTGCAGGGTATGGTGAAGCAGAGTACAGTCGCCATTACTGGGCAAATAGCCTCTCTCATACCAAGACACCTTCCAGAGGTGGACCTGTTGGAACAACTGAACACAACGAATCTAGGCCTGGAAGGTGTAGAACATACATACTCTTCCCCTCTAATTCAGGGTGTCATGCGTATCCGTGCCCACTGAATGGTTTGCAGTCAAGGGCGTCCGACTGTATTCGAACAAAGCCTCCCGGATACCGGTCCACCTCCGGGGGTAACGGTGTCTTGCTGCGGCATGAGGCTTTGCCGCAGTCCTTTTCCCCATCCCATTACGGTCCTACTCTCCTTTTCTTAAAACAATTCAGCCTTCGGGACCAGCGGGGGACAATGCAACCCCCACCAGCTGGAAATAAGCCAACGCCCCTCGAGGGTAAGACAAAAATGCCAGCTGAGTCCCGAGAGGCCCGTCTTGATAGGCCCGCACAGGTCAAAACAATACATGGTATAGGGGCCAGCGCGAAATCACACTCCGCTGAGTTCCGCTTAATCGACTAGAGCAACAGAAGCAGGTGATCTAGATCAACGTCCCTGCTACTCCAAAACCATTAGGCCTTCCGTCAGGGCACATAGGGACAAAACCCCCTTCAACAACAACAAAATGGCCTAGGTCTAGAGAAAACACATCGAGTGGATTCAAGAGGCCCAAGCCTGCTGCCCACCATCAACGGCCGGTTGCCCAGACTGCTAGACCTTTTAGCGAGGATGCCAAAGAGCACCTTACTCGAGGTGTCGTAGGCAGGGGGCAACCGGACGGATAGATTTCTGCAGACAACTGGAAAAGTGTGCTGATGGGTCTGTGCAGGGTGTGCAAAGGTATACTTCAAAGATACTCTGGCCCTGCACTGATAGTGCAGGATGGCTCAAAGTCCGCGAAAAACTTGTGTCGTGTGCAGATGATAGAGCGGTAAGACTCTACAAAGAGGCTATCGCTGAAATTGGAGAGCTCTGGCCTGGGGCAGACTTAGCGACTTTGAACAGGGACGAACCTGGACTTGGGTGCCAGCAAAACCTTCAAAAAAAATCCTACAGCTTATCCGATTGGGAACCATTTCAAAGGAGGAAACAGGAATACTGGTACCCAGGAAGACAAGATGAGTGGACCTGGGGTGCCAGGCGGAAGGAATCCGCGCCAGCCCACACGCTGAAAGTGAAACGATCACGGTATTTGAATTTGTTGGTACGGTTTTCACCCGCTGGGGAACTCAACTCAGCTCAAGGTTTATTTAGTGATACTCGTTACACTTAGTGTCGGAAGTGGGATGGTTAAATAAATTTCGTAGGAAAATTTATAAAGATTTGACAATACCACCCCTTAAAAAGGGAAAGACAAAGCGAGAATTTTTTACAATCGGAATCAAGGCGGAACCACAATCACGACCGCGAAAAGCCAAGGCGTTGACTTGAACTAGGTAAATAAGGCCATTTCGATCGTGTTGTGTGAACGGCTAAATCCAATCGTCTATGAAAACATACCACGGCTTACGGAGGGTTTCAAAACTGGAGTATGAAGATCTTGAGAAGCTGGCCGATAAGGCATTCCCTTATCTATTCTAAACTGGAGTATGAAGATCTTGAGAAGCTGGCCGATAAGGGAATGCCCGAAAATTCTATGAAAACATACGACGGCTTACAGAGGGTTTCAAAACTGGAGTATGAAGATCTTGAGAAGCTGGCCGATAAGGGAATGCCCGAAAATTCTATCAAAACTGGAGTATGAAGATCTTGAGAAGCTGGCCGATAAGGGAATGCCCGAAAATTCTATGAAAACATACGACGGCTTACAGAGGGTTTCAAAACTGGAGCAGACTCTTGTAGGACACTAAGAGGGTATCTATCAACCGATGCCCAGAGCATACTTAATTTACGGAGGGAATACTTCTCCAGCATGCTGAATAGCAGTGGCAACGAAACACCCGGAGATGGTAAACCTGAAATCCCAATCTATGCTCATCGATGGATAGAACCTGAGACAATTTTCTTTCTGCAAACTGTTGTAGTAAATAGTCATAGGCAGTCTGGAGTCTTTCGGAGTAAATACTGTAAGTAGTATTTACCAGATGAAAAGCAATATTTTAATAATTTGCTCTTTCAGACACCGACTGTACAAAGATTTTATGACAAGTGGAAGAGTTAAACAGCTGTACTGCAAACAATTTTGTGGATCTCGCTTAATGAGGCACATGCAACCGACATTTATAGCTTTTGCAGATAGGCAAAATAAAAGCGATGCGGGATTGCCGCTTAATGGTGACGAGGAGAGGATTACCTCATATAGAAAAAAACTTATCCACACTGGAATATCTTGCGCTTTGTTTTCAGCCAACGAAACAACACTACCCCATCTTTAATTTACCAATCTACTTTTGTATTGAACAGTGAAAAGGAATTATATGACATCGGCGAAGCAAATAGCCCAGAGCCTACCACAATTTATAATGTTTCCGAATTTACCTCAAAATAAAAAAAAACTTTGCCGCAGGAAAACAATGGAAATAGTCCTCTATCAAATATTTATAATAACTTTGCGGGAGAAAAAGTTTCAACTGGAGGTGGACAAACTTGAAATGGAAAAAGAAAATCAGTTGAGCTACAAAAGAAAATGGAAATCAGGAAGCGTGAAATTCAGGCAAACGTGAGCAAACCTGCAAGCTGAAGTAGTGAGGAACGTTTAAAAAAATTTGAAAATCAAATTAAATCATAAATTAAGAATTGGAAAACCAGAATGTGAGCACATGTAATCAAATGAATGAATTAAACGTGAAGTCATATTTTAATCATGACTAATATTGGTTATCAATGATTATTTTTATTCTAACATCATTGACATTATTGCTCCTCGTTTAATTTCATCCGCAGAGATGGTACAACTTTGCTGTTCAGGTTCATCTTTCTAATAGGTAAAACCTTGTTATATCTCTGTTAATGTTGTGGAAACTTGCGTAAATTAAAATCTCCTGAGGTATAAGTTTTATAGAAGAATCATTTTTGATGCAGTATTCAATTATATTCGGGGTTTACTGAAAATTCTCTTGAAATGGCTGTAGAATTTGATCTAAAAGGTGTATAAAGACTTCTTGTTATTTTGAAAACACTACCATCTGCTAACTATTTTGAACCTGTTAGCATCTCTGCCGACTTTCTGGGCAAATCATAGTTGTTACGGATTCTCGCGACATGCACACTATCGGAATAACCCAACAAAAAACGGTGACCTCTAAGTTTATGATCGCATTCAGCTTTAGCCTTTATGGAAAATATAGTATGTGTTTTTGAGAAACATTTCTTTGACTTTTTTTCGGCCAGTATAATTCCCGTTCCGCCCTTATAACCCACAGTTTAGTAATTTTCAGTCACTAAAATTATACGTTCTTCAAGGTTTGGCCAGCAAAAAAAAATTTTTTTGAATTTAGAAGTGACTTAAATATTCTTTTAACAAACAGCTGGAAAGAAAAAACTTTTAGTTTATTGCCAAAATCACATTCTCACTACAATAAACCTGTATTCCACCACAACAGCCTAAAGAGCTGACTAAGTACATATTTAGAATAAGAGTCAGACTGTATTAAGAAGTGGAGCGGACTAGAAAGTAAGCTATGAAAACCTTTTACAAATGGCACACGGTATGCAAGTATTATTAAGTAATTTATCAGCAAGTGAAAATTATATTTTTCACGCGTAAGATAATACCAGGTGTGTTAGTTGAAATTTGCCGGCTTTTTCGATAAAGAAAACACTTAATTTTCAGAGGAATCTCAAAATTTTTTTCTTCAAAGTATTGACCATTGGTTTCTACACATTTCGCCTATCTCTCAGGCAAATTATGGATACCATTCCAAAAATCCTTTTTCTCTTTTGAGGCAAACCATTCGACGAGCCATTTTTCGACTTCTTCAAAATTAGCGAAGCACTGCTCTGTAAGGGAGTGTCCCATCGATGCGAAAAGGTGGTAGTCGGACGGGTGAGGTCTGGAGAGTACGGCGGGTGCGATAATATTTCCCAATTAAGTGTTTTTAATGTGTCTTTCACCAGTTTAGCGGTATGAGACGGCGCGTTGTCATGTTGCAAGATAACTTTGCCATGTCTTCGGGCCCATTCCGACCGTTTTTCGATCAACGCATGATTCAAATTGATCATTTGTTGTCGGTAGCCATCCGTGTCCACCGTTTCACCAGGTTTTAACAACTCGTAGTACACCACACCACACTGGTCCCACCAAACACAGAGCATTGTCTTACGGCCAAAGCGATTTGGCATTGCAGTCGATGGGCCAGCTTCACCAGGGGAAAGCCATGATTTTTTTCGCTTCGGGTTCTCAAAATAAATCCATTTTTCGTCCCCCGTGACAACTCGATGCCGAAAAGATTTCCTTCCGGATCGTTGAATCAGCATTTCACAAACGGTTTTTCGATTTTCCATTTGTCTATCGTTCAGCTGGTGTGGCACCCATTTTCCATACTTCTGGATCTTTCCCATGGCTTTTAAACGTTGGCAAATTGCTCCTCGAGTCACATGTAGTGTTTCTGGGTTGGATCAACATCCAATTCCTCGTCTTCGAACTTTTTCGCTGCACCAGGATGTTCATTGTCTGTCAAATCGGAATCTCCACTTTTAAATTGACGAAACCATGTCTCACATGTTCTAATCACTGGAGCATGCTCACCATAAGTTTCTACCAGCATTCGGTGAACTTCAGCTGCTTTTTTCTTTTGATGAAATAAGAAACGCAACGAATGCCGCAAATGACATTTACTTGGAACGAAACTCGACATATTCACTGAGGTAAACAAATGTGACGCTATTATTTTGGCGGAAAGTGACTTGCGTATTTTTGTACGTTAATGTCAATAGAAAAAAATTACATACATGCCAAATCATAGAAATTTATACATATTGCTAGCGACATCTACTAGTAAAACCGTATTAGATATGCCATGATCAATTCGTAATTATAGGTATGTATTATATGAGTATAGTTTGTTGTGACCAAAAGTTTTAGTTTTGAGATTTGCCTGTAAGGTGCTTCAATATGATGGTATTTGTTATTCAAATCCATAAAAAAAAGACTGAGCTATGATTATAAACTGAAATCTGTAAGAAGTTCAGTATTTAAAATTTCAAAATAAAGCCAAGTTGTTTTGACATATGTGCAAATGGTGAAAAAAATAAGACTGAAGTTATTGTTACCATTTGTAATTTATAAAAAAAATCTAATACAATGACAAGTTATATAAATAACTTTTCAGATTTTCATTTTTCAAATTGATATTTTTGTAAAATATTTCGCAATTATGGGGTCTTGGACGCGTGTGGCTGTTGAGGATGGAGCGTTAAGGTTCACATTGATGGCATTTGCTCTTTGTTCTAGGAACTCTTGCTCAAATTCATATTTGGTCACCTAATCGAATGTTATGTAACACTGATCACGCATCAACTATTCTACTAGTGAATTCAGAATCTTACAAAAGAGTTCTTTATTGAGATATTCATCGCCAAGTTCCTTTGAAAACGTCAAAAAGTCTCTCGACTGGATTTCGTGCTATACGCACGGAAGTTATGGCACTCTTCTGGTTGGTTTGGAAGAGGATTCATTAACCACGGCTCCAATCAATATCCAGAGTCGCCTGAAGAACTTTTATTATTCACAATTATTCTTACTAATGAGTTGTAAAGTTTACCAATCAAAAACATATTATGGTTTCCATTTTTAAAATTATACTTCATGACCCTTCGTGCCGCGCTGTTGGGTTCTTAGCATTTACCTCCAAACTCTTGAGATAGAGACAACATATCTACGTAGAAATAAAGTGAACTTTGTTACAACAATTAAATAAAAATTTACTCTCACCATATGTCCATTCATAGACTTTTTCATGATTTCTGTGACTAATGATTGACACATGAGCGCAATCAATAGCCCCAATAGAGCCTCCAACAAATGGTGATGATGATGAGGCGACCATTTCCTTTGCAGTTTGCCGCTTTACTCAGGTCAATGTAAATCTAACCTTCTTAGAAAACATCAAACGGTTGATTGCATCTGTTACGCGATGGATACAACGTCTTAGGGACGACTGCTTCATGGATATTCCCTATTGATCTCCAACGGGACACTGATAGCATCTAGTTGCGAGGAATCGCAAGGCAGTTAGAACCTTTAAGCATTTTTAATAGTGTTTAAACTAAAAAAAAACTTAAAATATATATTTTTACCTGTTTCCTTGTAGATATTACTGTTATTCTTCTGCCTTTTAGTTGGTTATCAAGTGAGAAATGATTTCTTCTACTAAATCTGGTGGTAATCTACATAGATTCCGAAACACAGTTGCATTCAAACGGAAAGGATCTTCCACTTTTCGAAGGAAATGATGAAGGTCTCATCTTGGGATAAAACGTATGCTATATACTCAAAAGCCATTTCTTTTTATTTTCTTTTCATATAGCTCAGATAATTTCCTGATCTACTCTACTTGCCTTTGAGCTTAATAAAATATCAATATCAAAATATTCGTCGATTAGTTAGCGATTTGAAGAGTAGTTTACGACATATTAAAATCGTTGAAGCTATTGTTTATATTTTGATTGGGGGAACAAATTCGGCCGTGCAGTTTCAAATAAAATAACGAGGCTTCGAGTAACGTTTTGATTTTTAAAGATTTAATTTATACATAGTCAAAAATAACTTTAATTTACAATGGATGAAAGTAAGCTCTAAATTTTACATATTCTAATCATCAGTATATTGGTGTCTTATTTAAATTGACGAATGGAAATACAGGGTCCGCCATCTAACATTTTTTTTTGAACTAGTGGTTATTTTGAGTGTGGTATCACTGATGTTACATCTGATTTGACAGAAAGTTAGTTTTATCCTTCCGCTGAACGAAAATGGTTGTGTATACGATTGAGGAACGCGTTAAAATAGTGCAGTTTTACTTTGAAAATTTTACCAAAAAATCATCTTTTCCGACGAAGCTCATTTCCATCTTGGCGGCTACGTCAATAAACAAAATTGTCGTATTTGGGGGACGGAAAACCCGCACGTAATCGAAGAGAAGCCAATGCATCCTCAGAGAGTTACTGTTTGGTGCGGATTTTGAGCCGGCGGCATCATTGGCCCATTTTTCTTCGGTCAATGGCGAACGCTACCGCGCCACGTTAACGGATTGGTTCTTCCCGGAAATCGAAGAAGAGGACTTGGACAACATTTGGTTCCATCAAGACGGCGCTCCGTGCCACGCAGCCAACGTTACGATCGATCTTGTGCGCACTGTTTAAAAAAAAAAGTTACGTGGCGGACCCGGTACATACATGGCATGTACATATATGGCTTTCACTTCAGAAAAATCCAAATAAGGAAAGGAAATGAATATTAATTTAGTAATAATGAAAATGCTTGCCAATTAAACTCCGGACGTCCTTCACCAATTGCTGCAACTTCTTCCGCTGCTGGGAAGACCGGCTGGATAAAGCTTGCGTGGAATTGGCTGCATTCGCTGCACCGCTTACCGTTTTTAATTTCGTCCGGTGGAGAAGAGTATGATGCCCGAGAGTGCACCGATGGCAACTAGACCTTGAGTCGCATTCGCCGGTCGCATGGGAGGTTGCCAGGCAGTTGATGCAGTACCGATGCACCAATGCGCACTCATACCTGTCCTCCGGTGCCATGGCGAGGAAAGCAGGGCAATGGAGCAGTGAATGCAACCGGCCGCATAAACGGCACTTCCTCGATATCACGTCTCGTTGTGACCTAGGAGAGAAGAGTGAAAATATACAACTTTAGTATATGGTTGCAAAAGGGTATATGAAGAGATTTCATGAGATGCTTTTATATGAGTTGTAGGTTGGTATACCATATGTAAATGTTGGGATTGAGTCATACGGTTCGAGGTTCACACAGCGGGCAGCACAGCTATATTTCGGATTATCGTTCCGTTCTGCGTGATTATGTCGACCACACGAATCTTTTCGTTTGCACCTTGGTATAATTTGGTTATACGTCCTAGGCGCCATTCATTCGGGGGGGAGGAGGTCATCCTTGACGACAAATAGATCTCTTTCCTTTACATGGCTTTCCGCCCTTTTCCATTTGTACCTCTTGTGTAATTCTATGATGGTGAAGTGCTTTGAATTTCTGCCATTTGGGAACCAGAGAGAGGTCTTCGGCTTTGGGTTCGGGTATCGATAACAATCGAGCCCCGCGGAGGAAATGTCCAAGGGTGAGTGCTAGTAGGTCTTGCGGGTCTTGCGGCATGGCTGAGAGCGGTCGGGAATTGAGAACCGCTTCTATTCTTACCATCAGGGTTGTGAGTTCCTCGAAGCAAAATTTGTGAGTTCTGGCGACTTTAGTGAAGTGCAGCTTAAAACTCTTCACTGCTGCTTCCCATACCACCTGTCTACCCATATGAGGGGCATACGGTGGAATAAACTCCCAGTAGAAGTCGAGTGAGGCATATTTAGCGGAGACATCAGCTGCTACTTCCTTCAAGAACATGCCAAACTTGCGGTGGAAGGTGCGTTGAGCTCCCATTGTCGGATATAATCTTATAGGGAGACCGCGACGTCCAACAAATCTAGCGAGGGCTGCTCGGAAAGCCAGAGCAGACTTCGAGGTGTATGGCTTTCGTGGAGAAGCATACAAACACACAAACGTATGCCTCTGAATATGAAGCTCACCGATGTGTAGATACTTTTACTAGGAACGGGCCGGCGAGGTCCACCCCAGTCGTGTGAAATGGTAGGGTATATGTGGTTCGTTCGGAGGGTAGTGCTGCCATGATCTGCGATCTCATCTGCTGCTTGTGTATGGTGCATGTTTTGCAGTGAAAGATACACTTTTTATTTGGGGTTTGAGTCGGGGAATGTAGCACTCTTGTTGTACCATTCGCATCATTAACTGGTTTCCAGCATGCAGCATGGTGGTTTGTAGAAATTTTAACAGCAGAGTGCAGAACATCCAGTTTCCTGGGATAATTATGGGATTACGTTCGTTATAACTAAGAGCTGCGTATTTAAGCCGTCCGTTTACGCGCAGTACGCCTTTGCTGTCGAGTATAGGATTTAATGTCAGCAACGTGTCCTTCTTGCTGATCGGTTTTGAGGCTTCCAGTTGAGCGATGGTTTCACCATAATACCTTCGTTGAGTTAGGGTTATGAGTCGCGTTTTTACTTCGTTTATCTCTTCGTGGCTTAGAGTCATGCTCATCGGAGATGGCAATTTTCGTGACCTGTGAATAAAACGATATATGTAGGCAATTACTCTAAGGGCTCGGGGAAAGGAGGAAAATCTCTCTAAGATATCTTCAGATTACAAGGTATGAAATGCGGCGATGTGCCTTTGCTCCGGAGGCGATGGGTGTTGGGGGTGAGAGATAGGCCATTCATTGGCGGGTTTGGCGAGCCATTCAGGACCTTTCCACCAGATGCTGGTTTCAACGAGATCCTGAGCTGGGTTGTCGCTGCTGCATACGTGCCGCCACTTAGCATTACTTATCAGTTGCAGGATCTGGGATATCCTCTTTGCTACATATGTTTTCCAAAAGTGTGGTGGTTTTTCTAGCCATGCTAAAACGATGGTCGAGTCTGTCCACAGAACAAGTTCGTGAGGCAGTAAAATTAATTCTGTTTGTATGTGTTTTACCAACCTTGCCAGTAAAACTGCTCCACAGAGTTCTAGATGGGGGAGACTTATCGTTTGGAGAGGAGCTACCTTTGTTTTTACAGCCAGTAAATGTGAGGTGAAGGAGTTTTCGCCGTGTTGTACCCTCATGTACACACAAGCGCAGAATTCCTTCTCTGAGGCATCTGAGAATCTAAGGAGTTGAATCGGTTTGTCGGGAGAGTACTGCACCCATCGGGGTATTTGGATGTCTTTGATTGGTGGGAGATTCTCATGAAACGAGTTCCATTTATGTAGGGATCCGGATTTTATGTTTTCGTCCCAATCCGTTCCTTCTAGCCAAAGTGTTTGGAGTAGTACCTTGGCTACTATCATAATTGGTGATAACCATCTTGCCAGGTCGAGTAGTTTCGCCACAGCCGATAAAATCTGGTTTAGTACTATACTTTGCAGCGGGTTGAGGTTCGTATGAGTATGAGAAGGTGTCTGTAAGAGTGTTCCAGCGTATTCCTAGAGTTTTTGTTGAGCTTGTGTCGCTGAATTTAAGAAAGTCGGCATCTAGCAAATGAGACTCTGGAATTTTTTCGAGTATTTTCGGGTGGTTTGCCGTAACTTTCTTAAGAGGGAATCCTGCTGAATTTAACGCTTCTCAATGTCACCGTTAAATACGTACTTATAGAGTCGCCAATTGAAGATTATTAGCATTAATTCGTTTTGGAGTGTTGGGCCTGTGTGTAGTACGTCGATTAATGAGTTCCCTGATTGTGATAATCTGGAAGCGTTGAATATGACTCGGAACTTTGTGGATTTACTGTCGGGTTTTATGAAAGAGTGATGCGGTAGATAAAATGAGAAGTACTTCCTCTTGTTGATTATATCGAGAGGTGAAGTATGTTCCATGTGGTCCAAGGTCAAGTATTCTTCCAAGACCTCCTGTTATTTTTGCTGCAGCACCGGTTTTCGCTCTAGTGTCCACTCGTTGCTGATGTAGTGTTGATGTGCTGCTAGTCTGGAGTGGCCTAGGGCTGCGTCTCTGGGAAACTCTTTTTAGAATGGTAATTTGACGGTGTATTACCATTCTTTTGGCGAGTTCTTGTTCTGCGATACAAATTTTCGCGAAATTTATCCGCTTCTGAGTGAGTTTGAGTAGCTGGGACTTCTTCTTGCTCCCAGAATTTCCTTAGCTGGATGTTGATCGGGTCAGTTTGGGCTGGATTGACCTGCCTTGAAAAGGACTCTACCTTTTGAGTTGTAGGTCCGCTGATTACCTATCCAAATATTGTCTGCTGTGCCAAAAGGGTACCGTTGTAGAGGTGTTACACTCTTGAGGTAGATTGAGTGCTTTTTGAATCCGAGATATGACAAAGGTTCTTTGCGAACCTTGGTCTATCATTGCTGGGATTTTGTGGTGGTGGTGTGGTGGTATCCTGCTAGATATATCGGGACTATAGCCGTGGGAAAGAGTGTGGTTTCGTTGCTGCTTGCATGGTGTGTTGTTACCTTGACTGTCTTTTTTCTGAGCCTAGGGGGTATGGCTGATTCCTGTTGATATTGATGGTCTGTCGTCTGCTATTTCCATTGCGGTCGCTGCCTGGGCTGTCGATGAGAGGGGTTTTGAGTATGGGGATGTGTTTTGAAAATGGAGTAGTGAGTGATGACTCCTTTGGCAGCAAACGCAGGTGAATTTGCTTTGACATTGACTTCGCTGGTGTGAACAGGAAAGGCAATTTTCGCAGTAATTATTTTCACGAACGAATTTTTATCGAACTGGGACGGAAAGGTTCCTAAATCGGATGTGATAGGTTTGCGTGCGACTTTTATTCGCAAATGGGGAGCTTTGATTGCCAGCACTGGGTGTGAATGTATTGAAGTGGGGTTTAGGTTTACCTTGGCGGTATGTTCCCAGTCGTTCTACTACCTCATATCTACTGGTCAGAAATGCATTCATTTCTAACAAGAGTGGTAGTTCTTTCCTCTAACTGAGAGATTGTTCCCAAAGCGCGAGTGTTTCGCTCGGGAGTTTTGAGGAGAATATATAAATGAGGAGTGGATACCAATCCTTAGTGGAAATCTTTTGTGATGCGAGATTGGAGAGGCATTAATCTGCAGTTTTTGCAGCTGTTCCCCGTTCTCTGCATAGATGGGTTGTAGATTAAGGAGGGTTTTGAGCTGGTTATCTACCAGAATTCTTGGGTTCTCATAGCGAGAATGCTTCCCAAGCAAGCGGAAAACTTTCATCTGTGAGTGGGTATTGTTTCACAATAAGGCCTGCTGGACCTTTTGCCTTGTGACGTAGGTGAAATAATTTTTGAGCGGGTGTTAATTGAGGGTGATTTATATAGACTCCCGTAAACATGTCTCGGAATGTCGGCCAGTCTTCGTAACCTCCGTAATATTCTTCAGTATCGCATGCTGGTACCTTGAGACATACCCCACTGGAAACTGAGTTTGTGTTAGTATTTGTTGATTGCTGGTTTGTTTGGGTGGGTGTTGGAGCTGTAAAAAGCTGCAATGCTTCTAGCATTTGCGATTTACAGTTTTGGAAACTTTCCGAACATTTAGCGCACTTCTGCTCACTTCTGCTCCACTGACACGCTGACTTCCCGGTATGCGTCCGCCATGAATATAGCCTCGTATGCTTCTAGAAGGTTGTGCCAATTTTTGTCCAGCTGCTGTATTTTGACGCTGAGTAGGGTTTCCGTTTGGTCACTCGCCAAGTCCGTTGACCATTTTGCGCAGAAGACCTCAAGCCTGTTGGATTCAAAGATGAACTTTTGCAGGTAGCTGTTCATCTTTGTTGATGCTGCTTTTTCTGCCTCATCTTCTGTTATTTTGTGAAATTTTAGGGATTTGAATAATGGGTTTACGAAAAAATTAAATTGATATTGGCTGGGTTTTATAAAAAAATTGGGTGAGTTTTGTAAAAAAAATTGGGTGAGTTTTGTTAACAAAAAAAAATTGGGAGAGTTTTGTAAAAAAATTACTTTTATTTGGTATATATTGACCAGCCGAAAATTTTAATGTGCCCATTTGCCTCAGCGCGTCTGAGTGCAAATATTTGCATGTGTATGCGAAAATTAAAAAAAATATTTAGAAAAATATTTTTTTTTCTTCGAAAGTGTATATTTATTCCAAATAAATTTATTATTGTTTATAATTGGGTTTTAGTAATGATTTCTGTTTAAAAACTATTCACTTTTGTCCCATTGTACAAGAGTGTAATAATTGCTTGGTCGCGGCAGACTGTGTCCTAGGCTCCGCCTACTTTTGTTTATTTTGCCTCAGCGCGTCTGAGTGCAATATGTTTGATGATTGTGAGCACGTTTGAGTGGGAATCAAATGTGTGTGCTGCGCTGTAGCGGGATCGAGATTTTGCATATACGTATACAGATATGTTATGTAGTACGAGTATATAGTTTAACTTGTATATAATTTTTTCGATAGGTATATGTCAGCCGTTATAGAGGTACTGAGATTTTTTTGTGTTATACAAGCTTGTACAATTGACGCCAATAATTATGTAACTTTTGAGGGCTTGAGAAATGTATTATATGCGAGTATATGTATGTATGTATATGCCCGTACATGGGTTCTACGTACATATGGTAAGCCTATGTATTATATTGTATATTGGGTGAAGATTGGGTTTTTTACCTACTCCGCCATGGGTTGTACTTAGCTTAGCTTGATGAGTCCTTGGTGTTGTTGTTGTTGGTATGTTTTAAAGTAATTCCTTATTTGTTTTTGTTGTTGTTGTTAGAAGTTGTGATTTAAAATAATTCCTTATTTGTTGTTGTTGTTGTTGTAGTGCTCGTGATGTGTAACTGGAGATTCTCACTTTTTTTTAATATTTGATTTTCACTACCACTCGTTTTTCAAATTTTTTTTTTGCTTATTTATTTTTTTTATTCTGTATATTTCTTTTTTTTATGTACGATATTTTCACAACACAAATGAGGAACGCTGTTTTTTTTTAAATATATATATGTATGTATGTAACTTTATTTGTGTTTGTTTCTTTTTTACAAATATCTTTTATTTTTTAAGGTATTGTATAATATTTCATTTATTTAGTTTTTATTTTATACACTTTACACAATTTTTTTTTTTAGTTTTGTGTTTTTTGTTTTTTACTTTTTACAAACTATTTTGCCGCTTTTATTGCACCAAACAATATTGCAATCAAAGAAAGGAACACTCAAAAATTGATTCGATATGCGTATAATAAATGTGGGTCGAACCAAGCCACACGCGATTACATCACAGCGCAATAGATAAAACTTTTGAGAAAATTTCGCCGAATCCAGTTATTATTGCGATTATTGGTATTTTTATTTTAAGGAGTGTACACTTGCAGTTATATTTGTAGAGTTCGTTTAATCGCTAACAATTGTGTATTAACCCACTTTTAAGCAACGAAAACCGCAATATTATTTTAAACTGCTTCACTACCCAAATTACTGACCATTTACCATACTTCGCTCAATTTCGAGAAACTGTATGCCGGTTATTATGAGTATGTATGGCTTTTATAAATCAATGGTGCCAATTCTTTTTGATGGCTCCGAAGGACCATGTTTATATTCTGATTGGGGGAACAAATTCGGCCGTGCAGTTTGAAATAAAATAACAAGGTTTCGGTTAACGTTATAATTCAGGGTTTTAATTTTTAAAGATTTAAATTATACATAGTCAGAAATAATAATAATCAATATATTGGTGTCTTATTTAAATTGACGAATGGAAATATGTACATATATGGCTTTCACTTCAGAAAAATCCAAAAAAAGAGGAAATGAATATTAATTTAGTAATAATGAAAATGTAGTTGCGCGCTAAAGGTAGAATACCGACTGAATCGATTGTGGCGCTTATGGTTATGAAAAGAGCAGTTAATACAAAAAGTGTTGCGGGTTCAGATTGTTTGCAACATTTGGCGACATTGGGCAGTACATTGGGGCGTTACCACCTGAGGGGGATTACTCCGAAAACGAAAAGAGATCCATGTACTCAACAGCTATCACTAGGTCATTTTAACGATCTGATGTGTAGCGAGTAACGACGTCATTCAATTATCCAATTGAATTATTATTTTAACGATCCGAAAATCTTTATAATACTATAGACAATCCCACCACTGGCGCCTTCATACGAGTATAACAGGGCATATCAAAGAAAAAAATATAAGCAATTTATTGCTTTATCTATTTTGACGAATACCACTAATATGTATACTCGTATATGTACAATATATCGTAAGGTTTCTATTGACACCAATAGAACTAATAGACGTTGTGTTTAGTAATAAGCGTTTACTTATATAAAATAAGAAGTATACGTGAAAGAGCTACTGGTCATGATGATATTCGATAGAACATTACATTATTAAAATAAAAACATGAATGGAACGAAGGCCATATACAAAATGGTATTGCCACCTTTTGAGCTTTCATTAATATGATATAATTCTACATTTTCCCCTTCTTTTAAAATTAACTCACGATAAATAATATCGTAAAACGTACGACTGGTTTTCTGCTTTGTTCCAAAGGCCTTATCCTGGGAACCCGCTGTTGGTTTTCTTCCATACTGGAAATGTTGCTGGTGTTTCCGATGGATTTTTAGACTACAAAGGTTTTTTAGTTCAGTACTGCTGATGCATCTACTGCTGGAGTGATAATATTGAGATCCCAGTCTTCCTTGATGTTGTCATTTTGACCAGATTTTGGTAAGAGTTAACCGCCACCCTGATTTGATTTTGATAACGGCTCTGTGCAAAGCGTATACATGTTGACCTTGAACATATTTAGGTTATTCACTGCGACGTTGGCGAGCTCTAGGTTTTAGCACTGAAAGTAGAGTGCGCGGTTGTCTGCCATGTAACAACTCAGCCGGTGATTTTTCTGTGATAGGACTCGGTGTTGATCTAAAGGTGACGAGATACTTCAAGACATCGACGTCTTTGTTTTTCGAATTTGTCAACATTTTTGTCAATGCCTCCTTAAATGTCTTAACAAATCGATCTACCAATCCATTAGAGGACGGGTGAAATGTCGCACTCGCTAAGTGTTGAAGTCTAGCAAAGTAAACTGTGTCCCATTATCAGAAATAAGTGTTTGCGGCAACATTTCGATTGAAAAATCTTTTTGTAGAATAGTAATCGGTGCTTCAGATGTGGAGGTTTGCATCCTAACCACGCATAGGAACTTAGAAAATGCATCGACCACGATTACCCACAAATTTCCACAGAATGGAACTGCAAAATCTAGGTGTATACGTCCCTAAGGCTCTGCAAGCTCCTGTCACGATGAAAATTCGCGTTTATGCAGACTCGCTGATGATCGACATACCATACACAACTTGCATAAGTTTCCAATCGCCTTCTCTATTTGAGGGAACAATACATAACGTCTTGATGATTGTTTCATACGCAAACTACCCCAATGACGTTCGAGTAACAATTCTACAACTTTTTGCTGTAGAGCCCTGGGTATCACAACGCATGTGTATTCAGTCTGTAATAAGATGACACCATCTTGACACTATAATTGGAATCTTCGATCAAAAAATAGATTCAGATACTGCTGCGAACTATTTAACTGCCCATGCGTTAAACAATTTTCAGGTGTTCATCATTCTTAACGTAGTCAGCAATAACTATTGCAGTGTTACTATCTACTGGAAGTCTTGAGAGTGCGTCAGCGTTCACATACTTACTTACTTACTATATTGGCGTAGACATCGCTTACGCGATTATAACCGAGATAACAATATTGCGCCATTCCTTTCTTCTTTCGCTGTTTGGAGCCAACTGGAAATATCAAGTACTGCCAGGTCCTTCTCTACCTGGTCTTTTCAACGGAGCGGAGGTCTTTCTCCTCTGCTTCCACCGGCGGGCATTGCATAGAAAATTTTCAAAGCTGGAGTATTCTTATCAACCCGGACCGCATGACCTTACCAGCGTAGTTGCTGTTTCCTGTGGATTTCCAGGCTGACATTGTTGTTGGTGTTAATATTGGTTCCGAGATATACGAAGTTATCTACGACTTCCAAGTTATAACTGTCAACAGTGATTTGGGAGCCAAGTCGGGAATACGTTGACTGTTTGTTTAATGACAGGAGGAGTCTGGAGAAAGCAGAACTAACGGCGCAGTTGTTGAGGCCGATAATGTCAATATCATCGCCAACCGTCAGCAGTTGTACACTTTTATATAAGATTGTACCATCTCTATTCAGCTCCGCAGCTCTTGTTATTTTTTCCAGCAATAAAATAAAGAAGTCATAAGATCAAATAACAAACGGCTTGGAAAAGTCCTTCCCGATTGTGCTGCTCAGTTTACACAATTTTGCGGGAATATGAAAGTCAAACATAGCGGCGTAAAGGCAGCTCCTATTCGTGCTGCTGAAGGCGATTTAAATAGATGAAGAGGTAGTGTGTGTCGGGTCTTTTCCAAGACTTGGCGCATGGTGAATATCTGGTCGATGGTTGTCTTATCAGGTCTAAGGCCACACTGATAAGGTACAATCAGTTTGTTAATGGTGAGCTTTAGTCTTTCACTCAAAATGCTCGTTAAGATTTTAAGGAGGCTTATTCCTCGGTAATTGGCGCAGAATGTGGGTTAGCCCTTTTCGTAGATTGGACAGAGAACACTTAGATTCCAATGATCTGGCATGCTTTCATATTACCATATTTTAAAAAGAAGCTGATGCATGCACCTTGTCAGTTCTTCACCGCCGTATTTGAATAGCTCGGCCGATAATCCATCGGTCTCCGCCGTTTTATTGTTTTTTAAGCGCGCGATTTCTATTCGCACTTTTTCATAGTCGGGTAACGAAACGTCTTTTCCATCATCTTCGATTGGAATTTTGGGCTCACCATCTCCTGGTGTTTCATTGACGCTGTCATTCAGCGAGCTTGAGAAGTGTTCCCTCCAAAAATTGAATATACTCTTGGCATCAGTTATTAGATCACCACTCTGTGGTCTTGGAATCTTTTATAAGTCGTCGTATTATTTCTTAACATTTTCGAGAACTACCCTTGTCGGCCAGCTTTTCAAGCTCTTCACACTCACGCATCTCGGCCTCTTCCATTTTTTGTCGGCAGATGCCGCTTTCTTCCCTCTTCAGCTTTCGATATCTATCCCATCCCGCACGTGTTGTGCTTGATCAGAAGTTTGCGACCAATATTTCCATTTGCAGCTGTACGTAGGGAGTCCCACAGTTCCCTCTAACCGAGATGGTGATGAGTACTCTCAGAGAGCATGAGTGCCAGTCGAGTAAAAACCGCTCGGCAGTCTGTTTGATACACAGAAGCGAATGTGTATCTTCGCTGTAACATGATAGAGATACGGTTTATGTTGGGTATTCGTTGGGTTCTCGGAGTGTACTTATGTACATGTCTTCCGTCTATCACAACATACCAAACTTGGTTTTGTGGAAAGCTATTACTATAGACAACCATATTTCGGGCACCGAGGACATCAACTACCTGGGCAGCGGCATCTTCCCAAATAAGGGACTGGATATTCCACGTGCATGCTCTTAAATCATGATCTTTTAACGTTTGCGGAGGTCGGCATCGTAAGAAGGATCCCTCATCCAAGGTGTGTTAAAATATTTTACCAGCGCACAACCTGACTGGCCGAGTGGGCTTAAAGTTTTTACGCATTTATATAGCGAGCCGATGGTTTCTAAGCCAACGTCCGCTCGCATCCACAAGTGAATAGTGACTTCAGCGAACTCTTAAACCGAGCTTCACAAGGGTTGGTTACCGCATCTTGCACAAGGGTTGCTCACGTTTTCAGGGTGCGCGATTTGGACGCAAGAGTAGGAATTAAGTATAGCCTCGTGACTATAACAGCATACCCAGGAGCTTGATTACACCCCATTACACCCCCTGCATGCACGCATCAGCTACTTTGCAAAATATGGGCGGATGAAGGCATGCCCGACGATTGGAGCTTAGCGTGCTCTGCCCAGCCCACGAAAAAAGATCAATACCTCGGTCTGCGCGAATTATCGTGGGACAAGCTGGATTAATTGTGTCTATAAGGTCCTATCGAGCATACTGTGTGAAAGCCTAAATCCCCTTGTCAACAATCCGATTGGATCTTATCAGTGTGGCTTTAGACAAGGTAAATCAACCATTGACTGGATTTTTACCATGAGCCAAATTTGGAAAAGACCAGAAAAAAAGAGAACGGAATATCTTCGGTGATTTGAAAACAGCCTTCGACAGCACGAACTTATATAATGATGTTAACTTGCATTGAGCAACACCAAAACATCTCTTAGCTGTTCGATAGCAGGAATGGTTTAACTCGGGTGATGATCATGTGACTTCTTTAATTTATTGTTTAAGATAATAATACGAGCCGCAGATCTGAATAGAGAAGAAATAACTGCTGGCGCACGCCGATGATATTTATATTATTAACATCAACAACCCCGTCGTGAGTTCTGCTTACTGCAGACTTGATAAGTAAGCGGGTCTGGGTCTGGTAGAGAACCAGGTTTAAACGATACATATCCTGTATTTGCGACTCGGCTCCTATGTCGTAGATAGTTTTGTCTATCTTGGAAAAAATATTAACACCAACAACAATGACAGCAACTTTGGGCGTACTAAATTAAAATGTAAAACCCTCTCCCGACGAACAAAGACCAAACTCTACAAGTCGCTCATCGTTCCAGTCCTAATATATGGTGCGGATATATGGACGATGACAACATCTGATAAGTCGGCATTAAAAGTTTTAGAGGGTAAAGTTTTTTGTTAGGTGTATGGTTCTCTACGAGGTGGAGACGGCGGATAGCGCAGCCGTTGGAACGTTGACCTCTTGAGATATACGGTGACATTGACATAGTTCAGCGAATCAAGAAACAGCGGTTGCGCTGGCTAGGAAGAGGAAAACCTTCACTTCGTTGAAATGACCTAGTAAAGAAAAAGATGAAGACACTCTTTTATAGGATACTAACTCAAAGTTGGCTCGAAGGACCCTCGCGAAAGCTTATTTCCGACGCATTATAGAAATAACATCACTCGGGTTCACTGGCGTCACCAGACCGTCAGCGAAGATGGGGCAGATAATAAAATTGTAATATAAAACATGTGGGAAAGTTGTCCTCGGCTGCCCCGAGAGGACCTAACCCAACATCCCCTTCCACTTTTCAAGTGAAGGGAACAAAGCTTAAGCAAAACATAACCTTCTAAAACTTTGTTATTAAATCCTTCCAAATCATCCATAATTAGGCGTCGGTGAACACTCATCAAAGCCAGACCATTAGGACGACTTTCTGCCATTGTACTTCACAGCCAAGTCTTTATACGTCTTAATCTGCTAAATGATCACTCAGCTGAACAAGTTGTCCACGGTAAAGCGATTAAAATCTTCAGAGCTCTTCAAATATCGGGATAAAATTCATTTGCGTCCTGAATTGTATTGTAACGAAGTTCTCCACTTGGCTGGGGTTAGCTCAGCCTTGCCAAGGGTTTCTAAAATATTAACACGCTATTGTAAGGCTACAACAAATTTATTATTAATAAACGGGGTTATACAATATATAAATCTCTAATTTCTACTGTACATATATCTACTTTCTCGTACGATCTGTGGAGGTGAAAACCCTCTATTAGCCCTCGTTCCAGTGAGGATATAACTAAGTGTTCGTGAGGTGAAAACCCTCAAAAATTTATTGCTAAGCTCAGTTTCGCTTATCCTATGTGTACGTTTGTATTTACAGGGTCCGCCACGTAACTTTTTTTTTTTAAAACAGTGCGCACAAGATCGATCGTAACGTTGGCTGTGTAGCACGGAGCGCCGTCTTGCTGGAACCAAATGTTGTCCAAGTCCTCCTCTTCGATTTCCGGGAAGAACCAATCCGTTAACATGGCGCGGTAGCGTTTGCCATTGACCGTAACGGCGGCTCCTGCCGCATTTTCGAAGAAAAATGGGTGATGCCACCGGCCCAAAATCCGCACCAAACAGTAACTCTCTGAGGATGCATTGGCATCTTCGATCACGTGCGGATTTTCCGTCCCCCAAATACGACAATTTTGTTTACTGACGTAGCCGCCAAGATGGAAATGAGCTTCGTCGGAAAAGATGATTTTTTGGTAAAATTCCGGCCTTCGGCCAAGCGCTCATCTGCCCATTCCTCAATCTTATACACAACCATTTTCGTTCAGCGGAAGGATAAAACTAACTTTCTGTCAAATCAGATGTAACATCAGTGTTACCACACTCAAAATAACCACTAGTTCAGAAAAAAAATGTTAGATGGCGGACCCTGTATATGTACACATAAATTCGTGTTTGGACATGTTTATAAAAATTCAGTTTTTCTATTGTGTGTACATTTGCTTCTGAGTTCTGCAGTCACCGCTCTATTTCGCTTGCTACGCTCGCGTACTCACTCATCTCGCCGACCTCCAATATTCCGCCGCTTGCTATTAGGCTGATTGCGTCTGCACCATCGTCTTCTGCGTCACAAATGCAGAGCTTAGCCGGCGGTTGCTGCGGTTCTTCATGCGTCGCTGTCCCGCTGTCGTATATGCGTAAGCGCATATCGATGTGTTTGGTATACTCTGTGAACCCTTGGCCGCACACTTCGCCGTCTTCCTCATTTATTACGAGCTCCCTTCGTCGCTTCACCTTCTGTTCCTCTTCGCTCTCTGACGATATGGTAATTGGCGTAAATGCGCGCACCAAGCACTATTCGTCGTCGGTACTGCTGCTGGGAGCATTTTGTTCGTTTGGTACGAATACGATTGCTGATTGACTGCTACACGTACTTGGTGCTCTGCTTCATTGTTTTTGGTTAGCACCGTGTAAGTGAGAGCGTCTCTCCTCTTCCGTC
This sequence comes from Ceratitis rosa, assembly GCA_037013455.1. NCBI lineage: Eukaryota > Metazoa > Arthropoda > Insecta > Diptera > Tephritidae > Ceratitis > Ceratitis rosa. The sequence continues at coordinate 933,747 of JAWMAG010000057.1, forward strand.
AGCCTTAATAGTTGTACACACGGCCACTCATTTGATGCTGCCATCTCTGCTGCGTTCTTTCGTGTTTGTTGATTGCTTTCGGACACTTCAGTTGTTTGCACAATTGTTGTGAGTTTGTTTGCACAATTGTTGTGAGTTTGTTTGGGGCACCGGCTTTTATTTTAAGTTTCATTGCTCGATCAACCGTGTTTTTCCCGTACATAATTTAGTATTTCTCCTTCGCATTATTGTAATTATAATTTTATTTATTTTTTTTCTTTTGTATGTATATACATATACCTATATTTTGTTTTGTATGTATCCATGTATTCACTTGTTTGTATGTATGTACATATATTAGGTCAAAAAGTTTCGTTCGGTTTTTGATTGATTTTTCAAAATATGACATCTTTGTGTACATATGTCCGATTTAAGTCAAATATGCGCCGTTTCGTTCGTAAACTTGTTGCCAACGAGATGTCATTATACCCCTCTTGTTGAAGGCTGCGTCCCTATTGGCAAAAAACTCGGAGAGCCAATTTTCATAGGGCTCTTTTGAGGCCAACTTCTCACCATTAAGCGCGTTCGCTATGGACAAGAAAAGATGGTAATCACTTAGTGCCAGGTCCGGACTATAAGGTGGGTGCATAAGAACCTCCCATCGGAGCTTCTGGCGCGTCTCCAAAGACGTGGTGGCCTGGCGTTATCCTAATGGAACACAATTCGGCCTGTGTTGATCAAAGATGGCCTCTTCTGGATGAGTGCTGCTTTCAAGCGGTCCAGTTATTGGCAGTAGAGGGCCGAACTGAGCGTTTGGCCATAAGGGAGCAGCTCGTAGTAGATTATTCCTTGCCAATCCCACCAAACACACATCAAAACATTCTTGGCCGTCAATCCTGGCTTGGCCACCGTTCCCGCCGGCTCACCGCGTTTCGACCACGACCGATTTCGCTTGACGTTGTCGTAAGTGATCCACTTCTCATCGCCAGTCACCAAACGCTTCAGAAATGGGTCGATGTTGTTGCGATTCAGCAGCGATTCGTCGATGGAAATTCGGTCCATCATGTTTTTTTGCGTAAGTTCGTGTGACACCCAAAAATCGAGCTTCTTTTTGAATCCAAGGTTGTGCTAACGGTTAGAAACGGTTTACTGGCCTATCTTTAGTTCCTCAGCAATTAAATAAGTGCTCGGTCTGTGACGGTCTGTTTCCACTATTTCCATGATTTTATCGCAATTTTCGACGACAGGCCTCCCGATGTGTGGTGCATCTTTGACATCGAAATTACCGGAACGGATCTTAGGAAACCATTTTTGTGCTACAAATTCGTTTACAGTATCGGGCCCATAAACTAAATGAATTTTTTCAGCCGCTTTGGCTGCTTTTTCGCCTTGATCGAAGAATTATCGTAAAATACAGCGAATTTTCTCTTTGCTGGTGTCCATCTTTGACGAGAGCTCACAACGTACTTAGTCAATCAATCAAAAAACTGTCAAAGGCAAACTTTTAGCGCGAATAAACACGTTTTTAGCGCCGTATAGTATGACATGATATAACACTAGTACTATGGACAATAACGCCATCTCTTAGATATAAAGCAAACGGAATTTTTTACTTTACCTAATATTTTCTCTAGTTTACATATCTATTCACTTGTTCGTATGTATATATATTTTCTCTAAATATATGTAACGTATATGTAAAATAACGGTTTCGACGTTATATCTACCGGTCAGCCAACATACTGGCCAACTGATCTCAGCAAAACCCCAGATTTGATTGACTTTGGAGTAACTTGTGGTATCAGTAGAGCAAAAGTAAGCGTAGAACCCCTTTTCGACTTATCATCTGATCACTCGCCTTGTCTATGTTCCATTAACATATTTCCAGTTTTCAATGACTTACAGCTAGGCTTAACCAATAAATTTACAAATTGGCTTAAATACAGAAAATTCATTAGCGCGCATCTAAAATCGCTCATTCCTCTAAAATCAATAGCAGATGTCGACAATGCAGTTGATGGCTTTACAACATTACTTCATTTGGCAGCGAAAATTTCAACACACGGCCCATCTAACACTCATAGAAGACAAATTTTCAACGGTCTTAAGGGTAAAGACATTACAAGTCTGGTAACCAAAAAAAAGACAACTAAGGAGAGATTGGCAGAGGTTTCGTTCCCCGGCCTTAAAAAATGAGCTCAATATATGCATAAAAATGCTTTGGGATGCCCTGAAAGAAAAAAAGGAAAACGAATTTCAAAAGTCCGTACAATCTCTGTTAGCTACATCTGATACCAACTACTCTTTGTGGCGAAAAGTTAAGAGTTTCAAAAGTCCCGTCACTTTCGACCCTCCATTGAGAACTCACAATGGTGAGTGGGCTCGAAGCGACCAGGAAAAGGGTATCTTATTTGCCATGCATCTTTCCACTGGTTTCGGGTTTAGAGAAAAACACAGCACAATAGAGCAGGTGCATAGAATCGTAGCACACATAAGATCAGCGTTTGAAAACAAGCAATATTGTACTGCAGTGTTCCTCGATGTTGCTAAGGCATTTGATGAAGTTTGGTTAGATGGCCTATTATACAAGCTGAAAGTTACGCTTTCCGTAAAAATTTATGATGTCTTAGAAAGCTTTCTTATTGGCAGAAAATTTCGTGTTAGGCAAAAAAGTTACACCACCGAATCCTATGAAATATTTGCCGGTGTTCCACAAGGAAGTGTTTTAGGGCCCGTCTTATATTTAATTTATACGAACGATCTTCCCACAAACCGAAACCTCATCACATCAACTTTTGCGGATGATACAGCAAAACTTAGTGTCCATTCAAACCCCATGACAGCCAGTTACAGATTACAAGAACATTAAAAGTAATAGAATAGTGGCTAACAACTTGGAGAATTAAAGTCAATGAGTCTAAGTGTATACAAGTAACTTTACCCTAAAAAAAGACACATGTCCTTCAATCTCTATAAATGGGAATACAATACCTCAGAAAGAATTCGTTACCTACCTGGGAGTTACATTGGATAAAAGACTCACCTGGAAAAACCACATAGGCAAAGAGATTACTCAAACCAAATTGAAAATTGCGAACTTGCATTGGATTGTAGGCTCTAAGTCCAAACTAAGTCTAGAAAACAAAGTTTTAATTTTTAATATGCTAATAAAGCCATCTTGGACGTACGGGATCCAAATTTGGGGCTCAGCAGCCTAGATAGAATTCAAAGACTGCAGTCTAAAACCTTAAGATCAATATGCAAAGCCCCTTGGTATGTAAAAAACTCCGCAATTCACAGAGATCTCGGGATTAAAACCGTCACCGAGGAAATAGAAAAACTGCTTAAAAATTACTCATTAAGGTTATCTAACCACCCAAACTTTCTAGCTAAAAAATTATTACAGCAGAACTACCCGAAGCGATTAAAAAGAAAGGATTTACGTTTGAACTGTGACTAAGAGCTCTGCCGCATCCAATTATTCTACATCGGAGTTGCGCTCCGCATATATCCTTCATGATATTATAATTTACTTCAAATTATCCTTTATGATATATCTTTTGTTATGAGTGTTTGGTATACCTAATGATATCTATATAAACACATTCTTTGATAAATCTAAGTTATATTCGTAATTTATTATACTTTGCTTACTTTGTTAATCTATACAGTGGTAATGATTAACTTGTTCTAGGAATAAGAATTAGCTTTAAGATTTTCGAAATTATTGTTAGTTTCCAAAAAGGAAAGATTCAATAAAACATTATTCAAACAAAAAAAAAAAAAAAAAAAAATATATATATATGTATGTTTTCATTTGTTTGTGTATGTGTATATTTGTTTTGCTCAATTTATTTACCGATGACTCAGCTGTTGGTCTCCGGCGCGTGTTGCCACCTTTCATTCTTCACAAAGTTGATGTTTAGGGTGCGTCCATATCAATATTTTCTTGTTGTTGGCCGGGTTTGTATACTTGATACTCGTGGCATTGCTGTACATATTTCCTCATATCTCGAAATATCCCTGGCCAGTGGTATCGTGCGATCGCCCGTGCTATGTACTTACGAATGCCCCTATGGCCTGCACTTGGGGCGTCGTGTATTTCTCTCATCACTCGTGGTCTTTGAGATATTGGTACGCATAGCTTCCACGGGGTAACGTCTTCACCATCGGTCTGGGTCGTCATCCGTCTATATAAGTTGCCTTCTTTGATCTCGTAGTCCGGGAACTTCTCTTGAGCTTCTTCTACCTTCGCCTTCTTCTCTTTCAGCCTCGTTTTCCCCTTCCTGTAACACTAGCCCAGCTGCTCTTGTGATTGCCTTGACAGCGCGTCTGCTACTACGTTCAGTTTCCCCTTCCTATAGTGCACCATTTTTTTTTTTTTTGAAACAATATTTATTTATTGAATCTACCTCGACTTCGGAAGCCTAACAATAAGTATTAAAATCTTAAACTAAAATAAAACATAAAGCCCATGAGTAGGAATGGGCTGCTGGCTTGACGTTGCTCTTTAGAAGGCTTTTCAGCTGCAATGTGAAGTCTCCAGGTTAAGTGCCTCTCTAAGTGGATTCCGAGGTATGTAATTTCGTCAGCTTGCGGTATTGATACATTGTTGAGCTTAACAGTAGGACACGTTTTTGGCCTTAATGTAAAAATTATAGATATGTTTGCACTTGTCTTCATTAACTTTTATGCGCCATTTCGCTAGCTATTCTTCAATTAGTTTAAGATGCTGCTATAATGGGGCATTTATTCCGCAAATATTGACGTAATTACTTCGTCACTTGTAGGAATATCTGCGGTAAACAGTATGAACGATATTGGTCCAAGAACACTACCCTGCGGAACACGTGCCGTAATTGGACACTCTTTTGTTATGTATTCATTTACTTTTACTGTGAATCGCCTGTTCGATAAGTAGGATTCAAAGATATTGTGGAACGTGTTAGGTAATGATTTTTTAATTTTATGAATGAGGCCATCGTACCACACTTTGTCTCTCGCATTTCGAAAGCTTTCCTTATTTCATTGGTTATACGATTTACTTGTTCAATTGTGCCGTGTTTTTCCCGAAAACAAAATTGATGTGTAGGAATAATATCAATTTGATGGAGAAAAGGAGTAATTTTTGATAGCAGCACTTTTTCGAAAAGTTTTGATAGATAAGGCAACAGCCTGATTGGTCTATAAGATGACTATCATAATATCATAATTATCTGCGACTTTTTCCGGATTTGTGCATAATATCCTAGCATTAAAATGGTGGTAATTTAATGCTGGTTTACACCATTAGCATTCCATAGGCAAATCCTGAGTTCACTCATATTTTGGTCAACCGGGCTTGGAGCATTAGGTTTTGCATCTTTATTTGGTCTTGAACCATACTTTGCATGGTTGACATAAATTCTGTCATGCACTGGGTTAGATTAGGACATTTGGTAGAATGGTGAAGATTACCACATGCTACGCAAACGGTACGTAAAGTACAATAGGATTTTGTGTGACCAAATTCCTGACAGCTTGTGCATTGCACGGGACCATTACGTCTAAGCGCTTCTTCCATCGTGATTCTTCGGCGTCAAAGGTATTTTAAACCGTAAATTGGATGCGTTTCATTCTTCTTAAGTTGGGCTGAGCTTGGCTGGCCCTAATTTCAAACCTTTGCTCCTCTAGAGTTTCTTATATGTCACCTAAGTCAACAGTCTCTTCAATTCCCTTAATTACAACAATCAGGCCTTTCGCACTCTTTAACTGGTAAGAGTAATAATTCTTGTTGTTTGCAGAGAGAAACCCAACGACTTCACGAAAGTCTTTTTCACTGTGTACTTGTATTTTTGTCTCGTCTATGTTTCTTTTTTAAAAGGTACAATGTGAAAATTGTTGGTACCTATTAGCTTGGCTATGTTCGTAACGAGTAAATTGGAGCTGCGCTCCCGTAGGTAGATTGGTGGATGTTTAGTATTGACGGCTGTGACAATACCTTTTGGGTCTATTATAGGCTTTTCCTCACTTAGCGGGGCAAATCTGTTCCCTTTTAGTGCATTACCATCAGCATCGATAGTGGAGCCAACCGTATTATATTTCTTAGCATTAATCTCTTTTTTGGGAGGACTAGATTTCCTATTTATGTAGCGATCAATGCCAGTCTGCACTGCCAACCCCTTTTCATTTTTGCTGTCTCACCTTGTTCATTATTAGTCCTCAGCATTGGAGTTGCTGCTGCTGCTGCTGCTGCTGCTGCGCTGCTGACTGCATAGCTGTTTGTTTTTCTTCTATTGCTGGGGAACTTACACATGTTGGGCAGAGAGTTTTTTCACTCTTTGTTTTCTCTGTTGTTGCTAAGGTCTGCCTTGGCGCCTTTGCACTGCTGTTAGCTGGTGATTTACTTGCAACAACATTGAAATAGGCATTTCTCTCTGTCCTCGCAACTGAAAGCCGCTCTTTCTGATTTGAGCGTTGAACACTCATTACATCGCCGGTTCACTTTTAACTTCTCGTTTTCGTTTCTCTGTTTATTTGGAAATGATTTTGTTTTTTGTTATATATTCTGTTTTTTTTTTATTTTAAATATTTAGGTGGCAATAAACCTCGAACGAATATTGTTGGTGCTCTAGTGCCCATCTCGCTATCCGACCTGAGGGACTCTCGATCGCGTTGAGCCACTTCAACGCCAGGTTGTCGGTAATTACTGGGAAGTTGTACCCTTCCAGATACGGTCTCATTTTCCTTATTTCCCAGACTATCGCTAAGCACTCCTTCTCCTTTGGTGAAAAGTTCATTTCGGCTTTATTCAGTCGAAGGCTCGCATATGCTATTACCCGTTCGCTACCGTCTAATTCCTGCTTGAGAACTGCTCCGAGCCTGAAATCGCTCGCTTCGGTCTGCAATGTAAATCTCTTTGTGAAGTCTGGGCACGCCACTGTTGTTCATCGGTCCATTCCCACTTTTTACCCTTTTTCAGCATCAATTTAAGTGGATGTAGCACTCGTGAAAAGTCGTGGACGAACCTTCGGTACCATGATGTCACTCCCAGGAACCGCCTGAGCTCTCGTAGATTGGTAGGAGTTGTGAGTTCTCTTATGGCCGCTATCTTATCTGGGTCCGTATGGATGTCCTTCTCGCTGATTACGTGGCCTAAATACTTCAATTTCTTCTTAAAGAACTCACACTTTTCGAGGTTGATCGTGAGGTTGGCTTTCCTTAGCCGCTGAAATACTCCCGTGAGATGGCTTATGTGATCTTCTAATATAGTGACTATGATGTCGTCTAGGTAGGCGAATGCGCGCGACTCCAGTTCTGGGCCGAAAACTCGATCAAGTGCCCTATGGAACGTCGTTGGTGCGAAGTGTAGACCGAAAGGTATTACCTTCCACTGGAACAAGCCACGTCCGGGTACTGTAAATGCCGTGTATTCTTTGCTGTCCTCTTCCATGGGGATCTGCCAATAACCATTCTTCAGGTCCAGGCTGCTGATGAAACGGGCGCTTCTGAGCCGATCGAGTATTTGACCGCGTTCAAAGTCATTGATTGAAGCACATAGACTACCGGCTCCAGCATCGCCGAGTATTTAGCAACTATCGTAAGACAGCGCTATAAAGCAGGAAGGCATTATTTCGGGTAGCAGCGTTGCCATCACGTCATCGCTGAAATTTTCTTGAAAACGTTTGATAGCTTTGTATTTTTCACTCCATCTCGTTTCACAAAGTTTGGATATATTGGTAATCAGCTTCCTTTTCAGAACAGAGTGGTGGAAAAATGTGATAATTGTAACGACAGCCCATTGCAGGCAGATTTAAATAACAAGCGCACTCCAATACTATTACCCTACTTACTACGCATTTGCACAAAGAGGCCCACTGTGAGTTCTTGTAATCAAGTGAAAGTTCTTATGTATGTATGTATGTATGGGAATGTGTCACAAAGAAAGTTCTATGTGTGTATGAAGTGTGTGTTTGCTTATGTGTTTTGAGTGAAAGCTTGAGAAAAGTTCCACACACAGACGCCCGGGTAGCAACAGTAGGCTAGCTAATTTTCTGTTTAATGAGAAAAAGGTTGCGAAAATATAAAGAAGTGTGGTGCGCGAGTTATATAGAAAAATAAAGTTTGTTATAAAAAGTTCCGGTATACCGTTCACCGTTCACCGTCTACCCAGAAAAACCCCGTGAGGGGTACATACATACGTATTTATTGACAAGCATCACTTATGTATAAAGTTCATTGAACCGCCGGAACGAATGGCAAGGGATCAGTCAAAAAGGAAACCGAAAATTTAAGAAACTACGTACATGCGTACAAACATAAACATGAGAGCGGAACTCAGCACTCAGCGCTAAATATCATTCAAATTACTCTCCCGATCCTGTGAGCGCCCCAAGGAAAGAAATTCACCACCACTACACTGGAGAAACACAAATGCTTCCGGTGCATGTGGATTTTTTATTGATTTATCATTTATTTATTTATTTATTTATTTATTATTTATTTATTGATTAATCACCCACGTTTGTAATAATACGGCTACCTCACCTTTTTTTTACTACGTTACCTAGCTAACTCGATTTTGGCAATCATTGCGAAATTAACTTTTATGATTAGTTTCTTTACTTTGTTTTTTTTTTTTATTTTGGCTCGACAACAATTAATTCGAGAGAAAAATTCCCGCGTATCTCTTCTTTTCATATTAAATTCAATAATTTAATTCTTATTGATTCATAATTTTTATTTTAATTTTTAAATTTTTCGATTCACGACCACGAACTTCTGCCATATCCGCCATATTTACCACTCATTGTGTTTTTTTGTGGACAGAATCAGCCGTCTTCGTCAGATCGACGTTTGACAGCTGAAGCTGATGGCCCCTGTATGCACGCTCTTGTGTTTGCTTTTATTCTCTTTTTCAGCACATCATCTCCCTTATGCTGGCGCCTTCATCAAGCGAGATCGGTAAGTGCCAATTTATGAGCGAATAGATAGATAATCATATGAGATGTTACAGTGGTGGCGAAGGATATAGTTCCCATACACTTATTAAGCATAGTAGTTACAAGAGAGGAATTACGCGGAAATTTTGATATATATGTGTATAGAGATATCTACAAACATATATATATATATATGTATATATATATATGTGTGTATAAATACACGTAAATCTAAATATATATATGTATATATATATATATATATATGAATCTAAATATATATATATATATATATATATATATATATGAATCTAAATATATATATATATATATATATATATATATGAATCTAAATATATATATATATATATATATATATGAATCTAAATATATATATATATAAATTCGTATGTGTCTAAATATATATATATATATGTATAAATACATTTGGGTCTAAATATATATGTGTACATATATACCTATATATAAATAAAAAATATAAGTAGATATTAATTTTTTTTGGAATTTTACATTTGAAATTGAAAAACAAATATGTTAGATGAATTAGTCTGTAAAATTAAATGTTGTAAATAAATCGAAAAGAAAGAAAAAAAAAAATAAATAAATACATATATATAAATATGAATTGAGCTGTTGCTATATACAATGCTGGCCTAATTATTTTCGTTGATGTGGGTGTTGCACTGATGCAATAAGGTAGAAATGGGTGTGACAGATGACTGGTGACGAAACACCGACAGACCATGTAAACCGAACCTAATACGTACGACAAGAGTTACAGACGATAGACAGACGGACAATAGTCAATTTAGGGGATTTTACTAAGAGTAGGAGTCACGGTAAAGTCCATGGCTACATCGGTGTGCATGTAGATGGGGTGGGCTGACTCCACCTAACTCGGACAGATGGACAGATACTTTTTCCTTTTCTTCTTCTTTTATCCTTTTTTTTTTTTGTTCCTATAATCATGTCTCCTCTTTCTTCTTCACTTAGCATGAAAGTAGGATTTTGTTAATGTCAACTGGAGTAAGGAGGTTGGAAGAAAATTCCACCCTACGACGAGCTAGCCTGGGATGCAAGCATACCACAACTCCAACCGACCTCACACCGAAAATCAGTGACGTAACAATGGCGCCCAACGGACGGAATGAATCAGATACTACAGATAGCTTTAACTTTGGGTCACACACTACCAAAAAGGATGTCCAACATTAAGCTATACGGTAGCCTACAACTGGGATAAATCTATATAACGTGGTCTTAAAATTGTAATAAATGCCCGATGCATCATTTGTTCTTTATACTATTTTTTCGTATTTGTTCAATCTAGTTATTTCTAATCTCTCTATACTATATTCTATTCTTTTCTACAAATTTTCTTTACTCTATCATTTTTTCTTTTTTATCTATCTTTCTTCTAATTAAACGGACCCGATAAGTGCCCGACTGACAAGGCCACGGGGTGGTATGCCTCTTACTTTCGAAGTCCCTCTCACTGGCTTCATCACAGGTACGAGTGGCATTCGAAGGCAAGATGTGTGCAACTGGGGCAAAAGTTCATGCAACATGGACTATAGTAGCGCAACGTTTAAGCTACCACACATACGGTCCAGCATAGTATGCGTGCGAGGCTTACAAACGGAGTTACAGAAGGCGGGTGAAGTGCAGCAACCACGTTTAAGACAATTGTAGTAAATGTCGATGTGATGCACTTAATAGGAAATGGGGAAGTAGATGGCCAAGACGCCGGACGACTGACTATGACGGAAAGAAACACCCATGATGATCCTGCCGATGTGCAACACCAAACACACACCAAGCATTATCCCAAAAATTCTCTAAAATTAACGGAAGAAAAAAAAAAAATAATACATAATAAAATATAAATGGATGATATATATTTATATACACATAAATAAATTATAAATTCTCTGCAAAATTAAGAGTCGAAAAAAAAAACAATTTTTTTTTTGATCGAGAATATAAATAATTATAACCCTACGTTATAAGAGCATAATCTGAATGAATTCTGGAAATTCAAAAAAAAAAATCTTTTAAAATATTTAAAATATTTGGTTTGAAACTACAATACATAACATATAAGATAATAATAATAGGAAGTACACATTAATGAAGAAATTATTGAAAAAAAGGGAATTATCAATAATATAAACGCTAAATTTACATTCACACAAATAGTGAAGTAGATGTAAAACAACAACAAAAATAAAATAAAATAAGTAAAGGTAATAATAATAAATGAATAATTTAATATACCAAAAGAATTAGTGAAAATAACCTAAAATAAGCATATACTCATACTTACAGAAGAACATCTTCACACAATCCACTTGAATTTAAAAATTTTGTTTAGGTTTTTAAACAAACATATATCAATATACCTATTCCTTCATACTCGTATAAACTTAAAGCAATAAATAATAATATTTGAAAAAAAAGCAATCCTTATTCCAACTAAAACTTTAACGTGAATCGTATATAAACATTAGCATTATCTGGAATATTTCAAACAAAAAAAATTTATTTGAATAATCGTATACAAAGAAACAAATGAAATAAAGATAGGAATATCTATTTATTTATATTAATACATATATGAATACTACAAAAAAAAAAAACTTAATTAAAAAATGAAATGAAATGAAAATCACGAGTGTGTGCACATTCATATAAGTATTGTACATAAATTTTAAATTATACAAAAAAAAATACAGGTATATAATCCCATTATTAATATTTTTAAAATTTTTCTATTTCGTTGAATTAAATTTTGAACATAATTAGTTAAGTGTCGGAATTGAAATAGTTGAGATAAATAAATATATTTGAATTGAATAACTGGAATTAGATTAGAAATAGCGATAAATATTAGATTTAACTCATTACATTTCTCGTTATACCATAAGCCTTTCTTGTTGCAAGTCTGGTGTGAGCTTTTCTCTAGCTTGTGTGTGAGTTTATGGATAGAGAGTGTGAGAAAAATACTGCTGGTGGATTGGGGCTATTTAATTCAGATAGGCCAATAACGCGTACTGTAACTAGGGCATTAGAAAACCAGATTGTTGGATCACTATTCACGCAGATTGATACAGAGATACCACATCCGGTGGACTTCGTTCCAACAGACTATTTCAACCGGTGCTCTGCGCGTATCTTTCAATCAATAGTTTCAACACCATAGTGATTCTGTCGATCAGATACATAGCAATATACAAAGTTTTGAGCGGAAGTTAGACGAGTTGTGGGAAATGTCTGACGAAGAACAACGAGCTTCCAGTGGACACGATGGCCAAGGTACGAGTGCGCATATAAGCGACCCTGCTGCTGAACGCCAGAAAGCTTCGATGAATGAACCTGCTTCGACGGCAACCAGTGTTGACCTACTGAGCCAGTTGATGGCAATGATGATGCAACAACAAGCCATGATGGCGAACTGTGTTAACGAAGTCCGGAACATGAGGAGCAACGTGTCTGATCTCAGCAACAGAGTCACCGACATGGAGGCATCAGCGCAAGCTCTGGGTCATCGCTCCGCAGTGGCATCAACACCTGAGAATCGAGGTCGCGAAAATGAGGAGCCAGCTCGGCAAGTAAGAGGGAACGACACGCCCATCGTGCAACAGCGGGCAAGAGAGTATACACAGGATCCCCCAAGATGGAAGAAGGTAGACCTAGACAGGTGGCACATTAAATTCGATGGTACTGGAAGAGGAATGACTGTCGAGAGTTTCCTCTTCAGAATCGAGAAAATGAGGGAACAACACGAAATCTCTCACTACCAGTTATTTACGGATTTCCATTGTCTCGTGTCTGGTTCTGCACTGAAGTGGTACTGGCAGGTGTTAGAAGACCATGCCGAGGACCCAGGCTTTGAATACCACGAATTAAAAGCAGAGCTGCTTACCCACTTCAGAACAGCAGAATCAGATCACGAGATAATCAGGCAAATCGTCGATCGGAAGCAGTTGCCGCAAGAAGGGTTTGACGATTTTTATGCCGAGGTCCACGATCTTACGTTCAGACTGCGGAGGAAAATACCAGAGAGTGAGTTAGTGGGTATACTGAGGGGAAATTTGAAACCATACCTGGCCAATTTGACATTCTTATCACAAATCAAGACTCTGGCTGACTTGAAGGCTGAATGTAGACGCGCCGAAAAGGTCATCAGGGAGAACCGCAACAAGACTAAGAATGTTAGTGAATTGGCCTATCCAAATGTCCAGCTGGCTGATGAACAAGTGGAAACAATGCGAGTCGATGCAATCAGCAGCACGATGAAGAACATATCACCATATAAACAAACTCCCAGTAATATTAATAGGTTGGATAGGACTACCAATAACACCACAGTTCCACTCACAAATAGTACTCAACCCACCATCAAATCGTTTTGTCCGTCCCCGTTCCATCTTATGTTGTGTTTTAATTGTGGTATGCCCGTAGATTTTTATGTAAAGAACCCAAGTGAGGCCTCAAAAGACAGTTGTTGCAAGTCCTCTTTCCATAATATGGTATGTTTCGCATGCGGCGACGATGCATCATTCTGCGTATTTAAACCTGCAACGGGAAACGGAAGGCTGGCGGGGATCCCCGGGAACTCCAGCCAGATGCTGAAAAACCCGGAATCAAACCCGCCATTAAAATACTAAAAAGAACAGACAGTGAGGCTTTCAATGAGAGAAAGGGAAGCAACAAAGAGGTATTATGAGATAAGCCCCAAATAAAAAGCTTTCATCAACGCAAATTAGAATATGACATAGCACGTAAGAGAATTTTTTGTGATGCAATAAGCAAAAATACGTTAGATTCGAAAACTAGAAATTTTGTGAAGATTCAAAGAATGAGGGAAAAGGCTAAAACGTTTAGAAGAATACGCAATAAAATAGTATCGACGATAGTCACCATTAAGGGGGATAATCGTTTTTTTGCGCAAACGAAGATAGGAGGAATAGAAGCTATCGCGCTATTAGATTCTGGCGCAGGAGCGTGTTGCCTGGGAAAGAACACAGAGAAATTTTTGCAAAATAATGAAAGCAAGGTAGTCAGAGTAAAAAATCAAAACATAAGAACAGCGAATGGGGGAGAAACTCCAGTGACAGGAGTCATAAGCTTGCCAGTCTGGTGGGATGGCCTGACACGGGAACTTGAGTTTCTTATAGTGCCAGGATTACAACAGGAGGTATATTTAGGGATAGATTTCTGGAAAGCATTCGATATGGCTGTCGTCAGTAGAGGAGCACGACCAACTACTACCGTCATTTCAGAGCTCGCACCCGCCGAAAGCGACTTATCCTTCGACGCGAAGCAACATATCCTGACGCATGAAGAAAATGTCGTATTAGAGAAAGTAAAAGCCCAGTTTCCATCATTTGCAGTTTTAGGACTAGGTCACACAGATGTTGAAGAACACGTCATAGAAGTCGAAAATGAGAACATCCCAGTGAAACAACGTCACTATCCAATCTCGCCCGCAATACAGAAATTAGTTTATCAGGAATTAGATAGAATGCTAGATATGGGAGTTATAGAGGAAAGTAACAGCAGCTGGAGCTCGCCTGTATCATTAGTAATAAAAGGAACAAAGAATAGGCTTTGTCTTGACGCCAGAAAAGTAAACGAAAGAACGGTCAAAGATGCCTACCCATTGCCTCATGTTGACGGTATCCTGAGTCGCCTCCAAAACACCCGATACATTTCGGCAATTGACCTAAAGGACGCATTCTGGCAAATCCCACTAGAAAAGAAATCCAGGGAAAAGACGGCGTTTACTGTCCCAGGCAGGCCACTATACCATTTCACGGTCATGCCATTCGGCCTATGCAACGCGGCCCAAAGAATGTGCAGACTAATGGATAAAGTGATACCTGCATCGTTACGTGAGAATGTATTTGTGTATCTAGATGACCTGTTAGTGTGTTCTGTTGATTTCCCGTCCCATGTTTGTTTGTTGGAAAAGGTCGCTCGATGTTTACGTGACGCAAAGCCGACAATCAACGTAGAAAAAAGCAAGTTTTGCTACAGAGAAGTCCGTTATCTTGGCTATGTAGTAGGAGATGGTTGCATTCGCACGGATGCAAACAAAGTTATTGCAGTTAGGGATTTCCCGGAGCCAAAAACTCCAAAACAACTGCGACGGTTCCTAGGTATGTCAGGCTGGTACCGCAGATTTGTCCAGGACTACGCGACTATTGCAGCTCCGTTGCACGACTGCCTCACCAAGGACAAAATTAAAAGGTTTACCATGACGGACGAAGCCAAGAAATCCTTTGAGAAACTGAAGCAAAGTCTCATATCGGCACCCGTACTCACACACCCTGATTTCAACAGACGTTTTTACATACAATGTGACGCATCAACGGACGGAGTGGGTGGAGTATTATTTCAACTTGACGATGACAACAACGAACGACCAATAGCGTACATCTCAGCGAAGCTGAACAAAGCGCAAAGGAATTACAGCATTACGGAGCTCGAATGCTATGCAGCAGTCATAAGTGTTAAAAGATTCAGGCCGTATGTCGAAGGTATGCCGTTCACTATAATCACGGATCATGCTAGCCTTAAATGGCTCATGAACCAGAAGGATCTCTCGGGAAGACTTGCAAGATGGAGCCTTAAGCTGCAAGCATACAACTTCGACATACAACATCGCAAAGGCGCACAAAACATTGTGCCCGACACACTCTCACGCATGCATATGGAAGAAATCATGTTAAATGACAGACTGTTGGACATATGCTTAGACTCACCATACTTTGACTCTGACGAATACAATGAACTGAGAAAAACTGTAACAGAAAATGTAGACAAATTACCCGACATGTGCCTGTCGGACGGTTACATTTATAGATGGACCCAATTCGACAGAGGGAATGAGCTTCAACAGGACCAGGCGTGGAAACTTTGGGTACCGTAGGAGTTACGTAAAGGTTTAGTGGAAACTGCCCATGGATCACCGTCAGCTGGTCATGGTGGCATCCACAAAACTCTTACACGCCTACGTGAAAAATATTACTGGCCAGGAATGGCGACTGATGTACAAACAGCCATTAAAAACTGTGATACATGCAAAGAAAATAAAACCACAAATGCCTTCAAAAATCCTTTGATGAAAAGTCAGCATGTAACAGAACGACCTTTCCAACGTTTGTACATTGATTTCATGGGTCCGTATCCTCGTACTAGTGATGGTAATGTTTTTGTTTGTCTCGATCATTTTACTAAATTTGTATTTTTAAAACCAATGAAAAGAGCCACTTCAGCAGGAGTAGCATCATTTTTAGAAAAGGAAATATTTCATATATTCGGTGTACCTGAATATGTACATTCAGATAATGGTAAGCAGTTCGTTTCTGAAATATTTGCCAACTTCTTGGGAAAATATGGAACAAAACACATTAGAACCGCATTTTACTCGCCACAAGGGAACGCAGCTGAGCGTGTGAACAGATCTGTCTTACAAATGCTTCGTTCATATATAAAAGACAATCAGAAAAACTGGGACAAGTATATTAGTGATGCAGCGTTTGCATTACGAAGCGCAGTGCATTCATCAATCGGCTGCACCCCATATGTTGCAACTTTTGGTATTCCGATGATACAACATGGTGCAGATCAACAACAACTTTTGAGAAACAAATTAATGAAAGAACTGAAGTTGGCTCATGAGAAAAGTATGAAAGTTTATAATACGAGGGGTAAAGATGTGAGATTCCAAATAGGACAGGTGGTATACCGTCGAAACTTCCGCCAGAGTTCTGCAATAGATGGCTATAATGCGAAATTAGCGCCGAAACAAGTAAAGTGCATAATCCTTAAGGTTATCGGAAACTCCATGTATGAGCTAGGCGATCTAAACGGAAAGAAAGTCGGAATATACCACGCCAAAGACATATTTGTAGCGTAAATGTATGTGATGTTGTATTTGTTATTCAATGTTGCAACAGTCAAAAGTTTGGTGCCAGACTCAAAGCTTAGTTTTATAGACGTATTGTCATATGTATGTACCTGTGAATGTTTTCATGTTAAGTACCTGACAGCCATAGTAGGCTACTCTTGACGAACGATCTGTAAATTGAAGCGTTATTTTTACATCTCAGCATACATACTTGACAACTCACCTTGACGTACTCCAATTATAGATCTGATTATCTCTTTGTAATTATTTACACGTTTATTTATTTTTGCTTAACTTATTTATTCCTTACTACTTGACCAATAATAATTATTCAGACCTAAAGAAAATACAATACTAACTGGGATTATACTTGTAACATCTGTATCTCTGTTATAGGTTTAAGCGTGAACTGCGTATACACAGGATCCCCCAAGATGGAAGAAGGTAGACCTAGACAGGTCTTCGATGGTACTGGAAGAGGAATGACTGTCGAGAGTTTCCTCTTCAGAATCGAGAAAATGAGGGAACAACACGAAATCTCTCACTACCAGTTATTTACGGATTTCCATTGTCTCGTGTCTGGTTCTGCACTGAAGTGGTACTGGCAGGTGTTAGAAGACCATGCCGAGGACCCAGGCTTTGAATACCACGAATTAAAAGCAGAGCTGCTTACCCACTTCAGAACAGCAGAATCAGATCACGAGATAATCAGGCAAATCGTCGATCGGAAGCAGTTGCCGCAAGAAGGGTTTGACGATTTTTATGCCGAGGTCCACGATCTTACGTTCAGACTGCGGAGGAAAATACCAGAGAGTGAGTTAGTGGGTATACTGAGGGGAAATTTGAAACCATACCTGGCCAATTTGACATTCTTATCACAAATCAAGACTCTGGCTGACTTGAAGGCTGAATGTAGACGCGCCGAAAAGGTCATCAGGGAGAACCGCAACAAGACTAAGAATGTTAGTGAATTGGCCTATCCAAATGTCCAGCTGGCTGATGAACAAGTGGAAACAATGCGAGTCGATGCAATCAGCAGCACGATGAAGAACATATCACCATATAAACAAACTCCCAGTAATATTAATAGGTTGGATAGGACTACCAATAACACCACAGTTCCACTCACAAATAGTACTCAACCCACCATCAAATCGTTTTGTCCGTCCCCGTTCCATCTTATGTTGTGTTTTAATTGTGGTATGCCCGTAGATTTTTATGTAAAGAACCCAAGTGAGGCCTCAAAAGACAGTTGTTGCAAGTCCTCTTTCCATAATATGGTATGTTTCGCATGCGGCGACGATGCATCATTCTGCGTATTTAAACCTGCAACGGGAAACGGAAGGCTGGCGGGGATCCCCGGGAACTCCAGCCAGATGCTGAAAAACCCGGAATCAAACCCGCCATTAAAATACTAAAAAGAACAGACAGTGAGGCTTTCAATGAGAGAAAGGGAAGCAACAAAGAGGTATTATGAGATAAGCCCCAAATAAAAAGCTTTCATCAACGCAAATTAGAATATGACATAGCACGTAAGAGAATTTTTTGTGATGCAATAAGCAAAAATACGTTAGATTCGAAAACTAGAAATTTTGTGAAGATTCAAAGAATGAGGGAAAAGGCTAAAACGTTTAGAAGAATACGCAATAAAATAGTATCGACGATAGTCACCATTAAGGGGGATAATCGTTTTTTTGCGCAAACGAAGATAGGAGGAATAGAAGCTATCGCGCTATTAGATTCTGGCGCAGGAGCGTGTTGCCTGGGAAAGAACACAGAGAAATTTTTGCAAAATAATGAAAGCAAGGTAGTCAGAGTAAAAAATCAAAACATAAGAACAGCGAATGGGGGAGAAACTCCAGTGACAGGAGTCATAAGCTTGCCAGTCTGGTGGGATGGCCTGACACGGGAACTTGAGTTTCTTATAGTGCCAGGATTACAACAGGAGGTATATTTAGGGATAGATTTCTGGAAAGCATTCGATATGGCTGTCGTCAGTAGAGGAGCACGACCAACTACTACCGTCATTTCAGAGCTCGCACCCGCCGAAAGCGACTTATCCTTCGACGCGAAGCAACATATCCTGACGCATGAAGAAAATGTCGTATTAGAGAAAGTAAAAGCCCAGTTTCCATCATTTGCAGTTTTAGGACTAGGTCACACAGATGTTGAAGAACACGTCATAGAAGTCGAAAATGAGAACATCCCAGTGAAACAACGTCACTATCCAATCTCGCCCGCAATACAGAAATTAGTTTATCAGGAATTAGATAGAATGCTAGATATGGGAGTTAGTTCTGTTGATTTCCCGTCCCATGTTTGTTTGTTGGAAAAGGTCGCTCGATGTTTACGTGACGCAAAGCCGACAATCAACGTAGAAAAAAGCAAGTTTTGCTACAGAGAAGTCCGTTATCTTGGCTATGTAGTAGGAGATGGTTGCATTCGCACGGATGCAAACAAAGTTATTGCAGTTAGGGATTTCCCGGAGCCCAAAACTCCAAAACAACTGCGACGGTTCCTAGGTATGTCAGGCTGGTACCGCAGATTTGTCCAGGACTACGCGACTATTGCAGCTCCGTTGCACGACTGCCTCACCAAGGACAAAATTAAAAGGTTTACCATGACGGACGAAGCCAAGAAATCCTTTGAGAAACTGAAGCAAAGTCTCATATCGGCACCCGTACTCACACACCCTGATTTCAACAGACGTTTTTACATACAATGTGACGCATCAACGGACGGAGTGGGTGGAGTATTATTTCAACTTGACGATGACAACAACGAACGACCAATAGCGTACATCTCAGCGAAGCTGAACAAAGCGCAAAGGAATTACAGCATTACGGAGCTCGAATGCTATGCAGCAGTCATAAGTGTTAAAAGATTCAGGCCGTATGTCGAAGGTATGCCGTTCACTATAATCACGGATCATGCTAGCCTTAAATGGCTCATGAACCAGAAGGATCTCTCGGGAAGACTTGCAAGATGGAGCCTTAAGCTGCAAGCATACAACTTCGACATACAACATCGCAAAGGCGCACAAAACATTGTGCCCGACACACTCTCACGCATGCATATGGAAGAAATCATGTTAAATGACAGACTGTTGGACATATGCTTAGACTCACCATACTTTGACTCTGACGAATACAATGAACTGAGAAAAACTGTAACAGAAAATGTAGACAAATTACCCGACATGTGCCTGTCGGACGGTTACATTTATAGATGGACCCAATTCGACAGAGGGAATGAGCTTCAACAGGACCAGGCGTGGAAACTTTGGGTACCGTAGGAGTTACGTAAAGGTTTAGTGGAAACTGCCCATGGATCACCGTCAGCTGGTCATGGTGGCATCCACAAAACTCTTACACGCCTACGTGAAAAATATTACTGGCCAGGAATGGCGACTGATGTACAAACAGCCATTAAAAACTGTGATACATGCAAAGAAAATAAAACCACAAATGCCTTCAAAAATCCTTTGATGAAAAGTCAGCATGTAACAGAACGACCTTTCCAACGTTTGTACATTGATTTCATGGGTCCGTATCCTCGTACTAGTGATGGTAATGTTTTTGTTTGTCTCGATCATTTTACTAAATTTGTATTTTTAAAACCAATGAAAAGAGCCACTTCAGCAGGAGTAGCATCATTTTTAGAAAAGGAAATATTTCATATATTCGGTGTACCTGAATATGTACATTCAGATAATGGTAAGCAGTTCGTTTCTGAAATATTTGCCAACTTCTTGGGAAAATATGGAACAAAACACATTAGAACCGCATTTTACTCGCCACAAGGGAACGCAGCTGAGCGTGTGAACAGATCTGTCTTACAAATGCTTCGTTCATATATAAAAGACAATCAGAAAAACTGGGACAAGTATATTAGTGATGCAGCGTTTGCATTACGAAGCGCAGTGCATTCATCAATCGGCTGCACCCCATATGTTGCAACTTTTGGTATTCCGATGATACAACATGGTGCAGATCAACAACAACTTTTGAGAAACAAGTTAATGAAAGAACTGAAGTTGGCTCATGAGAAAAGTATGAAAGTTTATAATACGAGGGGTAAAGATGTGAGATTCCAAATAGGACAGGTGGTATACCGTCGAAACTTCCGCCAGAGTTCTGCAACAGATGGCTATAATGCGAAATTAGCGCCGAAACAAGTAAAGTGCATAATCCTTAAGGTTATCGGAAACTCCATGTATGAGCTAGGCGATCTAAACGGAAAGAAAGTCGGAATATACCACGCCAAAGACATATTTGTAGCGTAAATGTATGTGATGTTGTATTTGTTATTCAATGTTGCAACAGTCAAAAGTTTGGTGCCAGACTCAAAGCTTAGTTTTATAGACGTATTGTCATATGTATGTACCTGTGAATGTTTTCATGTTAAGTACCTGACAGCCATAGTAGGCTACTCTTGACGAACGATCTGTAAATTGAAGCGTTATTTTTACATCTCAGCATACATACTTGACAACTCACCTTGACGTACTCCAATTATAGATCTGATTATCTCTTTGTAATTATTTACACGTTTATTTATTTTTGCTTAACTTATTTATTCCTTACTACTTGACCAATAATAATTATTCAGACCTAAAGAAAATACAATACTAACTGGGATTATACTTGTAACATCTGTATCTGTGTTATAGGTTTAAGCGTGAACTGCGATATGAGTAGATTAAGCATGTGCCAGTGATTTACCCTAATAGATCGTTGAATTATAGACAAGTGCGTGACAGGCAATAGTAGACAATGGAACAAGTGAACAGCGACTCAGACAAGGCAATATTAACGAAGCCCGGCTTTAAGTCGTGGGTCGAGGCCACACGTATGCAAGGGGGAAACAGCAAATAGGCATAGGCTGCGTTTGAATTCTTTTTACGCACTCGCTCCATATTGCAGGCAACATCGGCGGATGCGAGCCTGTAACGACAGCCCATTGCAGGCAGATTTAAATAACAAGCGCACTCCAATACTATTACCCTACTTACTACGCATTTGCACAAAGAGGCCCACTGTGAGTTCTTGTAATCAAGTGAAAGTTCTTATGTATGTATGTATGCATGTGAATGTGTCACAAAGAAAGTTCTATGTGTGTATGAAGTGTGTGTTTGCATGTGTGTTTTGAGTGAAAGCTTGAAAAAAGTTCCACATACAGACGCCCGGGTAGCAACAGTAGGCTAGCTAATTTTCTGTTTAATGAAGAAAAGGCTGTGAAAATATAAACAAGTGTGGTGCGCGAGTTATTTAGATAAATAAAGTTTTTTTATAAAAAAAAAAAAAAAGTTGGAAGCTTTTTTATACCGTTCACCGTCTACCCAGAAAAAGTGCGTGAGGGGTACAGTTAAAGAAGAAAACATAAATTCCTGCCACCAAATTGTAAGTGAAAAGAAACCTTAAGTCTTTATATATTATAGTATATTATTATAAAATCCCAAATTAAAAAAGAAAGGTGAATTAAAATTAAAGTAACCTTAGCAAAATTAAAATATTCTAACTTAAATTAAAAACGATACGAAATAAACATAAACTAAAAATGAATGGAAATAAAACTAAAAATAAATGAAATTCGAAATTGTAATTAAATGGAATAAGAATCTACAAGAAGATAAATACATAGAAATCAAAATAAAGTAATTTGTAGTCGAAAAAAAAAACTAAATGCAAACAAATAAATAAATAAACTGCTGCCATATCCACCATATTTACCACTCATTGTGTTTTTTTTTGTGGACAGAATCAGCCGTCTTCGTCAGATCGACGTTTGATGCTGAAACTGATGTCCCCTGTATGCATGCTCTTGTGTTTGCTTTTATTCTCTTTTTTCAGCACAT
The DNA here is from genome assembly GCA_037013455.1 of Ceratitis rosa. Classification (NCBI taxonomy): domain Eukaryota; kingdom Metazoa; phylum Arthropoda; class Insecta; order Diptera; family Tephritidae; genus Ceratitis; species Ceratitis rosa. Next base: position 956,443 of record JAWMAG010000057.1, read on the forward strand.
CATCTCCCTTATGCTGGCGCCTTCATCAAGCGAGTTCGGTAAGTGCCAATTTATAAGCGAATGAATAGATAATATGAGAGTGTTACAGAGGTGGCGAACGATATAGTGCCCATACATTTATTAGGCATAGTAGTAGTAGAGAGGAATTACGCGGAAATTTTGATATATATGTGCATGTAGATACATAAAGATATCTACAAACATATATATATGTGTATATATATATATATATATGTGTATAAATACATGCAAATCTAAAAATATATATATATACATATGTATCTAAATATATATATATATAAATTCATATGTGTACAAATACATATATATATATGAAAACAATTGTAAATAAAATATGAATGTATATATATACCTATATATATAAAACAAAAAAAAAGGAAAAATATAAGTAGACATTAGTTTTTTTTGGAATTTTACATTTGAAATTAAAAAACAAATATATTAGATGAATTAGGCTGTAAAATTAAAGGTTGTAAATAAATCGAAAAGAAAGAAAAAAAAAATAAATATATATAAAGATGAAGTGAGCTATTACTAGATACAATGCTGGCCTAATTATTTTCGTTGGTGTGGGTGTTGCACTGATGCAATAAGGCAGAAATGGGTGTGACAAATGACTGGTGACAAAACACCGACAGACTATGTAAACCGAACCTGATACGTACGACAAGAGTTACAGACGATAGACAAACGGACAATAGTCAGATTAGGGGATTTTACCAAGAGTAGGAGTCACGGTAAAGTCCATGGCTACATCGGTGTGCATGTAGATGGGGTGGGCTGACTCCACCTGACTCGGACAGATGGGCTTATACTTTTCTCCTTTCCTTCTTTTTTTATCCTTACTTTTTTAGTTCCTATAATCATGTCCCCTCTTTCTTCTTCACGTGGCATGAAAGTAGGATTTTGTTAATGTCAACTGGAGTAAGGAGGTTGGAAGAAAAATCCACCCTACGACGAGCTAGCCTGGGATGCAAGCATGCCACAACTCCAACCGACCTTACACCGAAAATCAGTGACGTAACAATGGCGCCCAACGGACGGAATGAATCAGGTACTACAGATAGCTTTAACTTTGGGTCACATAGTTCCAAAAAGGATGTCCAACGTTAAGCTATACGGTAGTTTACAATCGGGATAAATGTATATAACGAGGCCTTAAAATTGTAATAAATGCCCGATGCATCATTTGTTGTTTATACTATTTTTTTGTATTTGTTCAATCTATACTGTATTCTATTCTTTTCTACATATTTTCTTTACTCTATCATCTTTTCTTTTATATCTAGCTTTCTGCTATCATTTTTCCTCACGGACAGGTTAGGGTTAGAACGGCAACATCGCTTCTGTTTAAACGGACCCGATAAGTGCCCGACTGACAAGGCAACGGGGGGTATGCCTCTTACTTCCGAAGTCCCTCTCACTGGCTTCAGCGCCGGTACGAGTGGCATTCGAAGGCAAGATGTGTGCATCTGGGGCAAAAGTTCATGCAACATGGACTATAGTAGCGCAACGTTTAAGCTACCACACATACGGCCCAGCATAGTATGCGTGTGAGGCTTACAAACGGAGTTACAGAAGGCGGGTGAAGTGCAGCAACCACGTTTAAGACAATTGTAGTAAATGTCGATGTGATGCACTTAATATAAAATGGGGAAGTAGATGACCAAGACGCCGGACGACTGACTATGACGGGAAGAAACACCCATGATGATCCTGCCGATGTGCAACACCAAACACACACCAAGCATTATCCCAAAAATTCTCTAAAATTAACGGAAGAAAAAAGAAATTAATACAAAGTAAAATATAAATAAATAATATATATATTTACATACATATAAATAAATTATAAATTTACTACAAAATTAAGAGTCGAACAAAAAAAAAAGCATAATCTGAATGAATTCTGGAAATTCAAAAGAAAAAAAAAATCTTTTAAAATATTTAAAATATTTGGTTTGGAACTACAATACGTTACATACACATAGAAGATAATAATAATGGCAAGTACACATTAATGAAGAAATTATTGAAAAAAAAGGAAAATTATCAATAATATAAACGCTAAATCTACATTCACACAAATAGTGAAGTAGATGTAAAACAACAACAAAAATAAAATAAAATAAGTAAAGGTAATAATAATAAATGAATAATTTAATACACCAAAAAAATTAGTGAAAATAAACTAAAATAAGCATATACTCATACTTACAGACGAACATATTCACACAATCCACATTTAAAATTTTTGTTTAGGTTTTTAAACAAACATATATCAATATACCTATTCTTTCATACTCGTATAAACTTAAAGCAATAAATAATAATAATAGAAAAGCAAGCAATCCTTATTCCAATTAAAATTTTAACATGAATCGTATATAAACATTAGCATCATCTGGAATATATCAAACAAACAAAAAAAAAAAAAAATTTATTTGAATATTCCTATACAAAGAAACAAATGAAATAAAGATAAGAATATCTATTTATTTATATTAATACATATATGAATACTACAAACAAAAAAAAAATTAAATAATGAATTGAAATGCAAATCACGAGTGTGTACACATTCATTTAAGTATTGTACATAAATTTTAAATTATACACAAAAAAAAAAAATACAGGTATATAATTCCAATTATTAATATTTTTTTTAAATTTTTCTATTTCGTTGAATTAAATTTGGAACATAATTAGTTAAGTGTCGGAATTGAAATAGCTGAGATAAATAAATATATTTGAATTGAATAACTGGAATTAGATTAGAAATAGCGATATCCTGTCGATCAGATACATAGCAATATACAAAGTTTTGAGCGGAAGTTAGACTAGTTGTGTGAAATGTCTGACGAAGAACAACGAGCTTCCAGTGGACACGATGGCCAAGGTACGAGTGCCCATACAAGTGACCCTGCTGCTGAACGCCAGAAAGCTTCGATGAATGAACCAGCTTCGACGGCAACCAATGTTGACCAACTGAGCCAGTTGATGGCAATGATGATGCAACAGCAAGCCATGATGGCGAACTGTGTTAACGAAGTCCGGAACATGAGGAGCAACGTGTCTGATCTCAGCAACAGAGTCACCGACATGGAGGCATCAGCGCAAGCTCTGGGTCATCGCTCCGCAGTGGCATCAACACCTGAGAATCGAGGTCGCGAAAATGAGGAGCCAGCTCGGCAAGTAAGAGGGAACGACACGCCCATCGTGCAACAGCGGGCAAGAGAGTATACACAGGATCCCCCAAGATGGAAGAAGGTAGACCTAGACAGGTGGCACATTAAATTCGATGGTACTGGAAGAGGAATGACTGTCGAGAGTTTCCTCTTCAGAATCGAGAAAATGAGGGAACAACACGAAATCTCTCACTACCAGTTATTTACGGATTTCCATTGTCTCGTGTCTGGTTCTGCACTGAAGTGGTACTGGCAGGTGTTAGAAGACCATGCCGAGGACCCAGGCTTTGAATACCACGAATTAAAAGCAGAGCTGCTTACCCACTTCAGAACAGCAGAATCAGATCACGAGATAATCAGGCAAATCGTCGATCGGAAGCAGTTGCCGCAAGAAGGGTTTGACGATTTTTATGCCGAGGTCCACGATCTTACGTTCAGACTGCGGAGGAAAATACCAGAGAGTGAGTTAGTGGGTATACTGAGGGGAAATTTGAAACCATACCTGGCCAATTTGACATTCTTATCACAAATCAAGACTCTGGCTGACTTGAAGGCTGAATGTAGACGCGCCGAAAAGGTCATCAGGGAGAACCGCAACAAGACTAAGAATGTTAGTGAATTGGCCTATCCAAATGTCCAGCTGGCTGATGAACAAGTGGAAACAATGCGAGTCGATGCAATCAGCAGCACGATGAAGAACATATCACCATATAAACAAACTCCCAGTAATATTAATAGGTTGGATAGGACTACCAATAACACCACAGTTCCACTCACAAATAGTACTCAACCCACCATCAAATCGTTTTGTCCGTCCCCGTTCCATCTTATGTTGTGTTTTAATTGTGGTATGCCCGTAGATTTTTATGTAAAGAACCCAAGTGAGGCCTCAAAAGACAGTTGTTGCAAGTCCTCTTTCCATAATATGGTATGTTTCGCATGCGGCGACGATGCATCATTCTGCGTATTTAAACCTGCAACGGGAAACGGAAGGCTGGCGGGGATCCCCGGGAACTCCAGCCAGATGCTGAAAAACCCGGAATCAAACCCGCCATTAAAATACTAAAAAGAACAGATAGTGAGGCTTTCAATGAGAGAAAGGGAAGCAACAAAGAGGTATTATGAGATATGCCCCAAATAAAAAGCTTTCATCAACGCAAATTAGAATATGACATAGCACGTGAGAGAATTTTTTGTGATGCAATAAGCAAAAATACGTTAGATTCGAAAACTAGAAATTTTGTGAAGATTCAAAGAATGAGGGAAAAGGCTAAAACGTTTAGAAGAATACGCAATAAAATAGTATCGACGATAGTCACCATTAAGGGGGATAATCGTTTTTTTGCGCAAACGAAGATAGGAGGAATAGAAGCTATCGCGCTATTAGATTCTGGCGCAGGAGCGTGTTGCCTGGGAAAGAACACAGAGAAATTTTTGCAAAATAATGAAAGCAAGGTAGTCAGAGTAAAAAATCAAAACATAAGAACAGCGAATGGGGGAGAAACTCCAGTGACAGGAGTCATAAGCTTGCCAGTCTGGTGGGATGGCCTGACACGGGAACTTGAGTTTCTTATAGTGCCAGGATTACAACAGGAGGTATATTTAGGGATAGATTTCTGGAAAGCATTCGATATGGATGTCGTCAGTAGAGGAGTACGACCAACTATAACCGTCATTTCAGAGCTCGCACCCGCCGAAAGCGGTATCCTGAGTCGCCTCCAAAACACCCGATACATTTCGGCAATTGACCTAAAGGACGCATTCTGGCAAATCCCACTAGAAAAGAAATCCAGGGAAAAGACGGCGTTTACTGTCCCAGGCAGGCCACTTTACCATTTCACGGTCATGCCATTCGGCCTATGCAACGCGGCCCAAAGAATGTGCAGACTAATGGATAAAGTGATACCTGCATCGTTACGTGAGAATGTATTTGTGTATCTAGATGACCTGTTAGTGTGTTCTGTTGATTTCCCGTCCCATGTTTGTTTGTTGGAAAAGGTCGCTCGATGTTTACGTGACGCAAAGCTGACAATCAACGTAGAAAAAAGCAAGTTTTGCTACAGAGAAGTCCGCTATCTTGGCTATGTAGTAGGAGATGGTTGCATTCGCACGGATGCAAACAAAGTTATTGCAGTTAGGGATTTCCCGGAGCCCAAAACTCCAAAACAACTGCGACGGTTCCTAGGTATGTCAGGCTGGTACCGCAGATTTGTCCAGGACTACGCGACTATTGCAGCTCCGTTGCACGACTGCCTCACCAAGGACAAAATTAAAAGGTTTACCATGACGGACGAAGCCAAGAAATCCTTTGAGAAACTGAAGCAAAGTCTCATATCGGCACCCGTACTCACACACCCTGATTTCAACAGACGTTTTTACATACATTGTGACGCATCAACGGACGGAGTGGGTGGAGTATTATTTCAACTTGACGATGACAACAACGAACGACCAATAGCGTACATCTCAGCGAAGCTGAACAAAGCGCAAAGGAATTACAGCATTACGGAGCTCGAATGCTATGCAGCAGTCATAAGTGTTAAAAGATTCAGGCCGTATGTCGAAGGTATGCCGTTCACTATAATCACGGATCATGCTAGCCTTAAATGGCTCATGAACCAGAAGGATCTCTCGGGAAGACTCGCAAGATGGAGCCTCAAGCTGCACGCATACAACTTCGACATACAGCATCGTAAAGGCGCACAAAACATTGTGCCCGACACACTCTCACGCATGCATACGGAAGAAACCATGTTAAATGACAGACTGTTGGACATATGCTTAGACTCACCATACTTTGACTCTGACGAATACAATGAACTGAGAAAAACTGTAACAGAAAATGAAGACAAATTGCCCGACATGTGCCTGTCGGACGGTTACATTTATAGACGGACCCAATTCGACAGAGGGAATGAGCTTCAACAGGACCAGGCCTGGAAGCTTTTGGTACCGTCGGAGTTACGACAAGGCTTAGTGGAAACTGCCCATGGATCACCGTCAGCTGGTCATGGTGGCATCCACAAAACTCTTACACGCCTACGTGAAAAATATTACTGGCCAGGAATGGCGACTGATGTACAAACAGCCATTAAAAACTGTGATACATGTAAAGAAAATAAAACCACAAATGTCTTCAAAAATCCTTTGATGAAAAGTCAGCATGTAACAGAACGACCTTTCCAACGTTTGTACATTGATTTCATGGGTCCGTATCCTCGTACTAGTGATGGTTATGTTTTTGTTTTTGTTTGCCTCGATCATTTTACTAAATTTGTATTTTTAAAACCAATGAAAAGAGCCACTTCAGCAGGAGTAGCATCATTTTTAGAAAAGGAAATATTTCATATATTCGGTGTACCTGAATATGTACATTCAGATAATGGTAAGCAGTTCGTTTCTGAAATATTTGCCAACTTCTTGGGAAAATATGGAACAAAACACATTAGAACCGCATTTTACTCGCCACAAGGGAACGCAGCTGAGCGTGTGAACAGATCTGTCTTACAAATGCTTCGTTCATATATAAAAGACAATCAGAAAAACTGGGACAAGTATATTAGTGATGCAGCGTTTGCATTACGAAGCGCAGTGCATTCATCAATCGGCTGCACCCCATATGTTGCAACTTTTGGTATTCCGATGATACAACATGGTGCAGATCAACAACAACTTTTGAGAAACAAGTTAATGAAAGAACTGAAGTTGGCTCATGAGAAAAGTATGAAAGTTTATAATACGAGGGGTAAAGATGTGAGATTCCAAATAGGACAGGTGGTATACCGTCGAAACTTCCGCCAGAGTTCTGCAACAGATGGCTATAATGCGAAATTAGCGCCGAAACAAGTAAAGTGCATAATCCTTAAGGTTATCGGAAACTCCATGTATGAGCTAGGCGATCTAAACGGAAAGAAAGTCGGAATATACCACGCCAAAGACATATTTGTAGCGTAAATGTATGTGATGTTGTATTTGTTATTCAATGTTGCAACAGTCAAAAGTTTGGTGCCAGACTCAAAGCTTAGTTTTATAGACGTATTGTCATATGTATGTACCTGTGAATGTTTTCATGTTAAGTACCTGACAGCCATAGTAGGCTACTCTTGACGAACGATCTGTAAATTGAAGCGTTATTTTTACATCTCAGCATACATACTTGACAACTCACCTTGACGTACTCCAATTATAGATCTGATTATCTCTTTGTAATTATTTACACGTTTATTTATTTTTGCTTAACTTATTTATTCCTTACTACTTGACCAATAATAATTATTCAGACCTAAAGAAAATACAATACTAACTGGGATTATACTTGTAACATCTGTATCTGTGTTATAGGTTTAAGCGTGAACTGCGATATGAGTAGATTAAGCATGTGCCAGTGATTTACCCTAATAGATCGTTGAATTATAGACAAGTGCGTGACAGGCAATAGTAGACAATGGAACAAGTGAACAGCGACTCAGACAAGGCAATATTAACGAAGCCCGGCTTTAAGTCGTGGGTCGAGGCCACACGTATGCAAGGGGGAAACAGCAAATAGGCATAGGCTGCGTTTGAATTCTTTTTACGCACTCGCTCCATATTGCAGGCAACATCGGCGGATGCGAGCCTGTAACGACAGCCCATTGCAGGCAGATTTAAATAACAAGCGCACTCCAATACTATTACCCTACTTACTACGCATTTGCACAAAGAGGCCCACTGTGAGTTCTTGTAATCAAGTGAAAGTTCTTATGTATGTATGTATGCATGTGAATGTGTCACAAAGAAAGTTCTATGTGTGTATGAAGTGTGTGTTTGCATGTGTGTTTTGAGTGAAAGCTTGAAAAAAGTTCCACATACAGACGCCCGGGTAGCAACAGTAGGCTAGCTAATTTTCTGTTTAATGAAGAAAAGGCTGTGAAAATATAAACAAGTGTGGTGCGCGAGTTATTTAGATAAATAAAGTTTTTTTATAAAAAAAAAAAAAAAGTTGGAAGCTTTTTTATACCGTTCACCGTTCACCGTCTACCCAGAAAAAGTGCGTGAGGGGTACAGTTAAAGAAGAAAACATAAATTCCTGCCACCAAATTGTAAGTGAAAAGAAACCTTAAGTCTTTATATATTATAGTATATTATTATAAAATCCCAAATTAAAAAAGAAAGGTGAATTAAAATTAAAGTAACCTTAGCAAAATTAAAATATTCTAACTTAAATTAAAAACGATACGAAATAAACATAAACTAAAAATGAATGGAAATAAAACTAAAAATAAATGAAATTCGAAATTGTAATTAAATGGAATAAGAATCTACAAGAAGATAAATACATAGAAATCAAAATAAAGTAATTTGTAGTCGAAAAAAAAAACTAAATGCAAACAAATAAATAAATAAACTGCTGCCATATCCACCATATTTACCACTCATTGTGTTTTTTTTTGTGGACAGAATCAGCCGTCTTCGTCAGATCGACGTTTGATGCTGAAACTGATGTCCCCTGTATGCATGCTCTTGTGTTTGCTTTTATTCTCTTTTTTCAGCACATCATCTCCCTTATGCTGGCGCCTTCATCAAGCGAGTTCGGTAAGTGCCAATTTATAAGCGAATGAATAGATAATATGAGAGTGTTACAGAGGTGGCGAACGATATAGTGCCCATACATTTATTAGGCATAGTAGTAGTAGAGAGGAATTACGCGGAAATTTTGATATATAAAGATATCTACAAACATATATATATGTGTATATATATATATATATGTGTATAAATACATGCAAATCTAAAAATATATATATATACATATGTATCTAAATATATATATATATAAATTCATATGTGTACAAATACATATATATATATGAAAACAATTGTAAATAAAATATGAATGTATATGTATACCTATATATATAAAACAAAAAAAAAAAGGAAAAATATAAGTAGACATTAGTTTTTTTTGGAATTTTACATTTGAAATTAAAAAACAAATATATTAGATGAATTAGGCTGTAAAATTAAAGGTTGTAAATAAATCGAAAAGAAAGAAAAAAAAAATAAATATATATAAAGATGAAGTGAGCTATTATTATATTATTATTTTCGTTGGTGTGGGTGTTGCACTGATGCAATAAGGCAGAAATGGGTGTGACAAATGACTGGTGACAAAACACCGACAGACTATGTAAACCGAACCTGATACGTACGACAAGAGTTACAGACGATAGACAAACGGACAATAGTCAGATTAGGGGATTTTACCAAGAGTAGGAGTCACGGTAAAGTCCATGGCTACATCGGTGTGCATGTAGATGGGGTGGGCTGACTCCACCTGACTCGGACAGATGGGCTTATACTTTTCTCCTTTCCTTCTTTTTTTATCCTTACTTTTTTAGTTCCTATAATCATGTCCCCTCTTTCTTCTTCACGTGGCATGAAAGTAGGATTTTGTTAATGTCAACTGGAGTAAGGAGGTTGGAAGAAAAATCCACCCTACGACGAGCTAGCCTGGGATGCAAGCATGCCACAACTCCAACCGACCTTACACCGAAAATCAGTGACGTAACAATGGCGCCCAACGGACGGAATGAATCAGGTACTACAGATAGCTTTAACTTTGGGTCACATAGTTCCAAAAAGGATGTCCAACGTTAAGCTATACGGTAGTTTACAATCGGGATAAATGTATATAACGAGGCCTTAAAATTGTAATAAATGCCCGATGCATCATTTGTTGTTTATACTATTTTTTTGTATTTGTTCAATCTATACTGTATTCTATTCTTTTCTACATATTTTCTTTACTCTATCATCTTTTCTTTTATATCTAGCTTTCTGCTATCATTTTTCCTCACGGACAGGTTAGGGTTAGAACGGCAACATCGCTTCTGTTTAAACGGACCCGATAAGTGCCCGACTGACAAGGCAACGGGGGGTATGCCTCTTACTTCCGAAGTCCCTCTCACTGGCTTCAGCGCCGGTACGAGTGGCATTCGAAGGCAAGATGTGTGCATCTGGGGCAAAAGTTCATGCAACATGGACTATAGTAGCGCAACGTTTAAGCTACCACACATACGGCCCAGCATAGTATGCGTGTGAGGCTTACAAACGGAGTTACAGAAGGCGGGTGAAGTGCAGCAACCACGTTTAAGACAATTGTAGTAAATGTCGATGTGATGCACTTAATATAAAATGGGGAAGTAGATGACCAAGACGCCGGACGACTGACTATGACGGGAAGAAACACCCATGATGATCCTGCCGATGTGCAACACCAAACACACACCAAGCATTATCCCAAAAATTCTCTAAAATTAACGGAAGAAAAAAGAAATTAATACAAAGTAAAATATAAATAAATAATATATATATTTACATACATATAAATAAATTATAAATTTACTACAAAATTAAGAGTCGAACAAAAAAAAAAGCATAATCTGAATGAATTCTGGAAATTCAAAAGAAAAAAAAAATCTTTTAAAATATTTAAAATATTTGGTTTGGAACTACAATACGTTACATACACATAGAAGATAATAATAATGGCAAGTACACATTAATGAAGAAATTATTGAAAAAAAAGGAAAATTATCAATAATATAAACGCTAAATCTACATTCACACAAATAGTGAAGTAGATGTAAAACAACAACAAAAATAAAATAAAATAAGTAAAGGTAATAATAATAAATGAATAATTTAATACACCAAAAAAATTAGTGAAAATAAACTAAAATAAGCATATACTCATACTTACAGACGAACATATTCACACAATCCACATTTAAAATTTTTGTTTAGGTTTTTAAACAAACATATATCAATATACCTATTCTTTCATACTCGTATAAACTTAAAGCAATAAATAATAATAATAGAAAAGCAAGCAATCCTTATTCCAATTAAAATTTTAACATGAATCGTATATAAACATTAGCATCATCTGGAATATATCAAACAAACAAAAAAAAAAAAAAATTTATTTGAATATTCCTATACAAAGAAACAAATGAAATAAAGATAAGAATATCTATTTATTTATATTAATACATATATGAATACTACAAACAAAAAAAAAATTAAATAATGAATTGAAATGCAAATCACGAGTGTGTACACATTCATTTAAGTATTGTACATAAATTTTAAATTATACACAAAAAAAAAAATACAGGTATATAATTCCAATTATTAATATTTTTTTTAAATTTTTCTATTTCGTTGAATTAAATTTGGAACATAATTAGTTAAGTGTCGGAATTGAAATAGCTGAGATAAATAAATATATTTGAATTGAATAACTGGAATTAGATTAGAAATAGCGATATCCTGTCGATCAGATACATAGCAATATACAAAGTTTTGAGCGGAAGTTAGACTAGTTGTGTGAAATGTCTGACGAAGAACAACGAGCTTCCAGTGGACACGATGGCCAAGGTACGAGTGCCCATACAAGTGACCCTGCTGCTGAACGCCAGAAAGCTTCGATGAATGAACCAGCTTCGACGGCAACCAATGTTGACCAACTGAGCCAGTTGATGGCAATGATGATGCAACAGCAAGCCATGATGGCGAACTGTGTTAACGAAGTCCGGAACATGAGGAGCAACGTGTCTGATCTCAGCAACAGAGTCACCGACATGGAGGCATCAGCGCAAGCTCTGGGTCATCGCTCCGCAGTGGCATCAACACCTGAGAATCGAGGTCGCGAAAATGAGGAGCCAGCTCGGCAAGTAAGAGGGAACGACACGCCCATCGTGCAACAGCGGGCAAGAGAGTATACACAGGATCCCCCAAGATGGAAGAAGGTAGACCTAGACAGGTGGCACATTAAATTCGATGGTACTGGAAGAGGAATGACTGTCGAGAGTTTCCTCTTCAGAATCGAGAAAATGAGGGAACAACACGAAATCTCTCACTACCAGTTATTTACGGATTTCCATTGTCTCGTGTCTGGTTCTGCACTGAAGTGGTACTGGCAGGTGTTAGAAGACCATGCCGAGGACCCAGGCTTTGAATACCACGAATTAAAAGCAGAGCTGCTTACCCACTTCAGAACAGCAGAATCAGATCACGAGATAATCAGGCAAATCGTCGATCGGAAGCAGTTGCCGCAAGAAGGGTTTGACGATTTTTATGCCGAGGTCCACGATCTTACGTTCAGACTGCGGAGGAAAATACCAGAGAGTGAGTTAGTGGGTATACTGAGGGGAAATTTGAAACCATACCTGGCCAATTTGACATTCTTATCACAAATCAAGACTCTGGCTGACTTGAAGGCTGAATGTAGACGCGCCGAAAAGGTCATCAGGGAGAACCGCAACAAGACTAAGAATGTTAGTGAATTGGCCTATCCAAATGTCCAGCTGGCTGATGAACAAGTGGAAACAATGCGAGTCGATGCAATCAGCAGCACGATGAAGAACATATCACCATATAAACAAACTCCCAGTAATATTAATAGGTTGGATAGGACTACCAATAACACCACAGTTCCACTCACAAATAGTACTCAACCCACCATCAAATCGTTTTGTCCGTCCCCGTTCCATCTTATGTTGTGTTTTAATTGTGGTATGCCCGTAGATTTTTATGTAAAGAACCCAAGTGAGGCCTCAAAAGACAGTTGTTGCAAGTCCTCTTTCCATAATATGGTATGTTTCGCATGCGGCGACGATGCATCATTCTGCGTATTTAAACCTGCAACGGGAAACGGAAGGCTGGCGGGGATCCCCGGGAACTCCAGCCAGATGCTGAAAAACCCGGAATCAAACCCGCCATTAAAATACTAAAAAGAACAGATAGTGAGGCTTTCAATGAGAGAAAGGGAAGCAACAAAGAGGTATTATGAGATATGCCCCAAATAAAAAGCTTTCATCAACGCAAATTAGAATATGACATAGCACGTGAGAGAATTTTTTGTGATGCAATAAGCAAAAATACGTTAGATTCGAAAACTAGAAATTTTGTGAAGATTCAAAGAATGAGGGAAAAGGCTAAAACGTTTAGAAGAATACGCAATAAAATAGTATCGACGATAGTCACCATTAAGGGGGATAATCGTTTTTTTGCGCAAACGAAGATAGGAGGAATAGAAGCTATCGCGCTATTAGATTCTGGCGCAGGAGCGTGTTGCCTGGGAAAGAACACAGAGAAATTTTTTCAAAATAATGAAAGCAAGGTAGTCAGAGTAAAAAATCAAAACATAAGAACAGCGAATGGGGGAGAAACTCCAGTGACAGGAGTCATAAGCTTGCCAGTCTGGTGGGATGGCCTGACACGGGAACTTGAGTTTCTTATAGTGCCAGGATTACAACAGGAGGTATATTTAGGGATAGATTTCTGGAAAGCATTCGATATGGATGTCGTCAGTAGAGGAGTACGACCAACTATAACCGTCATTTCAGAGCTCGCACCCGCCGAAAGCGGTATCCTGAGTCGCCTCCAAAACACCCGATACATTTCGGCAATTGACCTAAAGGACGCATTCTGGCAAATCCCACTAGAAAAGAAATCCAGGGAAAAGACGGCGTTTACTGTCCCAGGCAGGCCACTTTACCATTTCACGGTCATGCCATTCGGCCTATGCAACGCGGCCCAAAGAATGTGCAGACTAATGGATAAAGTGATACCTGCATCGTTACGTGAGAATGTATTTGTGTATCTAGATGACCTGTTAGTGTGTTCTGTTGATTTCCCGTCCCATGTTTGTTTGTTGGAAAAGGTCGCTCGATGTTTACGTGACGCAAAGCTGACAATCAACGTAGAAAAAAGCAAGTTTTGCTACAGAGAAGTCCGCTATCTTGGCTATGTAGTAGGAGATGGTTGCATTCGCACGGATGCAAACAAAGTTATTGCAGTTAGGGATTTCCCGGAGCCCAAAACTCCAAAACAACTGCGACGGTTCCTAGGTATGTCAGGCTGGTACCGCAGATTTGTCCAGGACTACGCGACTATTGCAGCTCCGTTGCACGACTGCCTCACCAAGGACAAAATTAAAAGGTTTACCATGACGGACGAAGCCAAGAAATCCTTTGAGAAACTGAAGCAAAGTCTCATATCGGCACCCGTACTCACACACCCTGATTTCAACAGACGTTTTTACATACATTGTGACGCATCAACGGACGGAGTGGGTGGAGTATTATTTCAACTTGACGATGACAACAACGAACGACCAATAGCGTACATCTCAGCGAAGCTGAACAAAGCGCAAAGGAATTACAGCATTACGGAGCTCGAATGCTATGCAGCAGTCATAAGTGTTAAAAGATTCAGGCCGTATGTCGAAGGTATGCCGTTCACTATAATCACGGATCATGCTAGCCTTAAATGGCTCATGAACCAGAAGGATCTCTCGGGAAGACTCGCAAGATGGAGCCTCAAGCTGCACGCATACAACTTCGACATACAGCATCGTAAAGGCGCACAAAACATTGTGCCCGACACACTCTCACGCATGCATACGGAAGAAACCATGTTAAATGACAGACTGTTGGACATATGCTTAGACTCACCATACTTTGACTCTGACGAATACAATGAACTGAGAAAAACTGTAACAGAAAATGAAGACAAATTGCCCGACATGTGCCTGTCGGACGGTTACATTTATAGACGGACCCAATTCGACAGAGGGAATGAGCTTCAACAGGACCAGGCCTGGAAGCTTTTGGTACCGTCGGAGTTACGACAAGGCTTAGTGGAAACTGCCCATGGATCACCGTCAGCTGGTCATGGTGGCATCCACAAAACTCTTACACGCCTACGTGAAAAATATTACTGGCCAGGAATGGCGACTGATGTACAAACAGCCATTAAAAACTGTGATACATGTAAAGAAAATAAAACCACAAATGTCTTCAAAAATCCTTTGATGAAAAGTCAGCATGTAACAGAACGACCTTTCCAACGTTTGTACATTGATTTCATGGGTCCGTATCCTCGTACTAGTGATGGTTATGTTTTTGTTTTTGTTTGCCTCGATCATTTTACTAAATTTGTATTTTTAAAACCAATGAAAAGAGCCACTTTAGCAGGAGTAGTATAATTTTTAGAAAAGGAAATATTTCATATATTCGGTGTACCTGAATATGTGCATTCAGATAATGGTAAGCAGTTCGTTTCTGAAATATTTGCCAACTTCTTGGGAAAATATGGAACAAAACACATTAGAACCGCATTTTACTCGGCACAAGGGAACGCAGCTGAGCGTGTGAACAGATCTGTCTTACAAATGCTTCGTTCATATATAAAAGACAATCAGAAAAACTGGGACAAGTATATTAGTGATGCAGCGTTTGCATTACGAAGCGCAGTGCATTCATCAATCGGCTGCACCCCATATGTTGCAACTTTTGGTATTCCGATGATACAACATGGTGCATCATACGAGATATACCGAAAGCTCGGCGCAATAGATCAACAACAACTTTTGAGAAACAAATTAATGAAAGAACTGAAGTTGGCTCATGAGAAAAGGATGAAAGTTTATAATACGAGGGGTAAAGATGTGAGATTCCAAATAGGACAGGTGGTATACCGCCGAAACTTCCGCCAGAGTTCTGCAACAGATGGCTATAATGCGAAATTAGCGCCGAAACAAGCAAAGTGCATAATCCTTAAGGTTATCGGAAACTCCATGTATGAGCTAGGCGATCTGAACGGAAAGAAAGTCGGAATATACCACGCCAAAGACATATTTGTAGCGTAAATGTATGTGATGTTGTATTTGTTATTCAATGTTGCAACAGTCAAAAATTTGGTGCCAGACTCAAAGCTTAGTTTTATAGACGTATTGTCATATGTATGTACCTGTGAATGTTTTCATGTTAAGTACCTGACAGCCATAGTAAGCTACCCTTGACGAACGATCTGTAAATTGAAGCGTTATTTTTACATCTCGGCATACATACTTGACAACTCACCTTGACGTACTCCAATTATAGATCTGATTTTCTCTTTGTAATTATTTACACCAAGCTACTTGGCTGTCTCCAGATCGGAAAACTTCCAACCAGATCGATCATGTTGTGATAAACGGAAGACACGTATCCAGTGTTTTAGATGTGCGTACGTTCCGAGGTCCCAACATTGACTCGGATCACTATCTTGTCGCAGCGAAGATGCGCACGCGCCTCTGCGTATCGAAGAACGCCCATCAACAAACACAAGGAAGGTTCGACGTTGAAAAGCTGCAATCACAACAGACTGCCGAGCGATTTTCTACTCGACTTGCACACCTGCTCTCTGAGAGCACTCATCAGCAACCCGGTATAAGGGAACTGTGGGACGGCATTGCAAACTCCCTGCGTACAGCTGCAAACGAAACCATTGGATTTCGGAAAGTTCGTAAAAACAGCTGGTACGATGAGGACTGCCGTATCGCAGTGGAGAGAAAACAGACTGCCTACCTCGCAACCTTGCGATCGACCACAAGACGTGCGGGGTGGGATAGATACCGAGAACTGAAGAGGGAAGCAAGGCGCGTCTGCAGACAAAACAAGAAAGAGGCCGAGATGCGCGAGTATGAGGAGCTTGAGAAGCTGGCCGACAAGGGTAACGCTCGAAAATTCTATGAAAAGATACGGCGACTTACAGAAGGTTTCAAGACCGGAGCAAACTCTTGTAGGACCCAGGGAGGTGAGCTAGTGACAGATGCCCAGAGTATACTCGATTTATGGAGGGAGCATTTCTCCAGCCTGCTAAATGGCAGTGAACAGGAAACACGCGGAGATGGTGAACCCGAAACTCCAATTGATGACGATGGAAAAGTTGTTCCATTACCCGACTATGAAGAAGTGCGAATAGCAATCGTCCGCTTCAAAAATAACAAAGCGGCAGGGGCCGATGGATTACCGGCCGAGCTATTCAAATACGGCGGCGAATAACTGATCAGGTGCATGCATCAGCTTCTTTGCAAAATATGGTCGGATGAAAGCATGCCCGACGATTGGAATTTAAGTGTGCTCTGCCCGATCCACAAAAAAGGCGATCCCACAGTCTGCGCCAATTACTGTGGAATGAGCCTTCTTAATATCGCACCATCGCATCGCAAGCGTATTGTGTGAAAGACTAAAGCCCACCGTCAACAAACTGATTGGACCTTATCAGTATGGCTTTAGACCTGGTAAGTCAACCATTGACCAAATATTCACCATGCGCCAAATCTTGGAAAAGACCCGTGAAAAGAGAATCGACACCCACCACCTTTTCGTCGATTTTAAAGCCGCCTTCGACTGCACGAAGAGGAGCTGCCTTTACGCCGCTATATATGAATTTGGCATCCCCGCAAAACTTATACGGCTAGGTTAACTGACTTTGTGCAACACGAAAGCTCCGTCAGGTTCGGGAAGGACCTCTCCGAGTCGTTCGATACCAAACGAGGTTTCAGACAGGGTGATTCCTTATCGTGTGACTTTTTTAATTTAATGCTGGAGAAAATAATACGAGCTGCAGAGCTAAATAGAGAAGGTACAATTTTCTATAAGAGTGTACAGCTGCTGGCGTACGCCGATGATATCGACATTATTGGCCTCAAGAACTGCGCTGTGAGTTCTGCTTTCTCCAGACTGGATAAAGAAGCGAATGGGTCTGGTAGTGAATGAGGGCAAGACGAAATATCTCCTGTCATCAAACAAACAGTCATCGCATTCGCGACTCGGCTCCCACGTCACTGTTGACAGTCATAACTCCGAGGTCGTAGATAATTTCGTATATCTAGGGACCAGCATTAATACCAACAACAATATCAGCCTTGAAATCTAACGCAGAATCACTCTTGCCAACAGGTGCTACTTTGGGCTGAGTAGGCAATTGAAAAGTAAAGTTCTCTCTCGACGAACGAAAACCAATCTCTACAAGTCGCTCATTATACCGGTCCTACTATATGGCGCAGAAGCGTGGACGTTATCAATATCTGATGAGTCGGCTCTAGGAGTCTTCGAGAGGAAAGTTCTGCGAACGATTTATGGTCCTTTGCGCATTGGCAACGGCGAATACCGCAGACGATGCACCGATGAGCTGTACGAGCTATACGACGATATTGACATAGTTCAGCGAATGAAGAGACAGCGGCTACGCTGGCTAGGCCATGTCGTCCGAATGGATGAAAACACTCCAGCTTTGAAAGTATTTGATGCAGTACCCGCTGGTGGAAGCAGAGGAAGAGGAAGACCTCCACTCCGTTGGAAAGATCAAGTGGAGAGTGACCTGGGTGCACTTGGCATTTCCAACTGGCGCCAAACAGTGAAAAGAAGAGATGAATGGCGCGCTGTAATTGATTCGGCTATAATCGCGTAAGCGGTGCCAACGCCAATAAAGAAGAAGAAGAAGAATTATTTACACATTTATTTATCTTTGTTTAACTTATTTATTCCTTACTACTTGACCAATAATAATTATTCAGACCTAAAGAAAATACAATACTAACTGGGATTATACTTGTAACATCTGTATCTGTGTTATAGGTTTAAGCGTGAACTGCGAGAAAGCATGTGCCAGGGATTTACTCTAATAGATCGTTGAATTATAGACAAGTGCGTGACAGGCAATAGTAGACAATGGAACAAGTGAACAGCGACTCAGACAAGACAATATTAACGAAGCCCGGCTTTAAGTCGTGGGTCGAGACCACACGTATGCAAGGGGGAAACAGCAAATAGGCATAGGCTGCGTTTGAATTCTTTTTACGCACTCGCTCCATATTGCAGGCAACATCGGCGGATGCGAGCCTGTAACGACAGCCCATTGCAGGCAGATTTAAATAACAAGCGCACTCCAATACTATTACCCTACTTACTACGCATTTGCACAAAGAGGCCCACTGTGAGTTCTTGTAATCAAGTGAAAGTTCTTATGTATGTATGTATGTATGTGAATGTGTCACAAAGAAAGTTCTATGTGTGTATGAAGTGTGTGTTTGCGTATGTGTTTTGAGTGAAAGCTTGAGAAAAGTTCCACACACAGACGCCCGGGTAGCAACAGTAGGCTAGCTAATTTTCTGTTTAATGAGAAAAAGGTTGCGAAAATATAAAGAAGTGTGGTGCGCGAGTTATATAGAAAAATAAAGTTTTTTATAAAAAGTTCCGGTATACCGTTCACCGTTCACCGTTCACCGTCTACCCAGAAAAACCCCGTGAGGGGTACATACATACGTATTTATTGACAAGCATCACTTATGTATAAAGTTCATTGAACCGCCGGAACGAATGGCAAGGGATCAGTCAAAAAGGAAACCGAAAATTTAAGAAACTACGTACATGCGTACAAACATAAACATGAGAGCGGAACTCAGCACTCAGCGCTAAATATCATTCAAATTACTCTCCCGATCCTCTGAGAGCCCCAAGGAAAGAAATTCACCACCACTACACTGGAGAAACACATATGCTTCCGGTGCATGTGGATTTTTATTGATTTATCATTTATTTATTTATTATTTATTTATTGATTTATTATTTATTTATTGATTAATCACTCACGTTTGTAATAATACGGCTACCTCACCTTTTTTTTACGTTACCTAGCTAACTCGATTTTGGCAATCATTGCGAAATTAACTTTTATGATTAGTTTTTTTACTTTGTTTTTTTTTTTTTTTTTTTTGGCTCGACAACAATTAATTCGAGAGAAAAATTCCCGCGTATCTCCTCTTTTCATATTAAATTCAATAATTTAATTCTTATTGATTCATAATTTTTATTTTAATTTTTAAATTTTTCGATTCACGACCACGAACTTCTGCCATATCCGCCATATTTACCACTCATTGTGTTTTTTTGTGGACAGAATCAGCCGTCTTCGTCAGATCGACGTTTGACAGCTGAAGCTGATGGCCCCTGTATGCACGCTCTTGTGTTTGCTTTTATTCTCTTTTTTAGCACATCATCTCCCTTTTGCTGGCGCCTTCATCAAGCGAGATCGATAAGTGCCAATTTATTAGCGAATAGATAGATAATCATATGAGATGTTACAGTGGTGGCGAAGGATATAGTGCCCATGCACTTATTAAGCATAGTAGTTACAAGAGAGGAATTACGCGGAAATTTTGATATATATGTGTATGTAGATACATAAAGATATCTACAAACATATATATATATATATATATATATATATATATATATATATGTATATATATATATGTGTGTATAAATACATGTAAATCTAAATATATATATATATACATATATATGAATCTATATATATATATATATATAAATTCGTATGTGTCTAAATATATATATATATATGTATAAATACATTTGGGTCTAAATATATATATGTACATATATACCTATATATAAATAAAAAATATAAGTAGATATTAATTTTTTTTGGAATTTTACATTTGAAATTGAAAAACAAATATGTTAGATGAATTAGTCTGTAAAATTAAATGTTGTAAATAGAAAATCGAAAAAAAAATTAATAAATACATATATATAAAGATGAATTGAGCTGTTGCTATATACAATGCTGGCCTAATTATTTTCGTTGGTGTGGGTGTTGCACTGATGCAATAAGGTAGAAATGGGTGTGACAGATGACTGGTGACGAAACACCGACAGACCATGTAAACCGAACCTAATACGTACGACAAGAGTTACAGACGATAGACAGACGGATAATAGTCAGATTAGGGGATTTTACCAAGAGTAGGAGTCACGGTAAAGTCCATGGCTACATCGGTGTGCATGTAGATGGGGTGGGCTGACTCCACCTAACTCGGACAGATGGACAGATACTTTTTCCTTTTCTTCTTCTTTTATCCTTGTTTTTTTTTGTTCCTATAATCATGTCACCTCTTTCTTCTTCACGTGGCATGAAAGTAGGAGTTTGGTAATGTCAACTGGAGTAAGGAGGTTGGTAGAAAAATCCATCCTACGACGAGCTAGCCTGGGATGCAAGCATACCACAACTCCCACCGACCTCACACCGAAAATCAGTGACGTAACATAATGTTTTTCGTTGTTCCAATGGTGTTCCGAATTTTGGGAAGCGCATTAAATCGCGCATCGTTGATGACTAAATTTAGTTTATGCGGCGAACAATGAAAATATAAAGCTTTCTTGTCTTTCTTACGTAAGATTTAATGAACACCGCAATCCTTTCCAGGCATTGTTGAGCAGCCATCAAATCCTAACCCAACGCATTTGTTTGGATCCAGACCTGCTTTAGTTAGGAAGTCGTCATAAGCATTTCCTATTGATTTTTATTCCAAAGTTTTTATTTCCACAAACCCGACAAACGCTTCTTGGATTTCGTTTTACCTTCATAGAAATATCTCAAGCCTATTGCCAATTGCTCTAATCCAGATACATCAGCAGTTTCATCTTCTATAACGCTAAATTCCGAACTAATTGAATAAACTGTTTTTTTTAGTACTTCACCACAAAGGCCGATGATTTCATTTTGAATTTCGACTGATCGATAGTTTGCATTTCCTTTTCCACGCTCCATATGCTTTTTTAAAACATTGTCTCCAGCGTCGATACTAAGCTTATATAACTTCTCAACAATTCCTTCACCGTAGTGCTTTCCTCGCAAAGCCTTGTCCTGGGATCCGCAAAATATAATACGGGAAATATGAATTATTATCTTTCTATTTTCCTGAATAACGTTTTAGGAGTATTTATGGAAATTATTAAACTTGCAAAATGGCTTGACGACAAAAGAACCCAATACCCCGTGAAATTAATTTGGATTTGGCGGAAATAATGTGCAATATTTGCAAAAGGCACCTTTTTGGCGGCGTGAATAGACCATCCATTGCGAGTACACTTCCAACCACGCATAGTTGAATTTGCTGTTTAAATTCTTCGCGTACAGGGAAAAATCATATGCCTTAGACGTAGTCCAGTATTTTGTGAGTAGTTGGGTTTTTTTTTCATACGACAAGAGCAATGAGCGTCCAACATATTGGCCAATATCATTTTCATTGCAATCGTCCAGGGCAAAATCTTCGGATAAGCTTGGTCTTGCCATATTGGCCGAAGCGTCCGCAGTATCTTCACATATTCTAAGACTTAAGCCCAATTGTCTCAATTTTGTTTTCCACTTCTTCTTTATCGTCATTGTTGTCATTGTCCCTGCTTTTGTTAAAAAGCCCACCAAAAAATATTTAAGTTACAACGTTTAATCAATCCTGCTATAGTAAAGTAACAACGCCAAAATGCAATTGATTTCCGCGGTCAACTCATGCCCGCGGCATGGACCATTTACTTATCAAAATCGGGCTTGCCTTATGTCGACGCTATTACTTGTTCATTGTTAAATTATACTTACAAAAAAATGTTCTTATGTCCATTGTTTGTTTGTGGCGGGCTTATACAACAGAAATGCCTTTATTTACACATCTTTTCGGTCCTATATGCAGAACACTCCTTAGTATTTGGTAAAGGAGAGTAAGCTTGAATACTTTAATTTTTTCTTTAATCGCGTTACAATTGGCTTGATTTGCAACTACAGCTGTCCTACCCTGGTAACGCCCTTGCTCGGGCTTCGATGTGGGCTTGAAAACGATGTTTTATTTATTTTTAATTACTTGTTACAAAATAATTCGATCTTATAATTTCTTCAAGTTTTGCATATGTGTGAGGTCTGTTATTTTCTTGCTGTGGAGTTGGCGGGGGTCGTCAGCTTAATGCAAAAACAAAAATATATAAACGAAATCATCTAGAAGGCGGACCACTAGTAAATGTAAAGAACTATATATACGTAAATATGTTTTTGGGGAGCACCCAAGCTGTTGTCCAACCAAACTTCTTACGAACACTCGCTCTACTTCAGTGCTACCGGATGTAACTTTAACACGCCTAAGTGACTGGGCTCTGACTGCGGGATGCTATAGGGAAGATAGGGAAGCACGAAGGGATATGACACTAACGGCATGATATGATACTTATCAGCTGCTCCGCCGGGCTTGAACCCGACTTCGGTTGTTCCTCTGGTGATACCGATACCAAACTGCGCTTGCGCCACCTATGTGGTTCAACTGGCAATACATTTCTCACTGTGTCTCGAAGGGCCTTCATAAAAAAATCGCCCTCCACCTTCATTGGCATATATTGTACATCTCGACTACGGAGATTGCTCTTCTTAGCAAGCTTTGCTCTAACATAGATCTAAAAATGTTTCTAATTTCTTTGAGCCTCTTGGCTCGCTGCTGACAATTTAGTTTCTTCTGGTCTCCTTAAATATCTATAAAGTCCTTACTACCTTTTAGCACCATTCCCTACCGAAATTCACAAATTCACACTTCTTGCTGCGCTGTCTCTATGCAGCATCCTAACTTCGCAAACTGTTGGTCCTCTGGTTCTCTGACATGTAAGCCCTAAGTGTTTTTTGATAATTTCGTAGAAACGTAGCATTCGATATGTTACAATATTTGTATGGTAACCACCTTATCCAGACGATTCACAAAGTTAATATGGTAGCTACCCTACGACAACCCAATAGATATACCGAAATACCGACGCACATATATATGTACCCGCAGACATACAAATCACAGCTTAATTACGTACATACCGACGCGCATACATACGTACGCGCAGGCATACAGAAGACCGCTTAAAACGTACATACCGACATAATAACGACCTGATATACGTACTGACGCGTATACATACATACCGACAAAGCGACGGCCCCTTAATTACCATTTTCAACAACGACAAGTAAACATACAAACACCTCTTAACGACCGGGTGGTCAAACGACGACAATCCTATTTCGTACTCTGCAACCAAAGCCGTATTAGTAGCCGAATCGAATCCCACCGTACGAATATCTGATTGCATTTTTAGCTACTAACTGCTACATGCTGCACTCCTACTCCGCCGCTGCCAATGACTGCTCGCGGCAAAGGCTATATATACAGTGCTTTGCCAACAGGAAGCTCATTTCGCGGACAGCCGGAGCGAGGAGCCGATCGACCAGCAGCCCAACATGGCAGATAGTAGTAAGTAAATTGTTAATTATTATTTGACATTATTTGTATAGTACTCCTTCATATTGCCCTCTCTGTTCTCTATTATCCTTGCAGCTTCGGGGCGGAGTCGGCAATTCCTCCTTTCCTAGTTTATAGCGCCACCTCTGTTCTATATTAGCCTTGCAGCTTCGACGCTGAGACGGGGTTGCCGTTGGTTGTTCCTAGTTTCTATTGCACCCTCTGTACTCTATTAGGCTTGTAGCTGCGAGACAGGGTTGCCTATTCCTTCCTCCTGATCTCTCCTAGCCTGACGGCCTCGAAACTACTTCTGCCGTTATGTATTTTGACATCCGTTATTTCACAAGTGGCGTGAAATGAGCTTCGCTTCTGTGTTCCGGACCTTTCGTGTCGTTCCTATAACGGCGCCGACGAGACCGCTACACGACATCCGGACAGTCAGGTTTTTGAGACCTTTGTGTAGACCTGAAAAGCACACAAAGCAATGATTTGATTTTTGACCGCCGACCCGCAAAATCTCACGGACGTCAAGGGGAGTTACGATGCATCGATACAGGTGACTGTACGAATTCAACGAGCGTCTTTGAGACGCTCTGGAAACCAGCACATCCGTGTTTTAATTAATCATTGGGCTAGAGAGTCCCATTGCCGGACTCTAGGCCTGCTGCCATGCCTCACCAAGGACAAAATCCCCGCGTTACAGGGTGTGTACTCTTTGTTAGTAACGACCGTAAACTTGGCCTTCCCAATATGTGGTCGCAGCTTCTCATCCGCAGAACCGCTGCACGTTTCTTTTCCGTTCCCGAATAATTGCCTTCGCTTTGTTCAACGACCTACTCCAATATGCTGTAACCTTCTCACCGTCATAAAAATTTACCGTTAGCACCGCACCTTCACCAAAATGTGATGCATCGTTCTGGATTGCGAAGGCCTATCAAAATCAGGATAGCTTCTTTTACTTCTCTAAAACTCCTTTCTCAATCTGCAGTCCAATTAAGATTACTATTTTTCTTCGTTAAATCGATGAGAGGCCCAGCTAGTTCCGCAAAGTCTTTAATAAATCTACGGTACCAGGATACTGTCCCCACAAATGAACACACTTGCTTCAAATTCTTTGGTACCTTGATTCGAAGCATCGCCTCTACATTCTCTGGCCCACGTGTAAACCGTTCTTGTCCAACAAGTAGCCCAAATATTTTTAGTTTCCGGTTTCGGTTTCTCATAGTTTTAACTCCTGTCTTTACCTTGATCTTATGCTCTACTAAGTGGGCCAGTCCTATCCCTTTCGACATAGTTTGGAACACCCAAGATATTAGCGGACCTAATGCTCTAGATTCTCTACCGCCCAACTCAGAGTAGTCCCCTACTTCAACCAGCGCTTCTGCTTCCGGCTGAGAAAACGACCACCTCATTCGCGATATATCCGGGGCAATACCCGCCTTGACCTAAAGTTCGAAGCTAAGGATTACGCGCTGATGTAACTCTAGAGCCATGAAGCATTCCAGGAAGACTGGCAACACCGAGATGTTACCTCCATCTGCGTGAGTTTTTCTCAAAAAATTCGAAAACGAAGACACCCTAACTCCAAACGAGCTAAGCTAACTGACCTATGACTGTTCTGGTCGCCCCAGAATCCAACAAAGCCCTAAAAGCAAAGCAGTGAATTGGTATAGTTAGCGGGCTTACTAACCCGCCCTACTAGACTACCTGTCCTGCTGTCGCAGTGGTAGTCTGATAACTCTATCATTCGACCGATAATTGCTTATTATTTCATCCGGCCTTCTTTTAAGGCAAATTTATAACGAAACTTAATTCAAATAAAAATTAATAACAAGAAAAACGTAAAAATCACAATTTAATTGGAAAATGCCAACACTGGTTACTTTTGGACAAGTCTCTACATACTTATGGAACAATTTTTACTTCTTCTTTAATCCAGTCTGTAAGGACTTTAGGGAAACAAAGGAATGCCGGCTGTCGAGCGGGCCCAATGTTTAAATAAAAGAAGCACTTTTTTTTAAATGCTTTGTTGCACAATATTTTAGGAAATAGTTTATTTCATTACAAAGTTCCATGAATACCCAACATGTATTTCAAGAAATGCTTTTACCGTAAAAGTTCAATTTAAATTCCAAATCTATTTAACTACAGGGCATGTTTTCAAAGACTTATATTCTAGGTCATATTTTAAATACATATTAAATTAAAATACAGAATCAGAGGATCAAAAAACTACCATGCGCGAGCTAGGGCTGTTGGTTTTGGATTGAATTTTCGTTAGCTCGAACGGCCACCGCTAAGCAGTCGATCGGCTAACGAAATCTAGACCAAAAAGGACATAGGGCTTGGCGCGTGATGAGGATGCAAGGAATAGCGGGAAGCATAATTGTTTACGTTGGTTTAAGCAGGCGCTTAAACATACTCCCCTCCCCGCATGGATGCATTGTCCCACGCTTTCTGTAGCGTTTCCAAGGCCCGGATCGCATTTGCGATGGCTCCTCATGCCACATAATGCGAAAGACGGGTGTTTGCAAGCCCGTAGTAGTGCGCGATATGGTGCACGCCTTCTTCTTTCGCGGTCGCGCCGCTTGTGCTGAAACTGGATTTGATGCCGCTTCGTGATGTTTCTTGCCGGAAGGCGCACGTTGCTGTGCTCCGCTTCACTTTATGGATTCTTATGAGCTGTTTTCCAAAATGAATATTGCTAACATTTATAATGTTTAATTTTCTAAATTTTGTACAATATTAATTGTTTGTGTAGAATTGTTGTTTGTTGATGCGGAATTATTGGTCAATGCTCGAGAATTCATTAAAGTTAACGACCCTATGCAAACAAATTGCATGAGTGTCATTACATAAACAATTTACGTAAGAATCGCTACAAAGCAACAAGCGACGACATCTGATTATGCTCGAGAATTCTTTTCTTATTTTCGAGCATTGGCCTTTAATTCTGCAGGTTAAGCCTAAGGTGCGGTTTTGGTACTATTGGAGTTGGGGGTGCTGCCGTTGCTGTTGACATAACTCCTCCCTCCCTTGTTTGAAAATTCTCCCGAGTTTTTATTCTAAGCTTTGAAATTTGATTGTATATATGAATGATTACAATTATAGTGAAAGCTATTGTTAATAGTATAATTACAAAAGTTACAATAATTCATGTTGAGTGAATATTTTTGTGGGATTCTAATTCTTCGATATTTTTGATATTGTCTATTTCGTTTAAGACTGTTTCATCTAATGATAAGGTTAGCTTGGTGTTATTATAAATAAATACGGGTGATTTAACGAAGCTATCTTCAAATATTTTGTCATAATTAGAGAAAAGTACATTGTTTATTTTGATTTTACAGTTGCTAAAAGTTTTTAAATTGTTATTACATAATGTGACTTTTCTTTCATCACAATTATTTATTAGTTTTTTATTATTTTGGTTTTTTATAAGAATAATCCCAAGTTCGAGCTCCTTTATTTCTTGTTTTATATTTTTAATTTATGGGCATACATTATTGTTGAATATACAAATATTTGTTTTCCTTAATTTATTTACATTAGGGTTATTAAAGTATTCATATGTATTATTTGCATAATATATAATTTGTGTTTCTTGAAAGTTAATTTAAATTTTTTTATTGTCTGCATGTGGTGATAGAAAATATCTTTTGATATTTAATATTGTTTTGGGTACTTTTGTTATAAAAAAAAATTGTATTACTTTTGTGTTTCGCTACGCTTATTTTAATGTTTTGTAGTTTATAAAAGTCAATTTCGAGTGTTTGTATTTCTTCTGTTGTTAGGATATTATTTACCATAATGTTGCTGCTTGCGGCGATAATATTGTTTTGAATATCTGTTCAATATTATTCTTAAGAATTTTCATTTTAAACATGGTGTCCGTATAAAACAATTGCGAAAGCATATCTCTGTTAGACTGGTCTACTTGATTAAGTTTTTCTACAATCGTTTGTCTATCTTTTTCAATTGTTTTAGTCGGTGTTTTCATGTTTCGTTGAAGTTATTATTTATAAGTATAAAGTTAAAAGCTTCTATTATATTATGATCATTCTGATGTATTGTGTTTAAATGACTTTCTATATCTGATCTATTTTCATCATCCATAATACCAGCTATATGGTACATTTGAGACCTGATCCTACAATGTTGACTAGAGCATGTAACTTTTCACGTAGCCTACTTAAATACCTCCCTGGTTTCATTTCCTTCTCCTATGATTTTGTTTTTAGCTTATAATATTCTGTTTCTAATTGGTGTCTTTTCTATTTTTACTTCTATTACGTCCAAAAGTTTTTCTTTTATTGTGGAATGTATGAACTTGTTGTACCATTCAAAGTATATGTATATACGTTCTTGTGTTGACCATTCTGTGCTGTGAGTGTTCTAAATTTTTCGGATAATGTACTGTGAAGGCTTTCTATGTCTGAATTTCTCGTATGGTTGTTTGGTTTTGTAAAGTGTACTTGGATGCTTTCCGTTCTTAGAAAATCTTTTACATTTGTTGAATTGAATTCATTATCAGTAAAGACTTTTCCAAGTTTATTTCTCATTGATAAATACATTCTAATTTTTTCACTGTTAATTTTGTTGTTGTTTAAACTACATATATAAAACTTGAGCTGGACCCGCTTGCATAAATTATCGGGAATTTCGGTATATATTCCTAACCGTTTGACTATATGTTGTCTAAATAAATCTGTCATATAGTTGGCATTAATATCATTCGAACTTATATATATTTTAACATTACCATTTGTTACTTTTGTGTCTACCGCTTATTATCTACCGCTTAATCTACTGTATTGAGGGGTATACAGTTTTGATTGCTTTCACCTTTTTGTGAGTAAATTGTTTTCTTCATTGCTTTTGATAGTTAATATGTTGCCTGATTTGATATTCATTCGACTCCAAAAATCGGAGACTTTTTTTCTTTACCTTTGATATATGTAGTTGATGGTACGTTATATTCACCAAGTTTTAAGAGGCATTATTGTACTCTTGGGTTAATGTCTTTCCCTGTTGCTTTTGTGTGCAACCAAACAAGTGGCTGACGATCAGTTAGGAGCTCAAATGGTTTGTCACATAAATATGGTCGCAAATTGTTGGCTGACCACACAATAGCAAGTAGTTCTTTTTCGATTGCAGCATAATGTTCGTGGTCGTGGTCGGTTAGAGTTCTACTAGCGTAAGCAATGAGGTGATCTTCCTGGGAAATTTCTGAATGTCGAATTTTAGAGAAATTAAGGCAAAAACAATTTGGATATTCAAATTCTTATAATTTTTTTAAAAATATATCAAGTATTAATGTAACAAAGGTTTTTAACTTCATTTCCGAATGTAATCTTAAAAACTCTATATAAACAATATTACTATGTTAAGCCTTTCTAATATGTAAATTAGTTGTATTTTTTAAGTGGAGTCGATAGCCTTTGTTGCTTGTACTCTTTTGTTATATACTTAAGTTTTGTATTTTGTAATGTATTACGTAATAAATAAATTAATAAATTAAAAACCGCGAAGCCTACAAAAAAACGTTCGTTTAGTTTAACACAATATACATAGGTATATACTAGATCGTACCCTGCCAACCAAACCTGGGTAAAAAACTAGATAATTTGAGCAAATGTTTTTTTTTAAATGGGTTAAAAAACTGGGTAACAGCATGGGCAGTTAATTTCTTGAAGAGCGTGCAGATTTTACCCACTTTCCCCTTATATGTATGATCATACATTCTTGTTGCACACATTAGGTTTACTACATAAGAAAACATATAGCTATCCCCTTCTAATTTTCCATCAGCCGGCACAGGGCTGTTTTTCAAATACAAAATATTCCAAAAATTTGGAATCAAGAGAAAATATAATTTTTTTTCTGTTTACTTTTATCCCACCAGACAATTTTTGTTGTCGGTAAAAAGGAAACGTGTCGCCCTTGGCAACAAATTTATCTCCGGTAATATCGCCATCGTATTGATTTCTTATTACCAGTCGTTCTAAAATGTCCGCCGAAGGCAATTCTCCTGGTCGAGTCGTTTTCTTATGGCCTGAATGAGACATTTTCTTATTGACTGAATAAGTTGTTTTATTATTGCCACAGAAACTTGCTAAATTATCTCCAAGACGATATTTGAGCAATAACAGTGTATTTTATTCTTTTAAATAATTCATATATTCAATTGGTTAAGTTACTGTATGTATGATTGAAAAAAAGGATATTATTTAGAGTTAAAATTTGTTGTACAGGATTTAAGACACAAGTTGTCTTAGTGTCCTTGAGACCATTTAATTGCGACAAGACTACACCCATATGTTGGGACTTTAAAAATTATTTGAAGTGACAGGATATAAATATAAAGTTTAAGAATTCCAAATGCCGAAGAGCGGTTCGTGAGTCGGGATGTCGATGCGTTGGGGGTTGAAAAACGATTAAAACAGGAATGTGACGCCGATGGTTATTTTTTTCGGTTAGTTCCTACAAAGGGTGTTGCTGATGCGGAACGTTAGCAACATTGGGCAGCACATCGCGGTGTTGTCACCTGAGGGGGATTACTACGAAAACGTAAGGAGATCCATGTCCTCAACATGGCGCCCCCAGCGTCGGTGCCTGTATCTCCCTCTCCAGCTTGCCAATCAAACTCCGGACGTCCTTCACCAATTGCTGCAACTTCTTCCGCTGCTGGGCAGACCGGCTAGATAAAGCTTGCGTGGAATTGGCTGCATTCGCTGCACCGCTTACTCTCCTTAACTTCGCCCGGTGGAGCAGAGTATGATGCCCGAGAGTGCACCGATGGCAACTAGACCTTGAGCCTCATTCGCCGGCAGCATGGGAGGTTGCCAGGCAGTTGATGCAGTACCGGTGCACCATTGTGCACTCATACCTGCCCTCCTGTGCCATGGCGAGGAAAGCAGGGCAATGGCGCAGGGAATGCAACCGATCGCATAAACGTCAATTCCTCGATAACGCGTCTCGTCGTGACCTAGGATAGAAGAGTGAAAATATACGATTTTAGTATATGGTTGCAAAAGGGTATATGAAGACCACACGGATCTTTTCGTTTGCACCTTGGTATAATTTGGTTATACGTCCTAGGCGCCATTCATTCGGGTGGAGAAGGTCATCCTTGACGACAACTAGATCTGCTTCCTTTACGGGGCTTTCCGCCCTTTCCCATTTGTACCTCTTGTGTAATTCTTTGAGATACTCGTTCTTCCATCTGGTACTAAATTGATGGTGAAGCACTTTGAGTTCCTCGAAGCTACATTTGTGATTTCCGGCGACTTTAGTGAAGTGCAGCTTAAAACTATTCACTGCTGCTATCCATAGTCCACCCATATGAGGGGCAAACGGTGGAATAAACTCCCAATAGAAGCCGAGTGGGGCGTATTTAGCGGAGACGTCAGCTGCTATTTACTTCAAGAACACGCCAAACTCGTGGTAGAAGGTGCGTTGTGCTCCGAAAAATGTTTTCCCATTGTCGGACATAATCTTATAGAAGAGACCGCGACGTCCAACACATCTGCCGAAGCCTGCTCGGAAAGCCTCCGTAGTCAAGTCAGAACAGACTTCGAGGTGTATGGCTTTTGTGGAGAAGCATACAAACACACAAACGTATGCCTTTGAATATGAAGCTCGCCGATATGTAGATACTTTTACTAGGAACGGGCTGGCGAAGTCCACCCCAGTAGTGTGAATCGGTAGTGTATAAGTAGTTCGCTCGGAGGGTAGTGCTGCCATGATCTGCGATCTCATTGTTGCTTATGGATGGTGCATGTTTTGCACTTTTTATTTTGGGTTTGAATCGGGGAATGTAGTACTCTTGTTGTACCATTCGCATCATTAACTGGTTTCCAGCATGCAGAATGGTGGTTTGTAGAAATTTTAACAGCAGAATATCGAGATTCCTGGGATAAATGTGGGATGACCGCTCCTATTACATTATCACTAGCATCTGTAGTCAGTTTGAAATTTTTGAAACAGTCTTAGTATTTCAATATTGGTGGGTTAATGAGCATTCTTTTCAATTTTGTAAAAGCATCTATATCATGTATATCTTATATATATGTTAATCTTAGTGTTTTTCTTTAGGTATTTTGTAAGTCCGTAGGCTACTTTGGCATAATCCTTTATAAACTTTCTATAGTATAGTATATAATTGGCGCTTTGTAACCGCTTAAGCGATTTTCGGCCGAGCTCCTCCTCCAATTTACGGATTTTCGTCTTAATGTTTTTTTCCGCCTCCGAACGGCTGATGGTTTTTTAATGAGGAGCCTTTATTTCATGTCCGAAATACACTCGGAGGGATGGACATTCCCTGCCGAGGGGCGACCGCAAGTAGAAAATTGAACTTAATTTTTTATTTAAATTAATTTTCCATAACTTTTGGATGTTGGTGGCACCGGGATTTGAACCCGAGCCTTCAGAATGTCAGTACGCAATGCTAACCACTCGGCTACCGCGGCCGAGTAACCTGTTATAGGTATAAGAAGGATTTTATTTGTTTTTGAGTGTGAGGAAGATTTAGCTTCTGAATAGCTTCGACTCTCGTTGCATTAGGCTTAATTCCTTCTGTGGTCAAAGTGTGACCAAGATATTGTGTTTCTTTACGAAAAAAATTACTTTTGTCTACAGTGGACCCTCGGTTACGAATGCCCCGCATAACGAATATTTCGTATAACGAACACTTTTTTATGAAAAAAAATTTCGCTCAACGAACGAAGTTTCGCATAACGACCAACCAACCAACCGCTTTTAACTGCAAAAAAGTTAAGAAAAATAAAATAAGTTCCTAAAATTTTGGTGAATTTCATAAGTTCACTTCATTCAAATTATAAATAAAAGAAAACATTTTTTATTCAATAACATTTTTTTTAAATTACAATTTAACATAAGGGAAAAATTCATGTCACATTGAAAATGGTCCAACCTAGCTAAACTTCGATATACAACGGAACTTTTTTAGAATCTTCAGTTATTTTGGTGCGTTTACTTCAGTTAACATTCTTGCACTGAAACGAATACGTGTTTTACTTATTTATGGGTTGTTTTGTCCTTAATTTCAAGATGGGCCGCCATACTACGATTGAGTTGCGAAATTTATTTATTGAGCATTATAAAAATGGAAAGTCTCAAAGAAGCTCGAGCAATAGTTGAAAACATCATTTACCGGTTTAAAAAATGAAAATCGAGTAATAAATAAACCGAAAATTAACCCAAAAAAGTTATGCAGCGAACATCAAGAAGGACGGATTGTTAAACAAAGCAAGAACTATCTTCGACTGAGTGCACCAAAACTACCTTACATGGTAGAAAACCAATAAACAGCGGAAAGTTTTGTCGAGTTCAAGAAGCTTGTGGATACTGCTGGTTTCTTGCCCCAGCAGATTTTTAATTGTGATAAAACGGGTATTTTTTGGAAAAAGATGCCCAAGCGGACATATATAACAGCAGAGGAGGAAGCAATGCCCGGTCACATGCTAATGAAAGACCGCCTTACTCTCCTTTTGTGTTCCAATGTAAGCGGCGATTTGAAAATAAAACCCCTTCTTGTTTATCATTCAGAGAATTCACGTGCCTTCAAAAAGCATAATATCGACAAGAGCAAGCTAAAGTCCAATAGTAAAGCCTGGATGACACGTGATCTTTTTACTGACTGGATTAATATCGTTTTTGGTCCCTTCGTGCAGAAATATTTGATTGTAAGCGGTTGCCTCTTCGTGCCTTGCTTATTATGGATAACGCTCCTTCACATCCACCAAGTTTGCAAGATGATCTCATAGAAGAGTTGAAGTTTATAAAATTCCACTTTTTGCCTCCTAATACAACACTTTTCCAGCATTGCTTTGAAGTGACTGAAAAAACCAATCTCACTTTAAAGGAGTTTTGAAAAAATCACTTTCATATTGTTGGCTGCCTCAAAATTATTGAAACGGCATGAAATGGCGTTACTAATGCTACAACTACACATCTTACATACCTTCCGTCCATATCTATCTTAGGAGAGTGCCAAGTAAATGAAAAGCTGTTACCAAATGCCGATGCCGTTACTCTTCCTGGAAAAAACTTTGGTCCGAACACTTGGCCGAAAGTACATTTGAAGAACTCACCGCAGTATCCACTGATCCAATAACCAACCAGCTGAACAGATTGGGCTAGAGAGTGCTGAGGTTGTGGCAGAGTACAATGAATGAAGATCTCACTACTGAAGACCTTGTGAAATTGCAATGTGCTTCAGAACAAGAAGTTGAGCAGTCACCTTTATCGGACTAGGAGATAACAGAAGAACCGCAATCGTCTAGTGAAATCAGAGAAATGCTGAATTCATGGGAGTCTGTGGCATCATACATTAAAAAGCATAACCCCAATCAGACAGTGGCTATACGTGCAAAGAATTATTTAAAAATAATGATGTGTGTCATTTTCAACGAATTTTGAAGCGACGTCAGAAAAAAACGACACTAGACAGTTTTTTATTAAAAGAAAATTAGGTATGCATATACCCGTTGTAAAAAAAATTAATTTTGTATTTTCGTTTATCTTTAAGAAATATGTATTGGTTTATTTTTTCCGTTTTAAAAGTTTTGAAGTGTTTTTTGTAACTCTCCTTTAAATAAAAGTTCAAATTGAAACATATTAGTATGCAGTTTTTTCGATTTAGAACGGATTAATTTATTTGACATGTACACGGTGTGTCCCAAAAATAACCGAACTTTATATTTAAATCATACAACATACAGCGCCATGTATTGAACATTAAAAAGATACAATCATCCTCTTTCAAACGCACCTAACTTCATGTAAGTCGGATGACAGATGTGAAAGTGACAACCATTTCAATAAAACCAAAAGTGTGCTAATGGTTCCAAAAAAAAAATGGAACAAAAAGCAAATATAAAATTTTGTGTCAAACTTGAAAAAAAAATTGAAATTGAAGTTTAAAAAATTAAAAAAAAAATTTAAAAAAATTAAGCAGCCGTAACCGAGGTACTGAAGAACATTTCTATAAATGACATAAAAAAATCTATGCATGCGCTGGTTGATCGTTCCAAACGTTGTGTTGAGTCAAATGGAACCTATTTTGAATAAATAATAACTTTCAAAAAGTTCGGATATTTTTGGGACACACCGTGTATTTATACGAACGAGATGCTGGAACGAATTAAGTTCGTTAACCGAGGGTCCACTGTATTTGAATCTTTAGATTGTGGTCCCTTAATTTGGAAAAAATTTGGTTTATGTTGTTCATATGCTCTTCTATGGAAGTGCTGAAAATGAGTATATCGTCGAGATATACAACGCACATGATGTATTCTCTTAGTAAAGCGTTAATCAAACGTTGAAAGGTGGAAGGAGAATTCTTCAATCCAAATGGCATACGGATAAATTGTTAGTGCCCAAAGGGTGTAAAAAAGGCAGTTTTCTTTTGATGGTTATCTTCCATTAAAACGCCAAGCCAATAGTTGAAAAGTAGTTTGCTTTACCTAATTTGTCTAATACATTTTCTATATTAGGAATAGGGAATTTATCATCGACAGTGATTTCGTTGAGTTTTCTATAATCTAGAACTATACGCCATTTTTGTTTCCCTGAATTATCTGATTTTTTTTTTGGGACTATCCACTCGAGTGAGAAACTTTCTGTAATAACAATTTGCTTGAACATACTCTACCTTGTACTGCTAATGTACTATTGTACCATATACCTTAGGTTTTGCTAATCCAATCCTCTTAAATTCTACACGTATTGTCCTAGAACCCATATAAACATTTAATTTTATTTTTTCCAATTGTTAGTTCTACTATCAGTAAATTCTGCTCTGTCTGGTGAATTGAAAATTTACCTTGCCATTTTCTTCTGTATTAATATTAGTTCCTTGAAGATGACTGACCTCCGTTACGTTTTATTTATTTTGATTCCTAATTGGGCATATTTGGTTTCGTAAAGGGTTGTATTGTGTATGAGCATAATTTTGCCTCAAATGACTGTTTCAGTTTTGAAATGTGTTATTTGTTTGCCTAACTTAATTATGTGCTATCTGGTTTTGATCTACGTAGTTACGGCGTGAGCTGAAAAAGTTGCCGTCGTTTGGGGGTATGTTGTTGTTTTTGCTAAGTTTATTTTCTATTAGACCACACTCCTCCAGATAATAAAATGCTTCTCTAAGACTCATTATGTTCCTACTATATATTATGCTAGACAAATGTACTGATATGTTACTTAAGAAAGTTTTTAAAATGAGTGTCTCATTTGTTGTGGGAGAAAACTCTTTTGGTTTTACAGGGTCTTGATAGTATTTATTATTAAGGTTATCTAAAATATTCTTAAGATATTTAAATGATTGCATTACATTAGAATCCCTTACGTTCAACGCCTTGTGATAAACCTGGTGATAGGATTCCCGAACTCCAAAACTTCTCAGGAGTTCTTGTTTTACTTGTATCGAGCTTAGACTGTCGAGGGACCTAAGACTTGAATTTCTTTTCGGACGTGCCGCTTATAGAAGTAATCTTCCATGTTGGTGCCGGAGAATCGAAGAATTCAGTAAAAAGTTCGGCTTCATTGATGAATGACGGTACATCATATGTGCCATCTCCTCGGAACTCCGGGATTTGTGCTGCATCTTTTAATGATTTGCTGCAGCTGACGTTGATGCCTTTATTGCTGCTCTATGTTAATTTGGGTTTTGTTTTGTTGTTTCTTTATTATATTTTTATTATTTGTTTGTATAGAATTATTGTTTGTGTAGAATTATTGTTTGTTGATGCAGAATTATTGGTCAATGCTCGAGAATTCATTAAAGTTAACTACCCTTATGCACACAAACATTTACGTAAAAATCGCTACAAAGCAACAAGCGACGATAACTGATTATGCTTACTCGGTACATTTTTTATTTTCGAGCCTATAATTCTGCAGATTAAGCCAAAGGTACGGTTTTGGTGCTATTGGAGTTGGAGGTGCTGTCGTTGCTGTTGACATAACTAGTGTAGTTGTTGCTGCTCCCTTTCTTACCACAGCCCACCTGTGTTTGTGGCTGGCTTGCGCATGCGGAGACAGTTCCCCGTACAGCCCTTTTTATTGCCATCTTTTAAAGCGAAAAGGACAAAGAATAGTTCAGACAGTATTAGGGGAAACTGGTTGGAAATGAAGTTTAGCCCTAAATTAAAGGGAAAATTTTTATTACATTTGTCATGCTATCCTGTGAGCTTAGGATGCTCACTAGGGAAAAAGCACAATTTGACAAGTTAGCGCGTGATAACACCGTTTTGAGTACGTGCATCCAAAACTCGAATGTAGTTATCCGGCCCACCCCGAACATGTCGCCACTCGATGGGTCGTAGTTGGTCTTCTTTGACTACTACCAAGTCGCCTGGTTGAGGATTTCGCTGTGAATTCTTCCACGTATATCCCTTCTGAAGATTTTTGAGATATTCCTCTTTCCACCGTCGACTGAATTCCATCCATTGGTCAATGAAAGGTCGATCTCGTTTGGCTCGGGAATAAGCGATGCGTTTTTTGAGATGGATTTTAAATCCTCAACACTGAAGCTTTAATTTGGAATTGCCATGCAAAATCTTCTCCCGAGAGATAGACGAGACAAACATACAAGTACACAGCGAGATAGACTTTGGTGAAATCGTTGTGTTTCTTTCGGCAAACAACAAGAGTTATTACTCTTACAAGTTGAAGAGTCCGATAGTTTTAATTAAAGGAATTGAAGCCACTGTTGGCTCAGGTGATATAAAAGAAACTCTAGAGGAGCGAGGGTATGATATTAAGGCGGTCGTTAACATAATTAACAGAAATAAAGTTTCGAAGCCTATGTTTAAAGTATTCTTATCGCCAAGCTTGGTCACACAAAATCATATTGTACCTTACGTAACGTCCACGTAGAAAGTGGTGATTTTCACGATTCTATTGAACAAAACGGATGCAACACAAAATAGTGTATCAATCACACCGCTAATTACAGAGGTTGTCCGGTTTGCACAGAAATCTAAACTTGCTCAAGGTATACAGCCAAACGGAACCAACTCCCATATACTAATTTCATTTCAACCCTTTCCAACCTACCCAGCTCAAATACTAATCAAATGACTTATGCCAAGGTAATAAAAGGAACAGGCCCCACCAGTAATTCCTGCTAATACTGATCCTTAATCTAACACAGTGCATGACTGAATTTATGTCAACCATGCAAAGTATGGTCCATGACCTAATAAAAGCGCAAAACCAAATGCTCCAAACCCTGTTGAATGGGTGAACTCAGGATTTGCTTATAGAATGCTAATGGTGTAAACCAGCATAAATTAGCACTCAAATTATTTTTACAGACTCACGAATTTGATGTTATGTTAATATCTGAAACACATCTCACCAGAAGTATAATTTTTATATCCCTGGGTTAACGCTGTATCACCCAGATGGCAAAGCACATGATGGCACAGCTATACTCATAAGAAACCGTTTAAAGCACAGCTTTCTTAATTCCTTCTCAACAAATTGGTTGTAGTCAACTTCGATCACCCTTAAACAGAAGGGGGTTGACCTTACTTTGGCTGCGATTCACTGTCCGCCACGTTTCATAATAACAGAAAAAAAATTAGATCCTTTTTCATGACTCTTTTTCATGAGCTGGAGTTGATTACAATGCGAAGCAAACATCGTACATATTGGGGATCGAGGCTAATTAACCCAAAAGGTCGTCAGTTATATAGGTAAAACGATCGCAAGTATCAAAAATATATACGATTTTATCTCTCCAAGACAACCAACTTACTGGCCTACAGACTCAAGGATATTACCTGACCTGAAGTTTAGTATTGGTTGAAACCTGTGCTGACTTATCTTCTGATCATTCCTCAGTAATCATTAAATTGAACGAACAAGCAATTGAAAGTGAACATGCTTTTCGACTAACCACATCCAGAACTAATTGGCTTAAATATAAAAATAGAGAGAGAGAAACTGATATTGAAAACGACTTACTTGTATTTAACAGTATACTAGAAACAGCAGGAACTATAGCTATAGTATGTGTGTATGTGTATGCACTTGAGTGCATTTTTATGTTTATATTGTATTTATATTTTTATATTTTAATCAGTTTTCCCTATCAGCTTACAAATAAACATGTTCAAAGATACTTGAACAAAGAGAAAATTTAATAAACTAGAATTAGAATGAATTGATTCTCCCACAAAGCAAATCTTTGAATTCCCCCCACCAGCGGTAAGGAATTTTAGACACTACTTTGTGGCCGAAACATTTTTTGGTCCATACGAGCCTTAAAAGAGCTCAGCAGGTATTATAAGTCTCTAAAGAAAAAGAGCATTACCAAACAAAATTAATTTATATAAGTCGAGAGAGTAAGTCTGTTCGCATTAAAACAATAAAATAAGACGTATTAGTGAAAACTATACGCACAAAATAATAAATTGTAATCCAAAAGAATAATCAACAGCTGTGAGTCGAGGCACAGCAAGGTCAACCAGGCGACCAAATCAATTTCCTCCAACGGTTCTTTTGGAGAAGTAAATCAATTTATATTAAATTAAATAAAAACAATATACAATTCTTTAAAATGGCTACAAAACAAAAACTGTTAGAAGAACAGAAAAATTTGGCAGAGTAGTTCAACACGTGGCTGATAAAATTAGAAGGCCGAAAAACACGTGCAACAGAAGAAGCGAAGAAAAATATTACGAGCATTAGAGAAAAGTTTATCTCAAACCATCACCAATTAATAAAGCTGGGTGTGGAGAATGAGTCATATTTTACTTCAAATTATTTTAATGACTGGATGCGCAAAATTGACGTCAGCCTAGAAAAATATAACGCAGAATGCGAAGAAGTCGCAGAAGCTAGCACTTCAAAAAATAATAATATGACAGAAGGTCATCAGATTATAAAAAAAGAACTTGAAAATCAAATATCACGATTCAAAAAGTACGCTTCAGGAAGTAAAGAAGAAATTAAGAACGAAGTGTCAGAAATATTTCTTCAAACTTTAGAAAAGGAATACAAATCCCTTGAAAAGATATATGTATGAAGAATATTCATCAACAAGTAGAGACATGCAATACTTAATGGATGAATGTGAAGGCGAAATGCACTACATAAGATTGGCAGTTTCTAAACATAACAGAACAGTCACAGACGCCAAGTGCTTTTTGTAACCTTAAAGTAGAGGATATAAAAATTTCGCCATTTTATGGAGAATTATCGCAATGGCCTACGTTTAAGGACATATTCAATAGTCTCATACATGAAAACTCTCAATTTTCTAAAGTCGAAAAAATGTATCGACTAAAATCATACCTTAAAGATGAAGCTGGACGGCTAATACAACATCTGACGGTTACTAATGAGAATTATCTAACAGCATGGGAAATCTTAAACAACAGATACGAAAATCGTAGATTACTGTTTACGTCTCAGTTTGACAAAATCTTAGATTTGCCAACGATATATAGTGAATCAGAGCCTGAAAGGCTGTCTAGATAAATCAAGAGAGTGCATTTTTGCAATAAAAGGCTTAGGAATCAATCTTTCTGAAGCTGAACCTTTTTTAGCAAGAATTATAGTAAGAAAGCTTGATAAAGAGGGGCTACGCTTATATGAGCAAAGCGTAAAGAAGACTAGAGAAATTCAAACTCTTGAAGATGTCTTCAACTTTTTAGAGCAGCAATATCTTGCTTTAGAAGCTGTCTCTGGTTAAACTTTAAGTGGAAATAAATTCCAAAAAGAGAAAAAACTTTTACAAACAACTATGTCAATAGCACAAGAAATGTTGAGAAAGTATCCTGCGCGTATTGTAAAATACCAGGACACAAAATTACATACTGCAAAAAATTCAAATTTCTAACAACGACACAAAGACGAGAATTTGTAACAAAAGCCAAACTATGTTTCGTTTGTATGGAGCACTATTATAGCTCAAAGTGCAACATTCCTAAAAAAAGTGCGTTAAATGTGGCTTTAAACACCACTTTTTGTTGCATGATGAATATAAACCGAAAGAAATCGAAAAATCGAAAACACTGGTAACAAGTCGAAAATCACCAGCAGTGCTTTTAGCTACATCACAAGTAAGGATAAAGTCAACTACTGGCGAACATATTTTACTTCGAGCTCTTGTTGATCAGGGATCACAAAAAACAACGATTTCCGAAGAAGCTAGTCAGCTACTTAATCTACCTCGAATGAAATCAAAAACTGAAATATACGGTCTTGGAGAGACCAAAGTTGGCGTTTCTCAGAATAAGATAAAAATACAGATATAGCCAAGATTTATAAGCGATTACTCAGTGACAGCGGAAGCCTTGATTTTGCCATCGTTAACAAGTGTACAGCCAGAAAGGTCGTTCAACCAAGATATCGAAGAATGGAAGAGCTATGTTTTAGCCGACCCTTTGTACATCAAGTCAGACAGAATAGATTTCGTAATAGGCAGCGACATATTTGGTGACATCTTAGAAGAAGGCGTTGTAAAAAAAGGTGGCATTTTAGGACAATCAACGAAACTAGGCTGGATACTTTCAGGAGCTGTGACAGCAACCGCTCGTAATAAACAAATTTTGTCAACAGTAACAAGATTAGAGAAGTTTTGGAAACTAGAAGAAGTCCCAACTGAAGCGGAATCATCCACCGAAGACGAGTTGTGTTTAAAAATTTACGAAGACACTACTAAATTAGACGAAGACGGAAGGATCACTATTAAGATACCTTTCAAAGAAGACGAAACTGAGAGTAGTATTCGACGCATCAGCCAAAACATCGAATGGAAGAAGTCTTAACGACGTGATGTACACGGGGTCTAATTGCAAAGGGATATATTTGACATAATCTTAAAATGGAGATTATGGAAATTTGTGGTGACAGCAGACGTCGAAAAAATGTTCCGTCAAATTAAAGTACACAAAGAAGATCAACAGTACCAAAACATACTGTGGCGCAATGACAGCAAAAAGCCATTAACAGTGTTCAGGCACAATTTTTAGCAGTTTGAAGCCTATTTAAGATCGCTGAAGACTGCAACGAAGAGTTAATAAAAAAAGTTATTGAGGAAGATTTTTATATGGATGACCTCATGACCGGAGCAGATAGTGTACAAGAGTGTAGTGAAATTAAACAAAAAATCGAACAACATTTAACGAAGTTTGGTTTTCATTTAAGAAAGTGGCTCACAAATAATTCTTCAATATTTAAAGATAATGTGCAATAGTGCAGTGAAGAAAATTACATAATAAATAGTGATGAAACCGTGAAAACGTTAGGACTTAAATGGGATCCTAAAAGAGATGAATTTAAGTTCGATATTGACTTAAAAGATAATCAGAAAATCACAAAACGGCAAATATTGTATAATTTAGCCACTATATTCAATCCACTTGGGTGGCTATCTCCAATAACTATTGTCTTAAAACTACTTGTGCAAAATCTTTGGACACAGAAGCTAACTTGGGATGAAGAATTATCAGATGAGTTGAAAACGGAATGGTTTAAATTTACAAAAAATATAAGTGCACTACATAATATACAAATCCCTAGATGGATGCAAACTTTCAAAATGATAAAAATAGAGCTGCATGGTTTTGCAGACGCATCAGAAAAAGCATACGCGGCAGTGGTGTATATTAAATATGATGAACAAATAAACATAGTGGCAGCAAAAAGCAAAGTTAATCCGATGAAAAATAGAAAAACCTTGCCAAAACTAGACCTTTGCGCAGCTCACCTATTGTCAAAATTAATACATCGAATATTAATCAAGCAAAAAGCGAAAGTGTACACGTGGAGTGATTCTGCGATCACTTTATGTTGGATAGAAAACAACAAAAGTAAAGACAAATTTATTCGAACTAGACTCAACGACATTAAAGATTTGATTCCAAGTGCAAAATGCAGACATAGCATCAAGAGGAATTTCACCCAATAAACTACAAATGCAAAAAAATGGAATGGTCCAGACTGGTTGAGAGCATCAGAAGACAAGTGGCCACAATCAACCAGCGAGAAGACAACATGTGCGGTAACTGGAGTGAGTAGAATTAATAAAGATCACCCTTTAGATTCGCATACAGAAAAATATTCCAGTTTTCAAAAACTAATTAGAATTTTTGCATATGTATTGCGATTTAAAAATAAATTGCAAAAACTTAAATTCTATCCGCAATATTTAACATCACGAGAATTAAAAGCAGCAGAAATAGAAATTATCAAGCGACATCAACACAAAGAGTTTGAAAATGAATTTTAAAAATTGTTAAAAAAGGCAAATTTAAAGCAACATAGTAAGTTAGCAAACTTGTATCCATTCATCGATAGCGAAGGTGTGTTGCGAGTAGGTGGTAGGCTGAAGAGCTCAAACATCTCATATGAGCAAAAACATCCAGCAATTATTAACAAATCTCACTTATCATGGTTAATTGTTATGGATGCACATAATAAAACATTACATGGTGGCAATCAATTAATGGAAGCAAAAATAAGAAGAAAGTACTGGGTAATAAATTTAAAAAAAGGAGTTAAAAAATGTATTCGACATTGCGTAAAATGCATAAGATATCGACAAGAAACTTCGCAACAAAAAATGGGAAATTTATCTGAGATGCGATCTTCACAGTCTTCACCTTTTACACATATCGGTGTCGACTACGCTGGACCATTACTTATAAAGTGCTCCAAAAATAAAGGTATCAAAGCTCACAAAGGATACATTGCGATATTTGTGTGTATGGCAACTAAAACTATACATCTAGAAGCTGTGTCAGATCTAACGACAGAAGCCTTCTTAGCAGCATTAAGAAGATTTTTTG
This sequence comes from Ceratitis rosa, assembly GCA_037013455.1. Classification (NCBI taxonomy): domain Eukaryota; kingdom Metazoa; phylum Arthropoda; class Insecta; order Diptera; family Tephritidae; genus Ceratitis; species Ceratitis rosa. Next base: position 1,000,419 of record JAWMAG010000057.1, read on the forward strand.
CTAGAAGAGGAAAAAGTTCACATATGTATTCAGATAATGGTACAAATTTCATTGGAGCAAATCGAAGTATAGAATCTCAATTTAAAAACGCTCTCAAAAATAATTGCTCTCTAGTCCCAATATTAGCAACCGAAAAGATTGAATGGCATTTTATTCCGCCAGCAAGTCCTCACTTCGGAGGTATTTGGGAAGCAGGGGTAAAATCAGTAAAATACCACCTAAAAAGTGTCATTGGTGAAACCAAACTGACTTTCGAAGAAATGTCCACGTTATTATACCAAATAGAAGCAGTACTGAATTCACGACCATTGTATACACTAGGGTCAGAAATAGAATATAACAATGTGTTGACACCTGGACATTTTCTTATTGGCAGACCGCTATTAGATATCCCAGAAGTTACACAAGACATGGAACAGGTATGGACTTTAGACCGTTGGAAATTTATTCAAAAGTTAAAGAGAGACTTCTGGAATAAATGGAAGGATGAATATCTTGTTACATTACAAAGACGAAATAAATGGAAAGTCGATCATTTAAATATAAAAGAAGGCCAAATAGTGATTATAAAATATGAAAACACACCCCCATCAAGATGGCCGTTGGCCAAAGTAATACAAGTACACAAAGGTACGGATGATAAAGTTCGCGTTGCTACAATAAAAACAAGTGATGGAACTGTGAAAAGATCAATACACAAGTTGTGTCCATTACATTGTATTCAAGATGTCGAAGATGATACTGAAAATGAAAAAGTTAGAGCCAACTATACTTTCATCAAATCCTGCACTAATGATTTAAATAGACCTACTCGGCCAACAGTGGAAATATTACTGCTATTATTGATAATTATAGCAAAAATAAGTATTATAAAAGGAGAAGCATCAGCAAGTAAAAATTATATTTCGCAAACCACCCTTTCAAATAATACAGCTATGTATGTACTTGGACTCCTACGGAAGAGTAGATATCGTAGCGTCTCGTTGGAACTTAATAATATATGATAATCTGGAACCTTACTTCAGAGAAATTGAAAGTATACCAATTTACTTAAAACAAATGAAGGACTTATGTCCAAAAATGATTTACTTTTCAGAACAATGTGAGATAATAACAAAAAATCTAAATAATAAATATGAGCTATTAAAATCCAATAATCACCTTCTTGTGTACACAAAAAGAACTAAAAGAGCGCCGTTAGAAATGATAGGCTCACTTTATCACTTACTATTTGGACTAATGGACAGTGATGATAGAGAAATGATGGAACTGAACATAAAAACCTTACTTGAAAACCAAAATGACATTGAAAGCATAATTAAAAAACAAACATCACTCATCGACGGTACACTCAACGTGCTCAGAAAAACTACAACAGATGTCAATAACCAATTTATTAAAATAGATAATCAAATAAATAGCATCCAAAATTTAATGACAAATGCTATTGACGTCTTCAGATTCTCCACGACATTTCAATTAATCACAATGCAACTACAAACAATACTAAATGAATGTGAGAATACACAGACAGCAGTAATAAATATGCTGATTGATGTTAATCACCAGCGAATAAATCCATCCCTAATTAAACCTTCTCAGCTTGTTAAAGAAATTCAAAATATAAAGCTTAAGCTTCCATCGAAATTGAAAATACCTGGCGAAGGAGAAAATGAATTTAAAGAAGTATTAAAAACTATGACTGCAAAAGGAATAATTGTAGACAACAAGTTAGTAATTAACACCGAAATACCCTTACTACAAACCCAAATGTCAGAAGTCTTCAGACTAATCGCGGTACCACTAAATAAAGGAAATATGACTGTAGTTGCTAAACTTAAATCCGAGTTGATAATCTTTAATTTCGAATTTGATGCTTGCCTTTTATTTAATCAAGCGCAATTAAATAGATGTCGAAAAACCAATTACGATCATTACATTTGTTATGGAGATTGGCCCTGGACCTCAGCTACCGACAACTCGTGCCAAGTATCTGCTATTAAACATACGAACACCGCCAATTGCAAGTTTCAACAAATTCAAAACGGCGAATTTTGGGTCGAATTGCATAAGCCCAATACATGGATCTTTAAGCTGAACAATATAGTGAGAGTCAGCGTGAGCTGTGGACAATCCATAGCGAAGTGGATAAATTTAGCACCTCAAGGCATTCTTTCTATGAATCCGGGTTGCAGTTTGAGATACAATGGAGGGTTTCTAACATCTTCATCAATCACGACATCCGAAACCTTCTTCGACCCACAAACAGCTTGGATAACAACCATAGATGTCATAAAAGATGAAAATATCAAGTCTTTCCACTCCTCAACAATCAACCATCAACAAGAACTCCGCAATTTACAACAAAACTTAGATGAATTCAAAAAGCAACGACTAAATTTAAGAGGATTAGACTTCCATCATGTGACAGGTCATACATCTTTAATATTAAGTATATTAATCATAATTATTTTTTTAATATTATACATTAAATTCATTCGAAAGAAAGAACCAAATGTAAAAATTCACTTTGAATCACCTATAAATAATAGTCGTCTGCAAGATGTTCAACTGTAAAACAATTTGAACATATTTTATTACAGTCCACTAAATATTATTTTCTTTTCCCTCGGCAATATGCTCAAGTATTTTTGAACATGTTTATTTGTAAGCTGATAGGGAAAACTGATTAAAATATAAAAAAATAAATACAATATAAACATAAAAATGCACTCAAGTGCATACACGTACACATATACACACATATATGTATATTAGGTCTATGTTATCTAAACTCATTTGTATGCACATAAATTAAGCACTTGAGTGTCAAAAATGTTTCTCACATAAACCAATGTAATTAGTCAATAAGGATAAATTTAAGAAATTGTATATAAAGAGAAAATTTAATAAACTAGAATTAGAATGAATTGATTCTCCCACAAAGCAAATCTTTGAATTCCCCCCACCAGCGGTAAGGAATTTTAGACACTACTTTGTGGCCGAAACACCATCTCCGGAAGCTCCATTTTCACTCCCATTTAGCAGGCTGGAGAAGTGTTCCCTCCCTAAATTCAATATGCTCTGGGCATCGGTGGCTAGATCACCTTTTTTGTCCTACAGGAGCCTACAGGAGCCTGGAGGTTTTGAAACCTTTTGTAAGTCATCGTATCTTCTCGTAGAATTTTCGAGCATTACCCATATCGGCCAGCTTCTCAAGCTTTTCCTATTCATGCATCTCGGCCTCGGAGACGATCACATCTCACCAAAAATGCGAAAAGAATTGCCAAGCTCGTTTTTCTTGCAAAACTTTTCAGTGCCATATAAATGCTAGGATATTATCCGTAAATATGGAAAAAGATGCAGGTAATTATGATAGATATACCAGGTAAATACGCAGCTCTGCCGTCATCAAATAGACCAATCAGCCTGTTGCCTTTCATATCCAAGTTTATCGAAAAGGTGCTGCTATCAAAAATTACTAATTTTCTCCATGAAAATGATATAATACCGACACATCAATTTGCTTTCCTTAAAAACAGGGCACAATTGAACAAGTAAATCGTCTAACAATCAAATGAGAGTTTTGCTCGGCCATTTTTCTCGATGTGGCGCAAGCATTTAATAAAGTATGGTATGATAGTCTCAGTCACGAAATTAAAAAATCATTGCCTAACACGTTAAACAATATCCTTGAATCCTATTTATCCAACTGTAAAAGTAAATGAACACATAACAGAAGAGTATCCAATCACGGCAAGTATTTCGTAAGGTAGTGTTCTTGGACCAATATTGAACATCCTGTTCCAGATATTCCCACAAGTGACAGAGTAACAACGTCAACATTTGTGAATGATACTGCTATACTAAGTCGACATTAATACCTCATTACAGCCAAAAAGTGTTAGTGCAGCATCTTAAACTAATTCAAGAATAGAATATACCATAAGTGCAAACACATCACTTTTACATTGAGGCCAAAACAGTACCCTATCGTCAAGCTCAACAGTGTATCCATCCGACAAGCTGACGAAATCACATACCTTGGTTTTCACTTGGATAGACGATTAACTTGGAAGCGCCAAAAAAATGCAGCTGAAGCTTAACTTTTCCAGTTTATATTGGCTTTTAAGCAAGTGAGCTGGGCTCAGCCTTGATAACAAAGTTCTTCTTTATAATGCCACTATAAAACCGGTGTGAATATATGGAAGTTATGGGGTACAGCTTGCGCGATAAATCTAGATATAATACAAATACTTAAGTCGAACACATTGACATAAATAACAGGTGCGAGTTAACGATGACATGCTTTATCATATACAGCAATAACAACCCAAATATTACATCAGAAATGCTTTATCAATAGCAACCCAAATATAATAATAGAAATGCACTATGCATCGGGGGTTCAACCGAACCTTTTAGCCATCACTATCCATTGAGGGAAAGGATAGGGAAAATTCCACGGGAAGAAAAACTTCCAGCACTAGATCTTTTAAAATAATAACAACAAAAAAAACAACAAAATTCTTGAAAAATCGGAATAACATCATACTGGAATCGCGAAGGAAACGACAAGCGGCATTCAATTCATCACGTGTATCGTTGGACATAAACTCCGACATGACAATACAGGAGATCGCAAGACTGAGAGCACAAATCGCTGCTCTGACCACATCGCAACACCTAACGTCACAGTCACCAACCAATACTAGGACTGTACACCAAATATCACCGATGCATCACAAATCAACCTAGAAGTATTCAAAACGTTACCAATATTTACAGGTGGCACGAACCATTATAGGTCATGGAGAAAACGTGCATGGACACGAATCAAGAATTACGCTACTACACCCATATATTACTTAGCACTCTCAATTGTACATTCGAAAATTCAAGGAGAGGCGGCCGATATTTTAAAAACCACGGCACCAAGTTCAATTTTTATTCGATAATAAACCGTCTTGATTAGAGACCTCTGTATGTATTGCTCGACGGAATGAAGAGAATAAAGCAGTGAAAAAGGACCTTGGCAGAGTTCCATAGCGAAGTCAGCAAGTCACTTAATTTTGCACTCACTAAGGTTGAGATAGACAGCTCAGGAAACCCCTAAGCTATGAAAGAATATGCGAACCAGGAAGCTGTATGGTCATTCATTCTTGGTCTGAACAGCAAACATACCAGCGGCACCCTCTATAGCCACAATCCAAAGGACCTAGAAACCACTTACGCCATCGCATGTACGATATATCATGACAATATGAACTCACAATTCGACGTTCTGCAATACAATCAGCACATAAAATATAATACATTGCAGTATCAAAACACAAGCAGAAGATATCACGAGGAGCCACAAAGATACAAACCTAACGTGCAGGTGTAATACAATCAAACTGCACCCCGCGAACAACATCAACCAAAGGATGTAGATTCATCATAGCAATACATGAGATCCACAAATTACAACAGAAATCATTCCGCACCACAACAAAACAGCTATGACCGCCAAATACAAGGACTTCCTCCAAATAACCCATTTCGCGGGGATCCACAGAAAAGGGAAAGAAATCGAAACGTACCACAGAAGGTACAACGTGTCAACCAAACACGCGACGAAGAATTAACATTGCTTGTATCGGAATATGAAAATGAGGAATACGAAACAGGCAGTGCTTTTTTAGGCGCATTAACGTTTTGCCGTGATTGCAACGCCACTGCTGGGATACAGGCAAACTTATCAACATCCTTTGTGATACCGGAGCAACGAACTATTATATTAGCACAAAGTGCAATATAGGTAAGCCAATTGAAATTAAGCCAGTACAATTGAAAACCCTAACCAAATCAAAAAAAAAATTATTACATTATTAGAGCATAATCTCTTGAAACATATGCATTGTAAGAATTTGATATGCTTCTGGGTGAACAGGGATAAAAATTAAAGCAGATATCAACCTATTCGAGTATATGCTCAGTTATAAATATAGGGCCGAGAAAGAAAGTGAATCTGTGCAAAAAATTAATTATACGGTTAATAGTGAAAAATATAGGCCAGGAATCGAAGAAAAAATGCAAAAAACTTAAAGCACAAACGAAGTGCTACCTTATACTACAGCCATCCAAGCTACCATTAGAGCGAACTCCGAAGATCCTATTTGGACCAAGCAATATCCATACCCTATGTCAGATAACGACTTCATTAATAAAGAAATTAATAAACTTTTAGAAAATGAGATAATTCAGCCCAGTAAAAGTCTATACAACTCACCCATTTGGACAGTCGCTAAAAAAGGTACCGATGAACAAGAGAAGCCCAAGCGCAGAATGGTCGTAACTAAACGCTCAAACTATCACAGATAGATACCCCTTATTAAAGAATCTGACGGAAAAAATCGCGTTTAGCATAAATGGAGCCAAATACGAATTCCTTCGTACCCCGTTCGGCCTGAAAAATGTTCCATCAATGTTTCCAAGATGTGTAAATGATATTTTGAGACCATATATCGGCAAGTTCGAATTCGTTTATATAGACGACGATCTCATTTATTCTTCCTCTTCCGAAGAACATATCGAACACATCCGCATAATAATAAATGCGCTTCATCAGGCCAACATGAAGATCTCCAACGAGAAGTCTCACTTTTTTCAGGACTCTGTAGAATATTGAGGTCATAGGTATAATTAAATACATAAGGATCTTAGATAATCTTTCAAAAATACAAACCGTTAAAGATTTTCCTATTCCCATAACGCTTAAGGAACTCAGATACTTCCTAGGCCTTGCTAGTTATTAATGGAAATTTGATATAGAATTACGCAGCCATAGTCAAGCCACTTACCACGTTCCTTAGAGGGGAGAAGGGTGGGAAGAATCAAAGTACAAAAATAAAAATCAGCTTAGACAAACATGCACTAAAAGCGTTGAACAAATTAAAAGAGGAACTACAAGCCCAGGTTGAACTCTTCCAACCATATTTTACTAAGCCTTTCGAATTAACCACAGATGCTTGTAATTACGCTATAGGAGCCGTTTTGTCTCAAAACCAAAAACCCATATCATTTATTTCACGAACACTCAGCGAAACAGAACGGAATTACTCCACGAGTGAGAAATAGTCAATTAATAAATACGCAAATACGCAATTACGTATATGGTATAGCAGATTTAACAATTTATACAGATCACCAATCTTTAATCTTCTCCATATCAGAAGAAAAACCCAATACAAAACTAAAAAGATGGAAAATTTTCATTGAAGAATACGGCGCAAAACTTGTTTACAAACCAAGATATCAGAATGTTGTCGCTGATGCACTTTCTCGCCAGTAAATAAATAACACATCAAACTCTGATGACTCCCAACATTCAGCTCAAAGCTCCCCAACACAAAAACTCAAACGAGTAAAGCAGCCATTAGACCGTTTTTGGAATCAAATTATTATACAAAAATCAGACGAGAACCTCGTCGAAATATCCTCACAAAATATATTTTCTAATTGCCGACATACGTTTTTTTTCAACACCAAACCCGAATTGCTAGACAGACAAAAAAATATAATAGTTGTAAAAAAGAAGTACAAGACTGTGAAATATGTCGCTCCAACAAGTACGAACGCCTGCCAAAAAAAACAACCAATAGGTACAGCACCAATACCGAACAAGGTAGGCGAATTCATACATACACTTAGACTTATTTTTTATGAGCAATAATATGACCATTAGTTCAACTGACAAATACTCAAAATTCTGTCATTTGATACAAATACCATAAAGAAGGAGACGTACCATATTCCAAGACGCACAGAAGGAACGAAAACGTAAAAATATACGCGAAACACATAGTTAAAAAAGATAACGGGGAAACAATAACGACCAATAAAAGAGTTATTATATACAGTGGCGGACTAAAGTCTACATACGACCCCTTTTTTTGGAATCCCTACCGTCCCATAGTTTTTACAGGAAAAGTATTGATGTAGTCTTGCTTTGAATTTAATTGTAAGACAAAACCGAAAATTTCATATTTGTTCAACATTAACTTTCAATGTTATTAACAAAAAACTCAAAAAAGCCGTTGACAAAAGTGAACATACGTTTCATTAATTTGTTTCGTTTATTACTTCAGCTATTGTTTTCAGCGGTCAAGTACCGTTTTTTTTTTTCTTTCTATACTTTTCTTGGTATTTGGCTTTATCTTTATTGTTTTCCATCATTTGAAAAAAGAAATACAATCGCGAAAATGTCGTCAGGAACGGAAATCCCGGTGGCTGTGCAAAAATTGATTATAAAACACAGAAATGATAAGAAAACGTTCGGCAAAATAGCTAAATTGTTAAATTTAAGAAAAGCGACGGTGCAAACAATTTATAAAAACTTGCAGAATCGGGCTCGTTCGAGAGTAAGCCGCGAAGTGGCCGTCCAAAGAAGCTTACCCATAGGGACATCTCTTTCATCCGTAATAAAGTAAGCCAAAATTCCAAGGTACATGCTACCAATTTGGCCCAGAAGCTAGCGAAATGATCCCAAATTGTTGTGCACTTACGCACAATAACAAGAACTCTTAACAACGAAGGATTCTACAGCAGAACTCCTCGCAAGAAGCCTCTCATAAGCGAGAAAAACCGCGCACATCGGTTGGAGTTCGCTAAAAAGCATCTAAAGAAGGATCATGAGTTCTGGAAAAGCGTGCTATTTACGGATGAGTCAAAATATAACATATTTGGATGCGATGGCAGAGCAAAAGTTTGGAGAAAACCCATTACTGCCATGGATCCCAGGCACCTTATTTCGACCTTAAAGCATGGTGGTGGGAGTGTCATGGATTGGAGAGCAGTTGCAGCGTCTGAGGTGGGTAAATTGGTCTTTATTGAAGGAAATATGGATCGCTTCGAGTATAAGACCATATTGGAAAATAATTTGAAGTTATCTGTGGACAAACTATGCCTTGGCTCGAGCTGGATCTTTCTACAGGATAATGATCCTAAGCACACAGCGCAAATTGTAAAGGATTGGGTGCTGTATTATGCTCCGCGGCAGTTGCACTCATCACCACAAAGCCCGGAATTGAATATTACATAGCACGTATGGAAAATATTGGAGCGGAAAATTCGAAAACACCCTATAAGTAATGCATCAAAGCTCAGAGAGAAACTTCAAGAAGAGTGGCAAAACATTACAGGAGAAGAGCTGGAAAATTTGGTTTTTTTCAATGTTAGACGCTTACAAGCGGTGATCGATGCGCATGGTGGCCCAACAAAATATTAACTTAGTTATTAAAATTAATATGATTACCTAGAATAGCTAAGCAAAAAATCGTATGTTCACTTTTGTCAGTGCCTTTTTTCCATTTTTTGTTAATAACTTTGAAAGTTAATGTTGAATAAATGAGAAATTTTAGTTTTTGTTATATACTTGAATTTAAAACAAAACTGCATCATTATTTTTTCTGTGAAAGCTATAGGACGGGTTGAATTCCCAAAAAATGGATCGTATGTAGACTTTAGTCCGCCACTGTATAATATAAGGACAATATCAGAGTAAAGGCATGTACGGAATAATATTTATCTCACTTTTCTCTATCGTACTTTGCGATAGTATAATAGATTTAACCAATAGTGAATATGTAAAGGGTGGTTAAATTGTAAGGGCCGATGTTGAATGTGAACCACACCTAAACGCCAAGTTTTTTTCCGAATTTAATTTGACATTTCTCTATTTCAGACTTACTCAATTTGAACCATGGAGAGATACACAATCCAACAACGTGTTAAAGTTATCCAGACTTATTATGAAAATTTTCGAAGAAAATCATCTTCAGTGATGAGGCACATTTTCACCTCTGTGGATTCGTCAATAAACAGAATTGCCGCATTTGGGCGAATGAGAATCCAAGAGTGATTGTCGAAAAACCAATGCACCCATAAAGAGTGACTGTTTGGTGCGGTTTATGGGCTGGCGGCATCATCGGGCCGTATTTTTTCCAAAATGAGGCCGGTCAAGCAGTTACTGTGAATGGTGTTCGCTATCGTGAGATGATAACGAATTTTTTATGGCCACAATTGGAAGATATGGATGTGGACGATATGTGGTTTCAGCAGGACGGTGCCACTTGCCACACAGCTAACGAAACAATGGCTCTTTTGCGCAACAAATTCAATGGCCGTGTTATCTCACGTAATGGCGATGTAAATTGGCCCCCAAGATCATGTGATTTGACACCGTTGGACTTTTTTCTCTGGGGTTATTTGAAAGAAAAGGTGTACGTCGATAAGCCAGCAACAATTCAAGAGCTAAAGGATGAGATAATTCGGCCCATTAACGGCATAGAAACTCCATTATGCCTCAGCGTCATCTAAAATTTGGACCATCGTATGGAGGTGTGCCGCCGAGGTCGCGGCGCTCATTTGACCGATATTTTGTTACATACATAATTGAGTAATACCAATATATCATAATAAAATAAAATTTCAATAATTTCCTAAATAGTTTGTGTTTTATTCAAAATCAACATCGGCCCTTGAAAATTTAACCACCCTTTACTTGTAGAAACAGATCCGGTTTACATATTATATATCAGGAGACAGTTTTCTTGTATCACATATCTAACCTTACAAAAATAATCGCGCCCTACGAAAGTAAAATGAAATCATCATATAATCTAGAAAACCAACCTGAAACTCACATATTAGTGAGCAAAATAGAGTCTCTGAAAAGTCAACTCATTCCAAATATTTATAGAATCAAAAGATTACTTAACTTTCTTGGCTCCATGTTAAAACTCATCACTGGCACACCAGACCACGATGATCTTGTAGAAATCAAAACTTCACAAAGAACAATTAATTCACTGTTCGAAAGAATACTCGAAACCCTTGATCCCAATGCAATAACCGAAAGATTGCTATATCAGAAGTTTATAATGAACTCCAATCAATAACGAGCACTATAAATTTTGCAAAAACTAATAATTTTTACTCTGACACACTAAATTTAAAAGATGCATATGATTTAATATACATGAAAAGTTGGGTCCTCCATTAATTTACATATAGCATATAATTATCAAAGAATATCTAAATGTAAAAATTATATGAGTAACTTTATTTGTAAATCAGAACCCTCTGACAATTGTACACGTACTATAAAAATATTAAAAGACAAATCAGCCCAATGCGAAACAATCCATGAAAACAATGCTCCACTCCACATCTTAGAGAATGGACACATTTTAACAGATTACCAGCAGACTTGGAAAAACATACATATATCAGGCTCTAAATTGATACGTTTTAATGAATCCACAAACATCGATAATATCACGTACTACAATCATCAAAGACAACTCAGAGAAATCATACACAATCAACACAGCGAAAAATTTGAAGTACTCCGTTTCCTTTCCTCAAATTCAATCTACAAATTCAGTAATATCCAAAAACTCTCATTTTTGATACCTATTGAAGAAAACCTAGTACAGCTGACGTTCTTCATCATAATAAGATTGTAAATCTCTGCCGATATCACGAAAATAGAAAAACGCTTAACAGACAAAGGCAAATTGACGAGTTATACGAAATCGAAATGAACCGTCTTCAACAGCAACTGGTAGCAGCAGCCTAGCGAGGACGCTCCTTTATAAGAAGGAGGGGAGTTAACGATCTATCCTCGATTCAGGTCTCGTACACTATGATAAGCGTTTACATGTAAACAACATCAAAACAATAGAACTTGTTTCGACACGATTTATCATATACAGTATTAGCAACCCAAATATTACAATAGAAATGCACTATCAATGGCAACCTAAATATGTATAACAATAGAAACGAATAGTTGTATCTCTTAGTAAACAGATAACTACCGATACAGCACAAAAGTATTAGTAGCACTACGATTTATATAAACTATTTAGTCTAAAAATTATGGATAAAGACCACGCACTTCGACATAATGAAAATATGTATATTTCTTTAACTCATATCGTGGAAACGATATTAACTCGCACATGCGTGCGGCGCATAGAGACCTAAATATACGCACAATCAAAGAAGAGATTGAAATCGTTACACAAAAATACACAGAAAAACTGCGCAATTATCCGAACACTTTGGCTATACCCTTGGCCAACTATTTTTTTAATAGGTCAAAGCCTGGTTTACTTCCCGGAGAGAAGAATAGTTTTCCTGTTGATCCAAGCAAAAAGCCACATATTTATGTAAATTTTCTAGTAAATCGAACCATAAATAAGCGTTTCTCGAGTGGGTCAGTTACTGATCCATTTCGTAAAGACCTTCCCAGGAACCATAGAAACAATCTGACTAAATTTCTAGCCAACCGGTTGGTAACTTTTGTAGAAAACCGGATCTTTACAAATTGATATTAGACTTGTATGTATAATAATAAGATTGGAAAAACATACTCTCTGTTTATCTCAAATATACGTGGATGTGTTTTTGAATTAAATACCCAGGCAATTATTTTGTAGATACGAGGTTTTGAATCAGAAAAAGGAAAGGTAACGAAAGCTTTCAATTCAGTATGATTATATTATATATAAACATATACAGCCTTGGCCAAAAGTATTAGGCACCTCACTAAAATACACGTACTTAGGCTGCTATATATATGTCTGGCCAAATAATGAAAACACGAATATTTATCAACGAAAATGGTTTTATTGTTTTTCAAAATATTCTCCATCAAGACGTTTTGGCCGGTCAAAAAGCCGCTGGTTTGAGCCGATGTGTGAGAGCTCGCATTGTCATGGTGCACAATGATTCGTCTTGTTCGTTTTTCGAATTTCTCCGAAGACTTCAGGCAAACAAATGGTGGTGTACCACTCAGAATTAACCGTCCTACGTTGCTCAAGCGGAACAGTCGCCACATGACCAGTTTTGCCGAAGAAACAGGCGACCATTTGCTTCGAAGTGCTTCTTCCACGAACAACTTTCGTTGGATTTGGTTCGTCTTGGAAGACCCATACGATCGATTGCTGTTTTGTTTCGGGCTCATACGTATAGATCCATGAGTCGTCACCTGTGACAATCTTATAAACGTCTTTTGAAGCACCGCGATCGTATTTTTTCGGCATTTCTTTACACCAATCCACACGAGCCTTTTTTGAGCGATTGTCAAATTGTGCGGGATCCAACGAGAACAAACCTTTTTTACGGCAAGGTGTTCATGCAATATCGAATGTATGCTGGTAGGAGAAATGCACAGGCATGCCTCTATCTGAAGGTATGTTACGTACGGCATCGATGTTGAGCGAGCGTCGGCCACGATTGAATTCGTTGTTTTTCACAGTGCTATAGGATGGTGCTTCATAGCCATGCAAAGATTTTAGTTCATCGATGCACTCTTGTCGTGATAATAAACGTCGAATGTTGTGAAAAATTATCGCACGAAAATGTTCACGAGTTAATTCCATTTTTTGGCCGAGATGAATTTTTTAATTCCCTGTAAATAAAACAATTTACGATTAAATGACGATTATGCTAAAAAATGTCAAACTTTCCAATGGAAATGTCAGATTGCACCTGGCAGCACTTAGTGTTGCCTAGGCCAGACCTATATATAGCAGCCTACGTATTCTCAAATATGGCTATCAAAGTTACCACTTCTTTTTGTAAATGTCTTACATGGCTGTTTAACTGTTGATTTAACGAATAAATTGTGTAATATTAAAAGTCATAGCACTCTGGGTAAACTAAACCTAAAAATTGTCATTTTTAAGAAATTTATAAAATATTTTCACAATTCAAATTTGAAAGTGAAAGTGTAAATTACATTTAGTGAAAAGTTTTATAAAAACAGTTCATATTTACCGAAATGCCTAAAACAAGTGAAATTAGTTACGATGGTAGAGTTAGAATTCAAGTTCTAAGTGAAGAAGGTAAGTTTCAGGTAGAGATTGCCAATTTGGTGGGATGTTCGCGGTGCGCGGTCCAATGTGCTATCAGGCGATTAGTGGAGACGACTTAACGAGTCGACTTGTTCATTCGGTTTCCAGGCCTGTGTTCGACGGTATACGAAAAATCTTGCATGTACATTATGCACTGTGTCACTTCTCTGGGCAAATTTTTCTTCTGAATTGTTTGTTTGAATGCTGAACATTCGGTTATCAGCGCAAATTTGATCCCGAATAAAAACTTTTTTTTGTTTTTGTATAATGTTTTCTTGAATCTTTCCTCTTTGGAAACTAACAATACTTTCGAAAATCTTAAAGCTAATTCTTATTCCTAGAACAAGTTAATCATTAGCAAAGTAAGCAAAGTACAATAAGTTACAAATATAACTTAGATATCATTAGGTATACCAAACACTCATAACAAAAGATATATCATAAAGGATAATTTAAAGTAAATTATAATATCATGAAGGATATATGCGGAGCGCAACTCCGATGTAGAATAATTGGATGCGGCAGAGCCCTTAGTCACAGTTCAAACGTAAATCCTTTCTCTTTAATCGCTTAGGGTAGTTCTGCTGTAATAATTTTTTAGCTAGAAAGTTTGGGTGGTTAGATAACCTTAATGAGTAATTTTTAAGCAGTTTTTCTATTTCCTCGGTGACGGTTTTAATCCCGAGATCTCTGTGAATTGCGGAGTTTTTTACATACCAAGGGGCTTTGCATATTGATCTTAAGGTTTTAGACTGCAGTCTTTGAATTCTATCTAGGCTGCTGAGCCCCAAATTTGGATCCCGTACGTCCGAGATGGCTTTATTAGCATATTAAAAATTAAAACTTTGTTTTCTAGACTTAGTTTGGACTTAGAGCCTACAATCCAATGCAAGTTCGCAATTTTCAATTTGGTTTGAGTAATCTCTTTGCCTATGTGGTTTTTCCAGGTGAGTCTTTTATCCAATGTAACTCCCAGGTAGGTAACGAATTCTTTCTGAGGTATTGTATTCCCATTTATAGAGATTGAAGGACATGTGTCTTTTTTTAGGGTAAAGTTACTTGTATACACTTAGACTCATTGACTTTAATTCTCCAAGTTGTTAGCCACTATTCTATTACTTTTAAATGTTCTTGTAATCTGTAACTGGCTGTCATGGGGTTTGAATGGACACTAAGTATTGCTGTATCATCCGCAAAAGTTGATGTGATGAGGTTTCGGTTTGTGGGAAGATCGTTCGTATAAATTAAATATAAGACGGGCCCTAAAACACTTCCTTGTGGAACACCGGCAAATATTTCATAGGATTCGGTGGTGTAACTTTTTTGCCTAACACGAAATTTTCTGCCAATAAGAAAGCTTTCTAAGACATCATAAATTTTTACGGAAAGCGTAACTTTCAGCTTGTATAATAGGCCATCTAACCAAACTTCATCAAATGCCTTAGCAACATCGAGGAACACTGCAGTACAATATTGCTTGTTTTCAAACGCTGATCTTATGTGTGCTACGATTCTATGCACCTGCTCTATTGTGCTGTGTTTTTCTCTAAACCCGAATTGGTGGCATGGTATGGTCTGTTTCGATTCCAAAATCGTTAATATTTTTTTTAATAAAAGTTTTTCGATGATTTTTGAGAATACCGTAATTAAGCTAATAGGCCTATGGGAGCCCACCAAAGATGGATCTTTACCAGGTTTAGGGATCATAATAATCTACGAGAGCTTCCAGGATTTAGGAAAATAGTGTAGTCTCAATATACTATTAAATATACAAAGCATGTGTTTAATTGCCACATTTGGAAGCTCTTTTATGATATCACCCGTTATCCTGTCGTATCCAGGAGCCTTCTTTTTCTTTATGTCGTTAGTAATAACATCTTTAAGTGATTTAAAATTAAATTGAATAAAATTTTTATCTGGATCTTCACGAAATTCTGGAAGAACTTTGTATCCAGTATTTGGTGTAAATACAGTGGAAAGATGCATGGCAAATGAGATACCCTTTTCCTGGTCGCTTCGAGCCCACTCACCATTGTGAGTTCTCAATGGAGGGTCGCAAGTTACGGGACTTTTGAAACTCGAACCCGAATAAATACTGACGAAATTTCTTGAACGCCAAATACGCTGCTTTCACCTCAAACATATGGCTATGCATTTTTTCACGGGATACCAGGTGCTTTCATGCTTTTGCATAAGTGTTCCACCAAACCCATGTTTAGACACGTCTACGTGTAGTTGGGTTTCGGCCTGTTGTGCAAAAATTCTGTGAGCTGCATTTCTGCTTCAGTGATATTGAATACTATTCCTTTTCTCAGGCCTTGCAATGATAGCGTACCCCTTAACAAATTTACGAAAATAACCTGTTAACCCCAGGAAGGCTTATACGCTTCTGACGTTCGCTGGGTGGAAAGGTTTTTACTGTTATAATCTTATCTTCACCTGGGCAAATTTTGCCATTGTGTATTGTATGTCCAAAAAAATCAATTGTTTCTTTTAAAAATTTACATTTCTGCCACTTAATCTCAAGTCCAAAGTGTTGCGCTCAATTTAACACCATTCGCAAATTGCGTAGGCACCCTTCAGATGACTGACCGAAAACCACAATGTCATCAAAGTACAATTTCATAACGCCATCGTTTATCAATTGGTTGAAAATATATTTAACATATCGTGCAAATACAGCCGGCGAGTTACAAAATACGAACGGAGCCTTGTTGAACTCGAACAGACCATGCTTCGTAATGAACGCTGTGTATTTTTTGCTGCTTTCTTCAACCGGTCCATCACTGTGAACACTTTTGACTCTTGCATTCTTTCAAGCACCTCATCGATTAGAGGAACCGAATATCGATCCTTTAGCACACAAGAGTTCATGAAGCGACAATCAATACATACTCTGTACGACTCATCTTTCAGTTTTGTAAGTACAACTGTACTTGCTACATCTGAACTTGATTTTCGAATGCCATCTATTCGTTGACTTCTTTTTCTATTACAGCGTGTTCCATTTCCGACAACCTTGTTGGATTCTGCCGAAAATTGATATTTTCCACGCATGGCACAATCTTTAAATGTATCGGACAATCTTGTTGTCGCCGGATTATATTCGTCAATATACGTATTTTCTTGAATAACTACCTTGTACTGCTCTGGTGCATCAACATCGTCCATTGCGCTAACCACACTATAAATATTATTGTATGCTGCGTCAGTTTCCTCTGCTTCCCTTTCTTGACTCAAAAACGTATAATCACTGGAGCTTAAAACAATCGTAAAATTTCTGATAAAATCGTAGCTAACGAACTTGTGTTCCAATTTTTAATTGTCTATCACTACTGTAGCTGTGAAGGTTCCAAAAACTGAAGTAGGTATATTCCCCAACCCGTATAAAATTGCAGCACTCTTTTGTAAAATTTCATCAGCAAACATCGTTCTGTAATTTTTTTCTTGAATTAAAGTGACGTCGGCGCCTGTATCAACGAGACAAGCTAGCTGTTTCCCATTAATTGTCATAATCTTTACTCGTTCTTTTTCAGTAACGACGTTTATTCCCCTTTTCGAAGTCTTTCGCCATGTATCCGCTGCCGTTGCATTTGAAACATTTTGTTTGCGCTTTGCACTCTGCCCGTTTATGGCTTAGCGATCCACAATTGAAGTTGTGCTGCTTCCGTTCGTTTGATTTTTGCTCACCTGCACGCATGCTCTTTTGTATCCTTTCTTTCATCGTTTCGCCGTGTTGTTCGCTACGCGCTAATTTCAGAAGTTCATATTTTTTTCGTAGTTCTTTGTGTGTTGTTGCACTATATTATTGGAACGTAAGTTCTGTATTCAACGATAATTCATCTACAATGTAACACTAATAGTCATTTGCTCGTCCACTTGACCCATAGCCGCTATCCTTCTCATTAGCAATGTGCTCTCCTGTTTTTTCCAACCCACAAGCATTATGTGTACTTCAGCGCTGCTCAATTCATAGAATACATCTAAGAGAGCCCGGTCACCGACTCCAACAACAATTCTGCCGTTCCAGTCAACTTGTTACGTGTATTTACGTACTTTTGTTTTTCGTTAAGGTCATACGCTTCTGCATTTTGTTCGCAGTTTTCCAGCCACTGTCCTACTGTAATTGATAGGTCATTGAGTTCGGGGATAATTTTTGCTCTGTGCCTTTCCTTTAGGTCTTGTGTTCACTGTTATATTTATTATAATATATTTCAGTATCAAATTAATAAAGTATAGTTAATTTCAAATTCCGCCTTGCCGCTATGCGGCTGTCGGATAATTTCTAACTTCGGGATCGGTTGAAATGAGCGTTCTTACTGACTAATGTTGCCATACTTTGTATACATATATATATATACCTATATGTATTTATATATATATGAACATATATAGAAAATAACTAAGATCATATATAGGTATATATATTTTGGCGCTTTGCAACCGCTGAAGCGATTTTCGGCCGAGCTCTTCCTTCAATTTGTTGTTTTGCATCTTGGTGTTTTTCCAACAAATGGAGGGACCTACAGTTTATATTATGCCGCCTCAGAACGGCTGATGGTTTTTTTACGAGGAACTTTTATTTCATGTCCGAAATACACTTGGAGGGATGGACATTCCCTGCCGAGGGGCGACCGCAATTAGAAAATTTAATTTAATTTTTTATTTAAATAAATTTTCTATAACTTTTGGATGTTGGTCGTACCAGGACTAATACTAGGACTATCAAATAAGGAATGACAGGGTCCTTATTTGATTGACGTATAGACTCGAGCATATATATAAATATATACAACACATATTTATATTGTTAACAAGTGAATGAAGTGATTTAATGAAAAAAGAAATATAAGCAATTATTTTGTGCACAATCATTTAAGAGTGAATTAAGATTTACGTACCGTTAAGTTTTTAATAAATTCCTTATTGTTTTTGCGGTCTTTATTATTAATTTTAGGTATACGTTTTTAGTGAGCTGAATGCCTATTTGTTGGCACGAATTAAATATTTGTGTCATACAATGAAGAAAAATGGGAGAAGTGACAACTGTTTCGGAGATCACCCCATCTCCTCGTCAGAATACTTCTGGCAGGAATCGAATCAACGGGATCCTGACTTAACAGGAGTCAGTTGGTGACTTTCAATTTTTTTTTGTTAAATCGAAATTTACCAAATCCTTTGCAATTATTTTATTAGTTTTCTTTTAAAAATTTAGAACGAGCGGCTAAAATGGAAACGAGGAAACGCAAGAGATCTGAGCATAGGTCAGACGAAATTCCACCACCAACGCAAACAGAAATTCGCCATGTGATTCTCTTCGGATTTCGGCGTAATTTACAGCTAATATAAATATTCAGTGAATGTCAATTTGCATACGAAATGACTACACCGTCTTTAAAGACTGCTTCTGTGGTTCCGAAGATTCCAGACCGAACATTTTTCCGTAGAGGACGAGCCTAAAGAAGGTCGACCAAATTCTTCCACTGATGACGTCAATCTGACACAAGAAATGATTGCTAATGAATTGGGATTGAATTCCATGGCTGTATCGCAATTAATATGTAATCATCTGGGATACAAGAAGAAATCTGCTCGATGGGTATCTTCTTCTCTTCTTTATTGGCACCGCTTACGCGATTATAGCCGAATCAATATAAGAGCTCCATTCTACTCTTCTTTTCGCTGCCTGGCGCCAGTTAGAAATGCCAAGTGAACCCAGGTCACTCTCCACTTGATCCTTCCAACCAAGTCTTCCTCTTCCTCTCAAATACTTTCAAAGCTGGAGTGTTTTCATCCATTCGGACGACATGGCCTAGCCAGCGTAGCCGCTGTCTCTTCATTCGCTGAACTATGTCAATATCGTCGTATAGCTCGTACAGCTCATCGGTCCATCGTCTGCGGTATTCGCCGTTGCCAATGCGCAAAGGACCATAAATCGTTCGCAGAACTTTCCTCTCGAAGACTCCTAGAGCCGACTCATCAGATATTGATAACGTCCACGCTTCTGCGCCATATAGTAGGACCGGTATAATGAGCGACTTGTAGAGATTGGTTTTCGTTCGTCGAGAGAGGACTTTACTTTTCAATTGCCTACTCAGCCCAAAGTAGCACCTGTTGGCAAGAGTGATTCTGCGTTAGATTTCAAGGCTGATATTGTTGTTGGTATTAATTCTGGTCCCTAGATATACGAAATTATCTACGACCTCGAAGTTATGACTGTCAACAGTGACGTGGGAGCCGAGTCGCGAATGCGATGACTGTTTGTTTGATGACAGGAGATATTTCATCTCGCCGTCATTCATTACCAGACCCATTCGCTTCGCTTCTTCATCAAGTCTGGAGAAATCAGAACTCACGGCGCGATAATAATATCGATAACATCGGGGTAGGACAGCAGCTGTACACTCTTATAAAAGATTGTACCTTCTCTATTCAGCTCTGCAGCTCGTATTATTTTCTCCAGCAATAAGTTAAAAAGGTCACCCGATATAGAGTCACCTTGTCTAAACCCTCGTTTGGTATCGAACGACTCGGAGAGGTCCTTCCTGATCCTGACGGAGCTTTTAGTGTTGCTTAACGTCAGTTTACATAGCCGTATAAGTCTTGCGGGGATACCAATTCAGACATAGCGGCGTAAAGCAGCTGCTATTCGTGCTGTCGAAGGCGGCTTTAAAATCGACGAAGAGGTGGTGGGTGTCGATGGGTCTTTTCCAAGATTTGACGTATGGTGAATATCTGGTCAAGGGTTGAATTACCAGGTGTAAAGCCGCACTGATAAAGTCCAATCAGTTTGTTGACGGCAGGATTTAGTCTTTCACACAAAACGCTCGATAGGACCTTATATGCGATATTAAGGCTTATTCCACGATAATTGGCGCACACTATGAGATCGTATTTTTTGTGGATCGGGCAGAGCACACTTCGGTTCCAATCGTCGGGCATGTTTTCCTCCGACCATATTTTGCAAAGAAGCTGATACATACACCTGATCAGTTCTTCACCGCCGTATTTGAATAGCTCGGCCGGTAATCTATCGGTCCCTGCCGCTTTGTTGGTTTTTAAGCGGAAGATTGCTATTCGGACTTCTTCATAGCCGGGTAACGGAACAACTTTTCCATCGTCATCAGTTGGAGTTTCGGGTTCACCGTCTCCGCGTGTTTCCTCTTCACTACCATTCAGCAGGCTGGAGATGTGCTCCCTCCATAAATCGAGTATACTCTGGGCATTTGTCACTAGCTCACCTCCCTGGGTCCTACAAGAGTTTGCTCCGGTCTTGAAACCTTCTGTAAGTCGCTGTATTTTTTCGTAGAATTTTCGAGCGTTACCCTTGTCGGCCAGCTTCTCAAGCTCCTCGTACTCGCGCATCTCACAAATAACATTTTAATTAAATGAATTTGTAAATAATCCCCTGAATACTTACCCGAATACTTACCTAAATACGTGTACATACCAAAATACTCACCATACTAAATTTACTCCCATTCCAAATATACTCACCGGTATCCCTACTCCGTTCCGTTATTTATTCCAATAAGCATGTAAAGGAAAAATGTATATAAGTTTAAGAAAAAAAGTCGGTTTTAAGTATGCGCTAGTATTTGATCGTATTCGCTCGCGTTCACTAAAAGACCTAGTGTTAAACTCAAAGACTTGTGTAAATAAAAATAAAGAAATATATACATATGGGTGTTTCCATGAAATGGTCCACCGCGACTTAAAAAATCAAAACGCTCGCAGAATTTTTATAGACACAGAAAATAGAAGAAAAATGTTGATATTTTACTATGCAAAAAAAATTTTTAGCTCTTTCTAATTTTAAATTCCAAAAAATTGTATGCAAAACTTATAACTCTTTTATTCACTTTAAAACCTGTAGAATGTATTACTTTTAATTGCTGCTGACGAAATAAATATATATGCAATCTCGCATTTTGGTATATAAGTAATTGATACAACTACAAGTTAATATAAAAATGAGAGAAGAGATCAAACTGTGCATCAATAACGGTATTTTTTCATTTCTATTTTGGCAACATTCGTGTGTCACGTGCGTAATGCAAAAGAAGTACATAGTTCCATAATTAGCGTAATATAAGTTTAAGTGTCTTATTATTTTGTGTGTAAAGCAAATTTATTGTTTACTAAAATAAAATATTAATGTAAATAGCAATCTGCAAAAATTAAATTTTTTTTTACTTTTGAACTTTGTCACGTGCGTAATGGTAAGTACGAAAATTTTAATGCTTTTAATTAAAGTCCATTTGATAAATATTATTTTACTTTTACAATAAATATTAGAAGTCAAGTAATGCTAAAAAATCGGTAGAGGGAGAGGCTTAAGCAAGATGAAAATAAGCGAATATGTAAATGTTGCTCGAACAGGATAATCACTTAAAGAAAAAATTACGTTGGATTAATTTTGTAGTACCTTAATTTTTAATTTTTATTTTCCATCTATATATATAAAAGAAAGTCGTGTTAGTTACTCCACTTATAACTCAAGAACGGCTGAACCGATTTAGCTGAAAATTAGCAGGGAGGTAGTTTAGAGCCAGGAGAAGGACATAGGATACTTTTTATCCCGATCGACAGCATTCCCGTGTGACTTGACATGAAACGTCAATCACTATAAAACGTGGTATAACAAAAAAGAATCAGACTTGGAATAACAAAACGAAAATGACAGCTATGTAATGACGTATGGATGACAATTTGATATTTGTAAGAAATCAATAATAAAACTATTTCTATTAAATAAATAATTAACAATTATAATGATAGTGCCATTGCCCATTCGTATAAACAGTGAAGTGAACTATAAAACTCGGTATGGTTGAAAATTTAATTAATAATGCCGCGACCAAGACGATCGAATCTTTCCTGACAAAGCCGTGATGAAGAAGAATACGAAATACTGCAAGTGAAAGGACTGAAGAAGAACAAGAAATTGCACGTAAACAGCGCCGCGATAGTATGGCTCGACTTCGTGCTTCTCAATCACGAGAGCAAAGTGAAGCAGCCCGTGAAACAGCTCGGTTGGCAATGCAAAATCGTCGAGCGAACAACAGAGGTCAACAAATAAATAATTTGCGACGCAGAACCAGATATTTATCAAATGCAATGATTTTACTGTCTGGCGATTGCCGCCAAATACTGCCAGTAATTCCAAGATCTACGGCTGCCGACGAAATAAACGCTTGCCTCAAATCGTCAAATCTATGGCGCTATGTGAAGAAACTGCAACTGACAACAAACATGAGAGTTGCATTGCTTAATGATACATCTGCTGAAGATTTTTCGGAGCAATTGCTGACTATCGGTAATGGTCAAGTACCTGTTGATGAATCGAGCGGATTAATATCATTTCCAAATAATTTCTGGAAATACATTGTTGATAAGTTCGTCTTTGGATGAGACAAAATTACAAATATAATGAATGGTTGAGTGAGCGAGCAATTTTAGCGGCTAAGAATAAGGATGTAGATGACCTAAACTACATAATTCAAAATTAGATCATTGGAAAAATGCATTCATTCAAATCTATTGACTGCGTCACAAATGAAGATGAAGCCACCAACTATCCAATTGAATTTTTAAAGTCTTTGGACGTGCCTGGCTTACCACCGCACAATTTACGCCTAAAGATAGGCTCCCTAGTAATCATGCTTCGAAACATAAACCAACCAAAACTGTGCAATGGTACGCGTTTGGTGGTTAGAAAATTGATGAACAATGTAATTTACGCTACGATAATGATAGGAAAATTCAAAGGTGAGGAAGTTCTCATTCCGAGGATACCGATGATCCCAACCGATATGCCGTTTGAATTTAAAAGACTTCAATTTCCGATACGTCTTGCATTTGCCATGACCATCAACAAATCACAAGGCCAATCCTTAAAAGTTTGTGGTTTAAATCTAGAACATTCATGCTTTTCCCTTGGTCAATTATACGTGGCATGTTCACGGGTCGGAAGACCATCTGCGTTGTTTGTTTTTGCGCCTGATAATAAAACAAAAAATGTCGTGTATCACAAGGTACTTAAATGAAGAGCAACCTATGTACTAAAATACAGAAATAATTATCAATGATTAAGGTAGGTATTTAATTTTTTTGTATTTTTTTCCAATTAAAAAAAAAATCTGCTTATTTACTTCCATTATTAAGGCGGAAAAAAGTTCGCCGGGTCAGCTAGTTTTTGAATAAAAGTTTAATTTTTTTTTTCAAAAACTTCTGAAAATATATGTAAAATTACTAAATTATGTATGAAGGTAAAAATTGTCACGTGCGTAATGTCACGTGAGTAATCAATATTTTTGTTTTTTCTTTGCCAAAGCATGATCAGTTGTTTTCGAAGCAAACATAATTATGAAGCTCCATTATTAACCTTTATAAAAAAAAATTTACCGAAATAAAAATCTTCGACAATTCGCTTACTTTCGCATTTTTTCTCTCGGTTCTAAAACCAACTTCCATTTTTGTCACGTGCGTAAGTCAACTTTGATTGACTGCAACTTGGGTACCCAGTGCTCAATTTTGCAATACTTATACTTTTTGAAAAAAACTCATCACATGCAATATAGCGATCCTAAAAGAAGTGACTTCTTCCCATTATATTTCTATTTTTTCACCATTCAAACGCAATTAAACGCGTACAAATGTCGCGTGCATAACCATGGAAACACCCATATACAAATACTTAAAAAATACAAAAATACGAAAAGTGATGCCTAACTCCTGAAAAAAAAATTAAATCAAAGCGTTTAACATGTGTACATATGTATGATTCATAATAAAGTTTATACATACATTATACAATACATACGTCCATACTTATGGTACATACAAAACGCCAACAAAGCCAAAATAAGCAAAGAAGACACAGGTAAAGCTAGAAGGAAGAAAGAGCACATTAGCTGGGAAAAGTGAATATCACGTTTAATATACATAAATAATCTACGTACACGCACATATACATATTGTATTATATATTTTTATAAGTAAAGAGTTTCTAAAACTAAGCAAAGGAGAAAAGTGGAGATACATGTAATTCTAGTTTAAAACTGATGTCATATATACCATACATTACATACATTTGTACCTATGTGCAAAAAAGGAAAAATATAATAAACCGTATATAAATCTAAATAAAAAAAGTGAAGCATTAAATACATAAAATTAAAAAAAGCCGCTCAAGTGACAAAACGGAAAACAAAGTGAAGTAAATAGAATTCGCAAATATACACACAAACATACACATGTTAAAATGAAAATTATAAAGTAAAAAACTTTTACATAAAATACAACAAAACAAAAGAATTGTTTGAATAAATAATATTACCATGCATAAATAATCAATTTAAATACAAATTAAAACAATATCGGAAAAAATATAAAAACGAAAAAAATATAAAAACGAAAAAAATATACATATATAAATAAAGGGTGGTTAAATTTTCAAGGGCCGATGTTGATTTTGAATAAAACACAAACTATTTAGGAAATTATTGAAATTTTATTTTATTATGATGTATTGGTATTACTCAATTATGTATGTAACAAAATATCGGTCAAATGAGCGCCGCGACCTCGGCGGCACACCTCCATACGATGGTCCAAATTTTCGATGACGATGAGGCATAATGGAGTTTCTATGCCGTTAATGTGCCGAATTATCTCATCCTTTAGCTCTTGAATTGTTGCTGGCTTATCGACGTACACCTTTTCTTTCAAATAACCCCAGAGAAAAAAGTCCAACGGTGTCAAATCACATGATCTTGGGGGCCAATTGACATCGCCATTACGTGAGATAACACGGCCATTGAATTTGTTGCGCAAAAGAGCCATTGTTTCGTTAGCTGTGTGGCAAGTGGCACCGTCCTGCTGAAACCACATATCGTCCACATCCATATCTTCCAATTGTGGCCATAAAAAATTCGTTATCATCTCACGATAGCGAACACCATTCACAGTAACTGCTTGACCGGCCTCATTTTGGAAAAAATACGGCCCGATGATGCCGCCAGCCCATAAACCGCACCAAACAGTCACTCTTTATGGGTGCATTGGTTTTTCGACAATCACTCTTGGATTCTCATTCGCCCAAATGCGGCAATTCTGTTTATTGACGAATCCACTGAGGTGAAAATGTGCCGCATCACTGAAGATGATTTTCTTCGAAAATTTTCATAATAAGTCTGGATAACTTTAACACGTTGTTGGATTGTGTATCTCTCCATGGTTCAAATTGAGTAAGTCTGAAATAGAGAAATGTCAAATTAAATTCGGAAAAAAACTTGGCGTTTAGGTGTGGTTCACATTCAATGTCGGCCCTTACAATTTAACCACCCTTTACAACTACAAACGTTTGTTTCGGCGAACATATACTTTTTCGCCCTCCTGATACGTTTTTTGACGATTACTGGATTTTTTAACAATATTATCTTGTGCGGCAGTAAGTGCTGCTTTTACCGATTCATGGTGATCTTTTGTAAAATTATTAATAATATTGCATTCACAGTAGAATGTATGGAGTTGTTATATTTATATGTGGCAAGTAGAATTAGTTCTGAGATATCTGTTATATTTTGTTCAACTTTTATGCATCGAGCGATTTCTGTAAGTGTTGAATGCGCTCTTTCGATTTGGTCATTACTGTTACTGTGTAAGGCTGGTATGAAAAATTGCTCAATATTAAAGTGATATTTTAACATATTGGATATAGTGCTCGACTGCAGAGATTTTTCATTATCGGACACGATTGTTTTAGTTTTTCTGAACTTGTTCAAAATTATTAACAAAGCCGTTTTGACATCAGTCGTTGATCTAGTTTCAATTGGAATTGTAATTATAAATTTGGAAAATTTGTCTATGTAAGTGAAAAAGTGAAATTTCTCAACAGAGAATATATCCACATGGAGGATTTGACCGGAATATTCTGGAATTGGTGTTTGCCCTATATCGGTTTTTGATGGGTGTCTATTATATTTATTTTCCAAGCATGTTATACAATTTTTGGCTATTGTTGTTAAAGTTTTCTTAATATCTGGGAAAAAATATTCGGATATCAACTGCTTGTAGGTCTCTAAGATTGAACGATGGGCTCTGTTGTGGTAGCAGCTTCAATTTGATCTTCTCTTTTTGTTAGGTCTATTACAAGTTTCTCCGTATGAATACATCTTACTCCTGGGAAGTTGGACAAGAGAAGGGACTGGACTCTAGCTAAGGTTTCGAGGTCGCAACAGATTCCATTAACTACATTTGGGTTGACTTTTTCCCCGGATAGTTTGAAAAAGATATTCCGCAGTTTCAAAGTGAATGGTATGTCTAAGAAGTTTTTGGAAAAATTTTTTAGTAGATTTGCTGTTAACTTCGGATGGTAACAGTACTAATTGTGCTTTAAATTGGTTCACAGGATTTTTAATGGTTTTAATTGTATGCTGTGAGCAGTATCATCTGAGTCATCGAGGTTATGGATATATTGACGAGAAAGTGCGTCGGCTACTTTATTTTCTTTGCCAGGTTTATAGAAATATTTCGGTGCGAAAGAATTTATGAATGCAGTCCATCTTTTAATTTTGGAACTTGGATTTTTATCTGGCATAGCAAATGTAAGGGGCTGATGATCGGTATAAATATGTATATTTTTTATACCGTATAGGTAATGTCTTAACTTTTGAAATGCCCAAACTATCGCTAAAAGTTCGCGTTCGTTTGTAGCATAATTCTCTTCAGCCTTAGATAACGTGCGAGATATCATAGTTATGGGTTTGCCGTTTTGAGAAAGTACGGCTCCAAGGGCTACGGATGAGGCGTCCGTTGTTATCTCAAATGGCTTAGAGTAGTCTGGATGTTGAAGAAGGACATCTTCCGAAGCCAGAATAGTTTTTAATTTATTAAAGGCCTTGACTGCTTCATCATCAAGGGAAATATTCACTCTTTTGGACTGACGACTGCTAACGTGGCAATTGTCGCCTCTTAAATATTTCGTGAGGGGTTTTGAAATATGTGCATAGTCTTTAATAAACCTACGGTAATAACCGGAAAGACCCAAAAAGGACCGCAAAGATCTTAACGACTTTGGCTGTTGGTAATTAAGGATAGCTTCTATTTTGCTAGGACATGTTTGGATGCCTTTATGAGAGACTGTGAAACCTAAAAACTCAACCTCGCTCTTAAAAAATTTAGATTTTTCTAACGATACTCGCATTCCTGCTTGCTCAATTTTTTTCAATATGGAGTCAACGTGCTTAAAATGTGATTTTTCATCAGGTGAAAAAATGATGATATCATCAACGTAAACGTGACATATTTTCCCGATGTCGTCGTGCAAAATGTCGTCAATTGCCCTTTGAAATATGCTTGGTGCATTTTTCAAACCAAAGGGCAAACGACAAAACTCATATTTGCCGTTGTTTACGCTGAATGCAGTTTTGCACCTATGTTTTTCTGAAAGATAAATTTGGTGGAACCCAGACTTAAGATCTAGTATTGTGAATAATTTCGACTTGCCTAAATTTGAGAGTATCACTGTGGTATCGGGAATGGGATATTTGTCAGAAGTAGTATGCTCGTTTAGCTTCCGGAAATCGATAACCATTCTTAAATTTGGATTTCCGTCGCCATCTAAACCTTTCTTTGAGATTACATGGACAGAGGAGTTGTAGGGTGAATAGGACTTTCTTATTATGCCATCTTTAAGTAGAGATTCTACTTCATTATTAACAAAATTCCCTACTGATATTGGGTAAGGGTAGCTTCTTGAGTAAATGGGCTTATCAGTTAATGTATCTATTGTTGCCACAACATTTGTATTGTATGGGAGAGCTCCATTGGGATTTGCAAATGCATTAGAATTTCTTTTTTTCAAAATTTCGATACTACAGGATACTTCAATTGGCTTGGTTTGGGCCGTGTTAACTTGTTGGCACTGGAAAAAGTTAAGCTTCTCTTTTCCGTTTTTGTGGAAAATGAGACCAACCTTAGTGTCAATTTTTGCCTCGATATCTTTCAACAAATCATAGCCAATGATTCCATCGAAAGTATCTAGCTGTGGAAGTATAAAAAAAGTAGCAATCGATCCTAAAATATTTACTTTACATTTCTCAGAAATTTTATTCACACCATAGATCTTAGTTGGAAGGGATAATTTATTGAAGTTATACCTTTCAAAAAATTATGTCTTTTTATAAAATTTTTCGATGTTCCCGTGTCTACTAAAATTTTAAGAACTTGCCCATTCGGTAAGGTTCGGGTAATAAAGGGCAAGTTTGACCTTAACCTAAAAAATTTACCTCATCTGGTAATTCGGTGTCTCCCATTTCAGAGTACGGTGGTTCGTTTAAAAAGGAGTCCTCATAATCGTCCATTTCGGTCAAATATGGCTCGTTTCTCATAGCGTTGATACGCTGAAGTTTTTGTACGGGTGCCTGAGTCGAGGTGTTATTAGTATAAGATCTCTTATACTGTTGTTGTGGTTGAGCAAAATTATTTGAAAGTTGCCGCGAACGCTGTTGGTTAGAGTTTGGGCGATTGGAACTACTTCCCTGTTGGTAAGTTTGTGCGTGGTTGAATCGCTCTGAGGGATTGCTTCTAATTCGAGGGTTTTGTCTAAAACAGGAAGTTCCCGGATCTACATCCATCGGGACAGGATATTGCCTAGAATTATTTGCTCTATTTGATTGAGGCACAGTGTTAAACAATGGGGGCATTGAGAAAGCTTGTGGCAATCTGCCTGAGGCATATGTATTTGCGAACTCATACCTTTCGCGATTATGTTGCAGTTCCTGCGCTGCAGCAAGTGCACTGGGGTGATCCGGTGGGTTTGCTGAAAAAAGGGTGTCGCACAATGGGCGCCTGCGCCCAGAAATGAAAACCCTTAAAGCATTTTCCCTAGCCTTAGAATTAAATGCATGAGTGAGTTGATCATTATTACTATACGTCATAATATTTTTGTTTAAAATTAATGTCAGTTGCCTATCAACTGCATCATAATATTTATTAATTGACATCTTGCCCTGCCTCAAGGTGTTGAGTTGGTTTTATAATATATGGAGTGGTCGTTTATCTGCTTAAAGTTGATCTAATTTACTTATAATAACTTTAAAGTTTAATGGTGTGTTAAAAGCGCTAAGATTTTCATTAGCTGCTGAGGATATTTTGTTACGCAAAATACCCATGGCAATATAATATGGCACTGATCCCTCGGTGTTTCGTGTCGGGGTTAATTGGGGCCGGAATTCCTCGTGAATTCCGGAAACGGGGATCGGGGGAGGTGCCGGTCCTTCAGGAAGCTAAACGAGAGAATGCCTACACCTTCTTAAATAAAAACAAGACCAAAGTCTTTTCAATTTAATTAGTAATTTGAATTTATTAGCTGATTAAATCCAATTGTGAAAATATATATATATATATACGTATATAAAGAAATAAGACACTCACCAATGATGTTGCTGCTGTGGCTGTTGATATGATAAAAGAGACGGAATACCGGTAAAAATGGCCTTTTAAAGATTTCCACAGAAGGTGGAAATCTGAAACGGGGCTAACAGGACTCTTCCCATAACTTTGAAGAGTCATGTATTAGCGCCATCTGTTGGTGAATCTTATGGATGCTGCCCAGGGTTGCACGCATAAACATGCCGCCCGCCTTGCAGCAACACTGCAAAAAATAATTATACAACTTTTAAAAATTTAAAATTCATTGTTATTAAAGTTCAAAACCTTAATCCAAATACAATTTCAACTTCAAATTTACATTTCATTTTGTTTTTACTTGATAATTCATTTTTACTTAACACTAAATTTTCACCTTCCATCGCCGCCGTCTAATAAGGTGAACAGCCAGAGATCACCCATCCAAATATGGTGTTCTGGGCAGCCGGTCGAGTCGGGGTTGCTGGTATCAGTCCTGGCCGCAATATCATGCCGTACACATCGGCCCCGAGACTCAGCGACACCGCGCTGGACCTGTAGAACGTGGGGTCTGCCAACCGCAGATTGTCAAATTCGTCGACGACCCTTGCGTCCAATGTGCGTGCTGGTGTAGTCTTCGTAAGGCTTGACACCACCTTGGCATTCATGCTGATGCGATCACGCCAGCCTTTTAGTGTCATGCTTATGTTGTCAGCATATTCGCGTGGCAGCAGGTGTAGTCGTCTCGCCAGTGTTCTCGATACCGATGACCTCGATTGCCCTGGGTCGATCAAGGCACGAACCGGGTGTCCTCGGCCACTTGTCACCACTCTCACCATCACCGTTGGCGTGAGAACAGACATGCCCATTGCGCTTCGAGCGGGTCCTTTGATCCGCTCCCGGGCGTCTCTCACCGCCTGAGGCCGCTTTTGCGGGTTGTTATTGCGCCTTACTGATGAGGCACTTCTTGATGCTGGTGTGTGTGGCCGCTGAACCACGGACCGGATACCCGACAGAGGCGGTCTGAGTATCGGGGGGTTTGGGTTGCTGGTCGCTTCATTTTGGGGTTGTTCCAGCATTTCGTCGTCACTGGCGTTGATCTCCAGCACCTCGTCAACACTGGAGTCCTCTGGTAAGGCTTGGGCCCGGTAAGGACAGTGCCGTCTCTTATTCCGGTGATCTACGGGATCTACGAACGGCGACACGTCTTCCTCGCTCCTGTCTGTTTCCCACAGGTGCAGGAGACTGTGGTGCCGCTCCTGACAGCGGTCATTGAAGGGCAGTTGTTGGCCATGTGATGCGGGGACAAACAGTTGGCGCAATGCCGATGGAGGAGGACAGCCCTCAGTCTCTCTGCTGGCTCCAGTCGACGCATCTGTCGGCAGAACAGCAACCGGTGATTGTGGGCACCGGTGTTATTCCCTCGGTTGTTATTTGCTGTTGTTGTTGTTGTTGGCACGTACCATGTTGAAAATCTCTGGAATGATAGATATCATTAGTGTTTTTTACGACAGGAAGCATAATTAATTTCACAATTGGACGTGTAATTATGCCTCGCGTCGTAAGTAGATCAACCACTCTAACTTTGTTATCGTGACCTAAGAAAACCCTAACCACTCTGCCAAGTCGCCACTCGTGCGGGGGTAGATTGTCCTCTTTGACAACTACAAAATCGTCAACCTCTAAGTTTCGTTGAGGAAACTGCCACTTCACTCTCTTGTGCAGTTCCTTTAGATACTCCACCTTCCATCGCTGGCAGAATCCTTGGTGAAGTGCTTCCAGTTTCTGCCATCGGTTGATGATTGTCATCGGGTTTCCGCTGATTTCGGGCTCAGTGATCGCGAGCAGCGGACTTCCAATTAGAAAATGTCCTGGGGTTAGAGGTTCAATTGACTCGGGGTTATCGGAGAGTGGACTAATCGGTCGGGAATTGAGGCAGGCCTCGATTTTGGCCAGTAACGTCGAAAATTCCTCCATGGTAAAGCGCATGGCACTTGCTACTCTTCGAAAGTGCGTTTTGAAGCTCTTCACTCCTGCCTCCCATAGTCCTCCCATGTGAGGAGCTCCTGGAGGAATGAAGTGCCAGTTGATTTCCTCATGCACATATGACCGCATGGTGAGCTGAGACGCTTCAGTCATGAATTTCCTGAAATCATGCTTCAACGCCTTGTTGGCTCCAACGAAGTTTGTGCCATTATCCGAATACATATGAAGCGGACAACCACGTCTTGCTACAAACCTCGCGAAGGCAGCCAGAAATGTTGACGTCGATAAGTCGCTTGTCGCTTCCAGATGAATTGCCTTTGTAGCAAAACACACAAATACGCAGACATATCCTTTTGTTATTAGGCATGCACGGCCTGTGTAGTTTTTTATTTCAAACGGGCCCGTGAAATCTACGCCCGTATTGGTAAAGGGCCTGGATACCTCCGTTCTTTCCGGTGGAAGCGCAGCCATTAATTGTTCTCGTGTCCTTTTTCTATAAATGAGACAAACTTTGCAATTATTAATAACCATTTTTATTAAATTTTTTTACCGTACTACCCAATATTCTGACCTCATGAGTCTCAGCATGAGCTGATTTCCACCATGTAATGAAATCAGGTGTGAGAACTTGACAAGAAGTCGAGAAAATTGGCAATCATACGGTAAGATTGTCGGGTATCGTTCGTTGTACGATAGCGATGCTAGCGCTAGTCGACCGCCTACTCTCATGATTCCGTTCTTATCAAGAAATGGATTGAGAGTGCGGATGGAGCTCTTAGCGCTCAAAGAGTTAGCTGAAGCTAGTGCATCGTATTCACCCGCAAGACAATGCTTTTGGGTCAATAGAATTAATCGCGTTTTTACATCTCGAATTTCATCTGCTGTAATTTCCGCAGATCCGTGCTGATTTAATAATTTAAATACCGGATGTATTTTTCGATAAAATTGAAAAATTCGCGCAACTACTCTCAACGCGCGTGAAAAATCGGAGAATCGTTCCAAGATGTCTTCTTCATCTATGATTCGTGCTGCGTGAGTCCTAACGCTTTTTTGCTCCAGTTCCGTTTCTAATGGCTCACTCTGCCTCTGAGGCCACTCAGACGGTTGTTGTTTTAACCAGCTTGGACCGTGCCACCACATAGTGCTCTCCGCAAGTTCTTGGGGGGATGCGCCGCGGCTACCAAGACCTGCTGGATTTTCCTTTGAATCCACGTGATTCCATCCAGTCGATCCGACGAGTTCCTCGATCTTCGAGACTCTACTCGCCACGAAAGTAGTTCAGCAACATGGGGCTTCTGCAGCCATGAGAGCACAATAGTGGAGTCTGTCCATTTGTATACCGCTGGTTGAGCAACATCGAACTGTGGAAGCAAAGCGTTTATTAATTCTCCCAGAAGTAGTGCCCCACATAACTCTAACCGTGGTAGAGATATTGTTTTTACTGGCGCTACTTTGGTCTTGCTTACCAGCAGATTTACGTGTGGAACTATATTTGAATTTCGTTCTCGGACTCTTATATATAATGCCGCAGCCTATGCCTTCTCGGAGGCATCACAAAACCCATGAAATTCAACTTCAATCCATGGAGTATACCTAACCCACCTTGGAATTCGGATTTTCGAAATGTGAACATAGTTTTTTAAAAAATTCTCCCATCTTACGTAAATACTTCTTGGTATGTTGTCATCCCAGTCTACCTTAGTCAGCCAAATATCCTGCATCAGGATTTTTGCCTCGATAACAGTTTTGCTACACACGATAATACCTCTCTCTTGGTGTAGTCTGGTTTTACGTGCATCTCCTGGACGTTGAAATGAATCCTATCTTGTGCCGCATTCCATCTGATGCCTAACATCGTTGCCTCGCTTACGTCGTCAATCTCCAAGAAATCTTCCTTGAGAAGATGATCCTTTGGTACGTCCACTAAAATATCCTTGGAGTTTGAGGTCCACTTTCGTAGGGGAAATCCTGCACCATTGAGTGCCTCGACCAGTTCGTTCCGTGTGCGAATGGCTGTCTCGCTATCGTGTGCTCCTGCGAGGACGTCATCAACATACATATGTTGCTTTAAAACCCTGGATGCTAAAGGGTACTTCAGGCTGATGTCCTCTGACAGCTGTAATAACGTCCTAATCGCTAGGTATGGGACACAATTAACTCCGAAAGTAACGGTCTGGAGTTCATAATCCACAATCTCCTCTTCGGATGATTCCCTGAAAAGTATCCTATGAAACCGAGCGTCATTTGGATGTAGCAAGATTTGCCGATACATCTTCGCAATATCTGCGTTGAATACATATTTGAACAATCTCCATTTAAGTAGCAACGCAATGAGATCGGCTTGGAGAACTGGACCAGGATGTAGTACATCGTTTAAACTTACCCCATTAGATGTCGGGTTAGATGCATTAAACACTACACGAACCTTTGTAGTAGTGCTGTCGGGTTTTATTACTGCATGATGTGGCAGATAATAAGATCCTGCCTGCTGGCTACTGGTTTGGAGCTGTTAATATCCAACCAAAGACTGTCTCCTGCGCCAGAAGAGAGCCAAAAACGTTCTTCTTAACGTTTCTCATGATTATTTGCGGGTACAAGTCCGCACCAATTACCAAGTCAACCTGCTGACTTTTATTAAAGTTGGCATCGGCTAAGTGAATTGGGGGCAGTAGGCCAAAATCGATTTGGTCTACTGAAAACTGGGGTAGGTTTCCTGTCAGTTGGGGGAGAATCAGGCCTCTTGCCTCAATTCTAAACTGGAGGTTGACAGGAGAACCTAAAACGAATTGTGCGACTTCTCGCACCTTAGCCGATGTCGAAGCATTAATACCGCATATCTGCATGTCTGCCGGTTGAGTAGGCAATTTGATGATTCGTTGCAAACGCTTCGTAATAAAAGTACCTTCTGATCCCGAATCAAGAAGGGCTCTTGCCTCATAGTTCACTCCACAGTAGCAGATATGTACCATCGCCGTACCTAAAATGACATTTTTCGCATTTTTTGCGAAAAGTGCGTTGACATTCCTTGATGTGGATGGGGGTTGATCAGGCCTCGTCTCCGCATTTCCTGATGCTGGCCTATTGTTTGCAGTCGAGGGACTATTCCCACTTGGATACCGATGCAGCAGTGAATGATGTCGTTGATGGCAGTTTAAGCAGCTAAACGTGCTCTTGCAATCTCTTGCTAGGTGCGAATGTGCTAAGCAGTTCATACACAAATTATATTTTCTAGCTATTTTGACGCGATCGTCAACTTTCATAGCTAGAAATTTTGGGCATGCTTTTAACACATGTATTTGCTGTGGGCACAGCTTGCAGGCAGGTGGCGAAAACTGAGCATGATGAGTTGATACCCTTTTTCCAAATGATGGTGCTGGAGCGCGACTCTGCATTGTCCTGGACACTGTTATACTTTGAATGTCAGAAACCGTTTCCAGCGTCTGAAACCTATTTGTCAAAAAATTATCCAGTTCCTCCCACCTCGGAATTTCGGCCTTCTGCACAATTCCTTGCTCCCATAGAGCTAATGTGGTGTCCGGCAACCTACTGGAAACTAAAAAGACAAAAATTGCATCCCAGTTGCTTATCTCGATTCCATACATCTGCAACACTGAGATGCAATTGTTTACTGCTTTTTGTAAACTCTTTATTTCCACGCCGCGTTCGGCAGTCACAGTTGGTAAGTTGAACAACGTTTTCAACTGACTGTTTACCATAACCCGTTTGTTTTCATAGCGCTCCGATAAGTTCTGCCACGCGGTTATGAACCCATCATTGGTCAATGGGGATTTCTTCACGATGTCCTTTGCTTCCCCACGCGTCTTATGGTTCAGATGGTATAATTTCTCAACCGGTGTCAGTCGGGAATTATTTATATAAATGGCTGTGAATAAATCGCGGAACGTTGGCCATGCCATGTAATCACCGTAAAAAATTTCAGTGTCACATGGAGGGAGATTCATACTTGAGCGTATAACCGGTTCCCGCGCTGCTGGGTTAACCGTTGACGAGCTTTGTTGAACAAAAGTCAGGTTGTGCATTGTTTGGCCAATAGTGCTGCACATGTCAGGTATGCTGAATAGCAATCCTGATACCTGGTCTTCGCTGAGTTCATGGCTATGCTACCTGCTTCGTCAGTTGATAAATTACGCGAATAGACATCGAATGACTCCTTCACTTTCATCCACAACGCCTTCAGTTCTTCCTTTGTATTTCCAGCGAAAAAACTGAGTGATTTGCACTTGGAGTGTTGTTATACAACTCTTCAAACTCTAGCAGTGCATCACAGGCGCGGAGAAAATCATTAGCGTGAGTCATTATGTGAAATTATAGTCGAAAGTAAAATATAAACCGAATGCTTTTTTCTCGGAACGAATCCGTCAGTCTGCCACAGCTGATACTCGTGGTACCAGTATGAAAAATTAGACGATTTAAGTTTTTCGAAACCAAAAATTAGAATCTGATACTTCCGATGTACCAGTTCGAAACGTTTAATGAATTGTATATGCTGAATTGAAATATCTGAAAATCCTGGGTATTTCCACAGATTTCAACAAAGCAACAATTCAATTAAAAAAAATAAAAATAAAAATTGAACTTTAAAGTTTTGTAGAATTAAATTGTATCGATATATGCCGTTCAAAAGAAAACAAAAAAAATCCAAAAAAGAAGTCCCACCGATGCAACCGTTTACTAGGTTCCTGATGGATCCAACTTCAAGCGTTGGGCCTTTGGAGCGGGCCTCGTTGAGATCGTTGGGCCGTTGGAGTAGGCCTTGTCGCTATATTAGAGGGGGTCAAATGCCCAGAAATTTATATACAATACAATATATACGTGTACAGTATAAAATCACAAAAGAAGTTTAAAACTCAAAAAGTTTAAAATTCAAAAAGAAAAACAAAAAAAAAAAATCCAAAAAAGAAGTCCCACCGATGCAGCCGTTTACTTGGTTCCAATACTTCAAGCGTTGGGCCTTTGGAGCGGACCTCGTTGAAATCGTTGGGCCGTTGGAGTAGGCCTTGTCGCTATATTAGGGGGGCCAAATGCACAGAAATTCTATATACAATGTAAAATCACAAAAAAGTTTTTTTTTTTTTTAATTATATTTATAGGTATTGAATGTAACGCGTGAATCGGGTAGGGGCTTAATAAGCTTCGAGAATAGGAGCGCGTTACTGTACAATATTAAATTGCTACAATGTCAATACGTATTCTTAGTATATACGTGTGAACTTGGTACTTCCGCTGTACCAGTTCACCAACGTACGTATGTAAAAAAAACGAACCTAATATTAATTCGCACGGGAATTAAATTTTTTTTTTTTTTTTTAAATATACTTATTTATTTAAATTGCCGCCAGCCAAAATCGTATTCTTAATTTAAATACGTGTGAACTTGGTACTTCCGCTGTACCAGCTCGCCACCGTATGTAAAAAAAAGAACCGAAAAAAATTACGGGATTTTAAAAAAAATTAAATTTTTTTTTTTTTTTTTTTGAAATATATTTATTTATTTAAATTGCCGGCAGCCAAAATCGTATTCTTAATTTAAATACGTGTGAACTTGGTACTTCCCGCACCAATTACCAACTCGCCACCGTATGTAAAAAATCGACCGAAAACACGGGATTTTTAAAAAAAAAAAATTTTAAATTTTTTTTTTTATTAATTAGACAACTGATGACTCACCTTACGTTGGACCTCACTGCTTGGTGAGCAGTATCTGGAGGCCTTGTTGCACAGCTTTGGCCTTTGGTGGTGGCCTTGCCGCGATTGTTGGGCCTTTATTGGCCTTGCCGCTAACGTTGGGCCTCAGTTGGCCTTGCCGCAAACGTTGTGCCTCGGAAGGCCTTGCCGCAAACGTTGGGCCTTTGTTGGCCTTGCCGCAAACGTTGGGCCTCAGTAGGCCTTGCCGCAAACTTTGGGCCTTTGGTGGCCACTCACTACACTTCACTGCACTAAGCGCCTTGCCTTGTGGCACTTGGTGCCGGCGCTTATTCACTTCACTGTACTAAGCGCCTTGCCTTGTGGCACTTGGTGCCGGCGCTTATTCACTTCACTGTGCTGTACAAAGCACGAGTTAATTTTTTTTTTTTTTTATTTGATTTTTCGAACTTTTCACCGTTTGGCCCGTTTTTTTTTACAAAGTTTCACAGTTTCCGTTTTTTTTTTGTAAAGTTTCATAAATTCCGTTTTTTTTCGTACAGTTTTTTTTTATTTTTTTTTTTATTTTTCACCGTTTGGCCCTTTTTTTCGAAATTTTTTTACTGTTTGGGTCGTTTTCTATTAATTTTTTAAAATTTTGGCCTTTATTAAATTTTTATCAATTTTTCACAATTTTAAGCCTTTTTTCACTTTAACACAATTTCTTGGCTATTTTTCGATTTTTAGCCTTTTTTTGTAAATTTCATCTATTTTTGGCAATTTTGGCTTTTTTATTATTTTAGGCCTTTTTCAAAATTTTAGCCTTTTTTCACTTTTTCACAACTTTTAACAATTTTTTGGCTTTTTTTATTATTTTTGGCCTTTTTTATTATTTTTGACCTTTTTTACTATTTTTGGGATTTTTTATTATTTTTGGCCTTTTTTACTAATTTTCACAATTTTAAGCCTTTTTTCACTTAAACACTATTTTTGGCTTTTTTTTTATATTTTTAGCCTTTTTTCAATTTTTCACTATTTTTTGGTCTTTTTTACTATGTTTGGCCTTTTTATTAATTTTGGCCTTTTTTTCAAATATTAGCCTTTTTTTCACTTTAACACAATTTTTAACAATTTTTTGGCTTTTTTATTATTTTTCACAAATTTTAATAATGTTTGGCTTTTTTACTAATTTATTTATTTTAAGCCTTTTTTTGATTCTTAACTATTTTAAGCCTTTTTTTTACTATTTTATTTATTTTTTCACAGGTGTGCTGCCGTCCAGCACATATATTTTATTTGTATTTTGCAACCGGGATTTTTCAAAAATTACCTGAGTCGCCTCACTGAATCCTTCGGCTGTCTCCTCGTAGTGATTTGCCACCCGCCAGTCGTCCTGGTGCTCCGATGCCTCCGGATTTCTACAACTCCTTTCGCTTGGTATTCTGTGCTGCCGTCCAGCACATAAAATTTTATAAATTTCGCAACCGGAATTTTTCAACAATTCTCGGTTGCAGCTCAAAAATATTGTTTTTACCACTTACCCTGTCTTTCCTGCTGTCCACCAGTGAAAATCCCGCACCATTTCGTCCACTTGGTGCTCTGATGCCTCCGGATCAAAAAAAGGGTCCCACTTCTGCTCTTGATGACAGTCTGATGTAAAGAGAAAGAAATTTGCCGGAAGTGGCCGCTTCTTTCCTTGTTGTTTTCCACTGGATGCGCAGGTGCGCAGAGTTGTTTTTTGGCGTTATAAAAATAAGGTTACGCCACATAAAGCAAAGATTGCGCTTTTTTTTCATATATATATATTAAATTTTTTTTTTTTTGTTTTTGGTTATTTAAGATTAGGCGACTTGGCAAAGGGAATTTATTATTCTTTTGTAAAATACTGATTTTACAAAAGAATAATAAATTTTTATTAAATTAATTGAAATTAAATAAACAGTGATTCCTGAACCGATCCGGCTCGAAGGACCATGTTTCGTGTCGGGGTTAATTGGGGCCGGAATTCCTCGTGAATTCCGGAAACGGGGATCGGGGGAGGTGCCGGTCCTTCAGGAAGCTAAACGAGAGAATGCCTACACCTTCTTAAATAAAAACAAGACCAAAGTTTTTTCAATTTAATTAGTAATTTGAATTTATTAGCTGATTAAATCCAATTGTGAAAATATATATATATATATACGTATATAAAGAAATAAGACACTCACCAATGATGTTGCTGCTGTGGCTGTTGATATGATAAAAGAGACGGAATACCGGTAAAAATGGCCTTTTAAAGATTTCCACAGAAGGTGGAAATCTGAAACGGGGCTAACAGGACTCTTCCCATAACTTTGAAGAGTCATGTATTAGCGAACACAGCAGCGCCATCTGTTGGTGAATCTTATGGATGCTGCCCAGGGTTGCACGCATAAACACTCGGTATAATAGCTTATCGCGAACCTAGCTGCTTCTCTCCATGCTGGGTATTCTGAAATTTTACCCCTAAATTCCGGTAGAGACTTTATCAAATTAAGATCCGTGTGGGTACTTTGCACACCTTGGAGAATACTTACGGGCTCAAGAACTTCTATTTTTTTGGTAAAATACTCTGAAATTCTCGTTTTAATTCTGTTAACTGTTCCCTAAAATTCTGTTCAACTACTTCTACTGTCGACTCTAATAAACTAGCAACCGAATTTCTATCCATTTTTACTATTTATTTATTATTATTTTTATTTTCAAGGACGCAAAATTTATATGTTTTGTAAGTGAACTACCTACCTTGAATATGTTTTAAAGTACAATACTTAAGAAGACTAAACTAATTATTTTTTCATACATACATATTCTGCTAAATTTCCTGGTAACGAAGGTGCTGCCGTTTTGTGTTTTCTACTGGTGAAAGGGTTTGTCCTCTGAACCTGAATTGATCACTTCCACATCCGATTGGTAAAGATGATTTTTTTTTAGTTGAATATTTTTATGACATTTATAAAGTTGCCTTTAAAGTTTCATTGTTTACAATTTTTTTATGATTAATTTTTTCCCGCAGAAAGTTTTTTGTCTGGGATCTTTTAATACCCTTTTTATAAGGATTCGTATTTAGAACACAATTGCTTTTTTAAAAATAAATTGTATTTGTTGCCTTTTTTCACTTCTGCCATAAGAGTTTTTCGAAACGCATGTTCTTTTACGAAATAAGTCTTTTTT
Source organism: Ceratitis rosa (assembly GCA_037013455.1). NCBI lineage: Eukaryota > Metazoa > Arthropoda > Insecta > Diptera > Tephritidae > Ceratitis > Ceratitis rosa. Next base: position 1,041,563 of record JAWMAG010000057.1, read on the forward strand.
TAATTTTTGAAAACCACAAATTTATTCTCTTTTCTATAAGGATATGTTTGAATAGTTTTTTTTAAGCTATTCTTATTTTTTCCACCGTTTATTTATGGGTTTAATTTTTTATTCATGAAATTATTCAGTACAAATAATTAATTAAATAATTAATTTTTTCCTTTTTATAAGGAAAAAAATTTGTAATAGTTTTTCGCAACAAAATTGTTTTTAGTTTTTTATTTTAAAAGATATTCACTTAGTTTAGTTTTGGTTTTTTTTTTAACTTCCTTTTGTAAAGTTAATTAATCCTTTTCAAAAACTCAAATTAATTTGTTTTTAATAGTTTTTACAAATTAGTCAAAAAAGTCTTCTTTTTATTTTTTTAAAAGGTTTATTTTTTTGTTTTTAACACTTCAGTTCATTTTATTCGAGCACAATAAATTTTTCATGTTATTATAAATTTTCTTATGAGTATTTTCACTTATATTTAAATTCTCGAAACTCAATTCTTTTTACAAGGATTTTTGTTTTAATAATTTTTTGTTCACAAAAATTTTTTATTAATTTTTTTAAGAAGTCACTATCCTTTTTTAACAGGACATTTATTTATAACTAGTTCACAAAAGTTTAATAAATAATATATTAATTTAGCGTTTTATTATGCTTTTTCACAGGATATTTATTTTTTAAGGACACTGGATTCTACTTTAGTTGGGCGCCAATTAAGCAAGTTGTTTTGCATTGATTTTATTTATTTTATTATCTGTCTTATTTAATAATAAAAACATTCACAATCGTTTGCAGTTCGGTAAACTTTATGGAAAATCTATAATATTAAGCAAGTTGTTTTGCATTGATTGACCTTACAAAAACTGTCCCCATCAGGCAGCGACACTCTCTTAAATACCCCCGCGATCGCCTGCAAATGCGGTTGCGGGAAAACGGTCGCTTGGACTACACTTAAATCAGGTGATATCGTACCAAGCACCAAGTAGTACCGCTGGCCTGCACACCTGCTGCACCGCTATGCAGTGGGTGTTGTTGTAGTTCTTGTTGCTGTCGCTAATCCTTTTCACCTTTGCTTTCTTTGCAAGTAGTACCGCTGGCCTGCACACCTGCTGCACCGCTATGCAGTGGGTGTTGTTGTAGTTCTTGTTGCTGTCGCTAATCCTTTTCACCTTTGCTTTCTTTGGTTGTTGTTGTTGTTGTTCTTGTTGTCTTTTGATACCTCCGCCTGGCAGGCAACGAGAACATTAGGGCTGCTGCCAATAGGGTTCGGCATCATGCCTTAACTTATATATGAAAAAACGCGCGCTTTCCCCATCAAAAGTATATATTTAATACAAAAAACTCCCCCTTCATTTACACCAACATATTTACATTTTGGGTATATACACCCGAACTTGACCGAAACTCATTCCAACGGGTCCGGAACCGGATCAGTGTAAGCACATTACACTGCCCAACCTCATAGCAAGTCACCGCTACCCAACCGTGGTACATGTAGGTATATATTGTACATACACATAGGTATATACATAAAGTGGTTTTTTCATATTCCGGCAATTTCCACATCTTCGCTATTTATAATAGCAAGCGGGCAAAGATACGTATGTACATATGTATACATACGTACATACTCGTACGAGCGAAGCAAAGCACCCAGCATACCAAAAGGTATAATAAAAACCCAGTATACATTTATATATTTTGCTGTGCTCAGACGCGCTGAGACAGTACAGTACACAACATAAAAGCTACCCATTTTCAAGGACCATATGGAAAGGCACATGGAACTGGTGGAGGCAGCCAACCAAAACCTACAGATGGGCAACGTGGAAGATGAGAAAACCCGCTCTGCATGCACAGAGGCCTACGATACCACAAATGACAACGCAATGCTCACGAAAATCCGAATAAATATGGATTCTTCCCGGTCAAACACCCTCATCACAAAGATGCCCCCGCAACACATGCTCACTCACTCAGCTTTCTCAAGGTACCTGCATAGATTGGCCCTGATTTAGGGAAATGTTCACAGCAGTGTACATCAACCATAAAGCTGTACTCCTCATCAAAAATTACCCACTTAGTGGCCCCAATTTTTCGTTAGCATGGGATGCACTATAGGCATGCTATGAAAATAAAAGAATCGAAGTGGATGGCCAAATAAAGACGTTGTTTAACTTCCAACCTGCCCACACAGAGAACGGAGAAAGGATTCAACAGATCCAGACAACAATAAATAATTGTCTTTCTACCTTACAGGCAAATGGAGTATCTACAGAAAGCTGGGACCCAATGCTTGTCTACCTCTGCTCCTCAAAACTGTCGGATGAAACTCTAGCTCTCTGGGAGCAATCACTCAACTCAAGGAACGAGTTACCTCGATGGTCAGAAATGGACCAATTTCTGACAACTCGGTACGAGGTCGTGGAGTAACTCAGCACATTCAGACCCAATAAGCCAAAGATCAGTTAGCCCAGCTACCCCCAACGGATACCAGCTACCCCCAACAAAACCCAATCGTTCCATACTCAAAACAAAAGGCAAGTTTCATGTAAATTATGCCAATCAAACCACTCGATGATAACGTGCGTCAAACTTCGAGAACTATCCGTCTCAGACCGGAACAAGTACATTAAAGACTGTCGCGTACTGGCCGCAATAAAAACTTCTTTTGTGTTTGTTTGTTCATTTCCTTTGTTTTGCCTAATATTCCTTTCACTCCAAACGTTGGCAGTGGCATCTGTCGGCAAATAATTGCATAATTCAAAGCCATGAATTGTTGGCACGGTTGCACTCGGTGTGTGCCTACCCAGTGGTATATGTCTCCAAAAGGAGATGTTCGTCAAAACGGTTCCTCCACTAACAAATAAGTTTCATGTAAATTATGCCAATCAAACCACTCGATGATAACGTGCGTCAAATTTCGAGAACTATCCGTCTCAGACCGGAACAAGTACATTAAAGACTATCGCGTACTGGCCGCAATAAAAACTTCTTTTGTGTTTGTTTGTTCATTTCCTTTGTTTTGCCTAATATTCCTTTCACTCCAAACGTTGGCAGTGGCATCTGTCGGCAAATAATTGCATAATTCAAAGCCATGAATTGTTGGCACGGTTGCACTCGGTGTGTGCCTACCCAGTGGTATATGTCTCCAAAAGGAGATGTTCGTCAAAACGGTTCCTCCACTAACAAATATTAGGGAAACGGAATGCTTTGCGCGGGTATTCCGTAAAAAGGGGTGTCGCTTTTCTTTTTATATGGCGATGGGAAAATTATCCCAGTGTACTTGGTGTGCCATGGTGGCGTGCGCTATATAACTCTGTCCCTTTGGGTAATGGGGGCGGCGCCAAATGATTGGGCACCAATACACACTCGCCTGAGAATTCTGACGGCCGACGCGTAGCTTGCGGCCTGGCTAGTAAGTGCGTGCCGGATGAGATTCTAGCAATCTATGAAAGGGTTTACATCTTTTTTTGTGCGTGTTTATGCCCAATAAACACATCCCTGCATTGTCCTCAAAACGAACAAGAGGACAATGCAAAAATACCAAACACAAACGCCAACTTACGAATAATGTTTTCAGTTTTTGAAAACTAAAGTGAAAGCAGTGAAAGTTAAGTGAAATAAACTATATCCGCTCAACAACAACCACATCGTTGGAAAAACAACATCAAACCCACAGGTCATATTAATATTAAAAACACTAACCCTACACAATAAGTATAAAATTGCTATACAAAACAATTAACTTGAATTATACACACCCATACACATATGCATATATATTTATAAATAAACATATATTTATAACGTGTTAAATCTAAAAACCCTTTTTTTTTTTATTCGACACTCCGGCGATACTTTGTCGATACAACTCGACATTTTGGTCCTTCTAGCCGGATTCTCAAGTGTCCTTTAAAGAGAGTTAAAGACTCATCCACAACCAACTCAATAAATTAAATTTACCCACCCAAACCACAGAAATTGTGCATCAACGTTGGACTTGCTTGCAGCCGTTCTTTGTGCACCAACAAATACCCTAATATATGTATATATCATAAAACGACCCGCAGTTTAATATTCTTTGGTGGAAAAAATTGTAAGTACAACGACCCGTATTATTTATATTGGTGCAAATCAGAATAATAAACCATAAACTAATTAACAAAATTTTTTAATTTGTCTAAAAATCAAATTATTTGAAACTTTGTGTTTGTCATATTCTGCTTTGCACCTTGCATATACATATATATATATATACACCCATTGTATATACAATATTTGCCGGGAGCCAAAATACTTCAAATAAATTGCATATCTCACGGCAAATATATATACATACGCTCATACATAAATATATATTGCATTCCTAAACCCAAAGTATATTTTGTTAGTGCACAGTCAGTTAGGTGCACTGAAGACAAAATACCCGGCAGGAAAAATTTTGGAATCCCCAGTAGGACAAATTTCTGAAAACCCAGTAAGGAATTTTTTCGTGACCCAATTTGGAATTTCGTTAACTAATTTAACGTTAAATATTAAACAAATTTATTATTAAAATAATTAACCCTTTATACCCAAGAGGGCCAAAAATACCCATAGTCAAAAAAATCGAATTTTTGCGAAATTTATCTAGCTTTTTGCTATTTTTCACAAAGAACCCTACCCAAATTTGTCGTTTGAAGCTAATTTTAATTTAATTAAGCAAAGAAATATAATGGAAGATTTTAAGTTCTGTATTCTCGATTTATTCGAATACATAGAAGAACATAATTCAAAACTCCCGGAAGAAGAAACAGCCTTCACTCTGGAAATCAAAAGAGTTGAACTCAATGCGATATACGATAGGGCAAGCAAATCGTACGATGCCTTTACGACGCCTTGCGCAGAGCCCCGCAAAACCCTGCTGATCCCATTGACTTAACGGAAGTCAAAGAAAATTTTAGAAAAGGCCATCAGTTGTATTTGAGATGTTTAGGATCCATTAATCAATGTATTGATTATCTCAAGACCCCATCAGCCCCTATAAAGGAACGAACTTCAGAGGTATACCCATCGATGAACGTAGGATCATTTGTTCATCTGCCTCCTATTGACACGGATATATTTTATGGAGATTTCTCAACATGGCCCTCGTTTAGAGATATGTTTACGGCTATATATATCCATAACAAGACGATCAGCAACGTGGAAAGACTCTTCCACCTAATACAAAAAACCCGAGGAGAAGCGCGGTCGATCGTAGAAAATGCCCCTTTAACACATGACGGATTTCTAATGGCATGGAAGGATCTCGTTTCGCAATACGAGAACAAAAGAGTCCAAACAAATGCCCAATTGAAGATTTTATTCAATTTACCCCAAACCACCCAAGAAAGCGGAAGTACCATCAAAAATCTTCAGAGCACGGTTAACAATTGTCTAACTAGTCTGAATAATCTTGGCTTGGACACAAGTAGTTGGGACCCTATATTAATATTCCTATGCGGAACTAAGTTACCCAAACGCCTCCTCCATCAATTCGAAGACACGCTAGAAGACAACTCGGAAATACCTTCTTGGAAAACATTTGATGCATTTCTCACCCATAAATATAAATCATTGGAATCAGTGGGAGATCTGGTTGATCCAAATCCCACTACCCATCACGACAGTAGACTCCAGAAAAGAGGAAGGGACGTGAGATTCAACACGTTTCATTCAAATGTTTTAGAAAACCCGACCCACAGCTCTAATAAAACATATACTCCAAGAATCACTACGTCATCGAATACACATGCATTGGAAAGTTGCAAATTATGTAAAACCTAACACTCAATTCGAGTATGTCCCAAATTCTTAGGCATGAATGTCGAGACCCGTATACCTACAGTAAAAAATAATGGCTACTGTTTTAATTGCTTAGCTCTATCTCACGGTTTCAGAGACTGCAAAAGCAAATACTCTTGCTCGTCCACAGTCCTCCCCGCAAGGATCAAGAGCATCAAACCCTGCTCTTGATTCAAACCAAGGCAGTACCTCCCAAACCCACCCCTCAAAGCATACACAACCCTCTTACAGTCCACTCAAGAACCACTCATGTCTTGTAGGAAACAGATTTTGTTAGGTACTGCCGTAGTTCATATAAACCATAGAGGGCAATTATATTCAGCTAGGGCACTCATAGACTCTGGGTCAGAAGCCACATTTATTTCAGAGAAATTCCAAAGAAAACTGGGCATACCTACGAAACATGCAGTTGCACAAGTAACAGGGTTGAACAACTCAGTTTCAGCAACAACCACAAAAACATGCGAATTAACCCTATGCTCACCTACGAGGAAAGAATTCAAAATAACGACGCAAGTGTTTATCATAAAAACTCTGACAGAAAACTTACCCACTCACTCACTCGACCCAACATTTGAAATTGGAAAACTCGGATTTAGTTTAGTTGATCCCGATTTCAATAAGCCCAGACCCGTCAACGTTCTAATCGGAAGTGACTTGTACCCACAAATAATACTCGGTGGTGTACAAAGAAATATATTGAATACTTTGCTCGCCCAAGAAACTGAATTTGGTTGGATTTTGTCAGGACCCATTCCAGAAAAGCCCAGTGGACCTTCATTATCTTAATTTTTCAACCAAATGACCTCAGATAAATTACTCACGCAATTTTGGGAAGTGGAAGAAGTTCCGAGAAAGCCTCTGTCCTCATCATCAGATAAATTGTGTGAGGAAAATTATCAAAACACTACATACAGAAACTCATCGGGACGTTATGTGGTAACCCTACCCTTTAGAAACCCAGAAAACATAGAACTGGGCAACTCAAGACACATAGCGCTAGCTCAGTTTTTAAGAAATGAGAAATCCCTCTCAAGAAAACCGGACATAAAAATGGAATACGACAAAGTTATTAATGAGTATTTGGAACATGGACACATGAAAAAGGTGAAAAACAATCCCGCGGAGGAAAATACCCTATATTATCTACCACATCACGCAGTTATCAAGCCCGATCGAATAACTACGCAACTGAGAGTGGTATTTAATGCATCATGTCCCACATCTAACAGAAACAGTCTGAACGACGTACTACATACCGGACCTATTCTGCAGGCAGACTTGGTATTCTTAGTAATAAAATGGCGTCTATTTCGATTCGTTTTCAACGCAGATATACAAAAAATGTATGGGCAAATTCTTGTAGAACCCAAACACACAAGATTTCAGAGAATACTCTTCAGAAAGTCAAATGATGACCCAGTAGAGGAATTTGAATTACAAACAGTAACATTTGGCATTAACTGTGCTCCTTATTTAGCAATCCGAACACTGTTGAAATTAGCAGACGATGTAAAAGGGACCCACCCACTAGCATCAGATATAATTCGCAATGGAATGTATGTAGATGATGTTCTCAGCGGAGCCCACGATATATCAAGTGCGAAGTTGGCTAGAGACGAACTCGTAACATCCTTGGAGTCCGCAAGATTTGCTCTACGCAAATGGACTTCCAACGACCCAAAAATCTTATCAGGACTCCCATCAGAACATTTATTGGATACTAATTTGTTCGATTTAACAGAGTCCAATAGCACAAAGACCCTAGGAATTAGATGGAATTCTAAGAAAGATGTATTCTTTTTCGTTATCAACCCCATTCCAGACAAAAAATCTTTCACTAAACGAGAAGTATTATCAATAATTGCTAAACTGTTTGATCCAGCAGGCTGGCTCAGTCCAGTAATCGTAACAGCAAAAATCATTATGCAGCAAATATGGCTTGACAAATCAGACTGGGATGAAAGTCTAAAACCCCTAACCCTACATAGATGGAAAACATTTATTAAGGAATATGAGGTGCTTAATAAAATAGAAATTCCAAGGTGGACCCATTTCTCAACTTCAGCGGTCATAGAGTTTCACGGATTCTCTGATGCGTCTGAAAAAGCATACGCCGCAACTCTTTACATTAGAATTTCTATAGACGGAAATACTTGGACCACCCTGTTAGCATCGAAAACCCGAGTAGCTCCAATTAAAAGTATATCACTACCCAGGCTAGAACTATGCGGAGCCGTTCTTCTTGCAAACTTAGTGGACACTACTTTATCACAGTTGAATTTGACACACTATCGCACCCATCTCTGGACGGACTCAACTATTGTTCTCTCTTGGTTAAGCAAACCCCCATGTTCATGGACGACTTTCGTTTCTCATCGCGTCGCCACGATAGTTGAAAACGTCGGAAGCGATACTTGGAATCATGTGGAAAGCCGTGATAACCCGGCGAACTTCGCAAATCGTGGATGCACTCCCCTAGAAATCGCGAGCAACAAACTCTGGTGGCACGGACCTCAATGGCTACAGCTCGATTCGAAACAGTGGCCAATCACTCAGAAACCACCCGCCACAACCCTAGAGCTTAAACCAATTAAAACCTTTACCGCTACAGCTCTAGAAGATATACTAGACAGATTCCCTACACTGCCCAGAGCAATTCGTGTTATATCATATCTATTTAGATTTTGTTCAAACGCGTCACCAAATAGAAGAAAAGAGCAATTTACAACCATCGAAATAACCCCAGACGAATTTAAATCAACCTGTTCCAAGTTAATTGTCTTAGCTCAGAAAAGATACTTTCATGAGGAACATGAAGCTTTGACCCAAAAGACCCAGATACCCAAAAAGAGTTCTATATTGACCCTTAACCCATCAATCGACCCCAAAGGAATCATGCGAGTTAATGGCCGCTTGAGTAATTCAGCTGCGCTGTCATACAACGAACGTCATCCGATTCTACTACCCTACAACAGTCGATTGTCAAAATTACTCACCCAATTTACCCACTCAATAACAATACATGGAGGAAACCAGTTAGTATTACGACTCATTCGAACAGAATTCTGGATTCCAAAACTGAAGACCCTTATAAAAACAACGATTCTTCAGTGCAAAACTTGCATGCTGTACAAAAAAACCCAAACTACTCAAATCATGGCAGCACTACCAGTTGAACGTACTACCCTAACCCGCCCATTCGCAGCAACTGGAATTGATTTCGCTGGACCTTCCGATATAAAAAACTATACCGGAAGAGCATGCTTAATTACCAAGGGATACATATGTGTTTTCGTTTGCTTTGCAACCAAAGCAATACACTTAGAACCCGTAAGTGATCCTACTACAGAAGCATTTATGGCAGCATTCGCACGATTTTTCTCTAGGCGCGGATGCCCGCCGATCTTTATTCGGGCAATGAACTTTGTAGGAGCTTCGCAACTCAAAGATCGACGAGAATTCATGAAAACCTTGAGAACCCAAATATTAACAAGTCAAGCGCACCAAAACATCAAGTGGCATTTTAATCCTCCAGGAGCTCCTCAAATGGGCGGCCTCTGGAAAGCAGGAGTTAAAAGCTTAAAAACACATTTAAAAAAGGTGGCACAGATCCAAAAATTCACTTTTGAAGTATTGGCAACACTATTAACCCGAATCGAAAGTTGTTTGAATTCTCGCCCCCTAAACCCTATCAGCGATGACCCTACAAGTTTAGAACCTTTAACTCCAGGCGATTTCCTAATCGGTACCCCATTACTTACCCCAGCTGAACCTAATCTAGAAGACGCAAAGCTCAGTACCGTGAATAGATGGCAGAAACTAAGGATACTCCATCAACACTTCTGTATTCGATGGAAAGAAGAATACCTAAAAGAACTCCACAAGCGTTATAAGTGGAAATACCCCCAACGCAACATAGAAGTCGGAGACTTGGTAGTTATTCGACAAAAAACCCTACCCACAAATGAATGGAAATTAGGTCGTATCGAAAAGACTTACCTCGGGTCAGACACTAGAACTAGAGTAGTCGACATACGAACCTCACAAGGCATTATGACCCGTCCAATTACAAAAGTTGTGACTCTACCCTATAACTAACATTTTATTTCCATTTATAGTATCATGGCACCCACTAAGGCAACAAACCCTCGAGGACACAGTTCAGCAATTACCGTGAGCTCGCGAAGCAGCAGTCGAAGCGTCAGCCCGAGATCCGAAGCAAGAACCCTAGCCAGTCGTCTACAACGATTCAGAGCGACCCTTTCCCCAATTCGTGAGGAAAACGACCCCACTCATCGCACAGCACAACGTACCATAACCCACTCAAAGCGGAACTGGAAACTCGCTTATAAGCACGTTGCATGTGGAATTTGTAAAAAGGACCATCGCTTGGTGACGTGCTCCAAGTACATCGCAATGAGTGTGAGAGAAAAGTTTGACACAGTTACACGACACAAGTACTGCGTCAACTGTTTGGCCCGATCGCACAAAACCCGAGACTGCACCAGTAAGACAAGGTGTTCCACTTGTAATGGAGAGCACCATTCTACGCTACACGGTCATCCAAAGTTTACTGAAGAAGGGCAACAAGGCCAACGTAAACTCACCACCCCGATCCATGCTCAAGCTACAGACGTTGTTAGTCTACTAAGTAAGCAGACCGTTATACCAACAGCGATCATCCGATTAAAACACGATGGCACATGGTACAAAGTCAGAGCACTCGTAAGCCCGACACGAAAGTTGACCACAATTGCAACTGAATTGGTTAAAAAACTAAAGTTGCCATATTCACACAGCATTTGCAGTTTAATCATCGGATCTCTCTCCGATAATCATTTACGTGTGAAATGCAATAGTCTCGTTACAAACGAGCTACCGACCCGACCCTATGATTGTGACTTAGGTGGTGAAATCGCGAAAAGATTCGACCACCTAGTCCTCGCTGACCCTAAATTAATAACGACAGACAAGGTAATGATCGAACTAGGATCAGATATTTACCCGAAAATCATCCGACCCGGCTTGTTCAACCCTGTAGCGACAGCCTGTGTAAGCCCACCCCATACAACATCAAACAACTCCAAACCTAAGCAAACATCGTCAAACCATGTCAAACCACAAGTTGCATACACATGTACGTTTGAATCGTAAGATAGTTGTAGTGTTGCATACGTATGTTGGATAATCAACAGTAGTGTGCATGTGTGTGGAAATTTAAGATGTGTGGGTATGCTCGAGTGAAAGTAACTTGAGAAAATTTCTTCACCTCGGGTTTGATCAACTAGAACTCAGATAATAAAATTGAGAAGAAAAAAGGCAGTTATCAGAAGTGAAAGTTGAAAACTAAATAGAAAAAAAGGAAGAAATCCGTTTGAACGGAGAAAAACCATTTACCGGGACCTCAAAAAAAAAGTTAGGAAAACTCCTGTTAAAGAGTTCCAACTGGGTCGGGATACTACAAATCAGAACGCAAAAGGAAAAATAGAAGAGGAAGAGTCGCTCAGGCAGTTAAGCAACTGCACGGCGGACCACAGCAGCGTCAGCAAAGCATCCGCGTCGACAGCAGAAGCGGCAGCGAAGCAGAAGCAGCAGCGACAGCAGAAGCACCGGCGCAACAACCGCATCCACCGTAGCGACGCCCTCGTCGCAGCAACGTCCGGTCAGCAGCTAAAACACCACGTGCTGCATACACATATATAGCTGAACTGGCCAACACAAAAAATCCACGATATTTTATCAAGCCCCAGAAAATCGCTTCTGCGTTGAAAGATTTTTTTGAAAAAAAAAAAAAAATAAATACTCATACAGGGGACCACCTGTAACTAACGCAATAACGCACATAAATACTTACCTGAAGGCGTCAAACGAAATCGGTGCTTCCGTCCTAGCCCGGCGTACTCCTCCTTTGCCCGTTGCCGAATCATCCAGTTTATCAAAACAAATGCATTACTATAACTAAATTTTTAATAGAACTAACTAGAACTAGCAAAAAAAAAAAAAAAAAAAAAGGAATTGATATACGTACAGAGTAGAGCTCTGTAATGACCGCGGCACTGTCCTTAACTAAAGTCCAAAAATAAGTATGAGATAAAAGCCACGTATAAATGCCGATTGAGTTCTCAGCATGCTTTGCCAGTCTCTCTTATACATGCCATGTTTCTTTTCTTTTTGTTGCTAGTTACAATTCCAGCTCACCCATCTCAATGGATGCAGGCGCCTACATCGGATAAGAGATAGGTAAGTGGTAGCGAGTAAGCATTGGTTCTCCTAGCATTATTGTTGATTGATTTGCATTGCACTGCTGGGAAGAGAGTGCCAAACACATTGTTTGGGACACAGTCACGGCTGCAAACATTAAATTTTTTTTGAAATCGATATTCATGCGTCGATATACTCATGCATACACATCATACACGTTCACTCTGGCCCTATAATATTTTTTTTTTTTCTCTTTTTGTTTTTTGAAGTTAAAGTAGAAATTTGAATAGTACAGGGACATATACAAGTATATGTATAGATGTATAGATATATATATATATATATAGAATAAATCATAATTGAATTGGAGTTGTAAACAAACAAAATAAAATTATGATAATAACATAAAATTAATTACATGAATTATGAAATGTCGTATGAATTTTACTAGCCTCTCGTATTGGGTGATGCTCATTGGAGAAATGTCCTGCTAGGAATACATGTTGGTGTGGGTGTTGCTTTGGTGCAACATAAGGGAAATGCGTGTGACGATACGATGACAGACTGAATTAGGAATGGACGTACAGTAGACAGACGAACCGATGTCAGGTAAATGGGACCTTGTGGAAACTTGGCAGCCGTAACGAGGTCCATGGCTACTCAAGGAACACGAGTAGAGCGGGTGGGCCGGCTCCGACTGACAGGACAGTTACCCTACTTTCCTTTCCCATATCCCTCTTCGTAAATCAGTGTATCACAACTCCCTCCCCAGATCAAACGGCATGATTTACAAATTATGGTTATAGTGGCTGAAGGTAAGGCGAAAGTGGCAAGAACCTCCCCAGACGACGAGCTAGCTTGGGATCGCAAGCATGCCACACCACCACGGAGACTTACCCCAACGGGCAGCCACGTAACAACCCCGACAATGGAAACATAGTCGCTCAAAACACCGCACTCGGTTGGATCCTAACCGGCACAATTTGAAGCAGACCCTAAATTCTTCAAGGCGGCAGGGATGTTTATGCCCAATAAACACAACCCTGCATTGTCCTCAAAACGAACAAGAGGACAATGCAAAAATACCAAACAGCGCCAACATACGAATAGTTTTTTCAGTTTTTGAAAACAAACTAAAGTGAACGCAGTGAAAGTCAAGTGAAATAAACTATACCCGCTCAACAACAACCACATCGTTGGAAAAACAACATCAAACCCACAGGTCAAATTAATATTAAAAACACCAACCCTACACAATAAGTATAAAATTGTTATACAAAACAATTAACTTGAATTTTACACACACATACACATATGCATATATATTTATAAATAAACATATATTTATAACGTGTTAAATCTAAAAACCCTCTTTTTTCTTTTTATTCGACACTTTGTCGATACAACTCGACAGTGCGAGCGTGCGTATTTTTGCGAAAGATTTTTTTGATTAATATATAGAGTTTTATAGTGTTTTGCCAGACGGGGCAGTAGTAAAAGGGTAGCCGGAGCCTGATTTTTGTGTAATAGTTATTCGCGGAATAGTGTTATTTTTAGTGGCTTCGAGTGGCGGAACCGGAGTTTGGCGGCATCACCGGAGAAGCACCGAAGTTGGGTACCCACATCCGACTGAAACCGATAAGTATCACTCATTGTTGGCTTACGTTTTTTTGTCGTGCCGACAGTGCTGCTTCCTTCGTTTTCCCATCCCCATCCTTATAGCATCCCGCACCCAGAGCCCAGTCATACAGGCGGGTTAAAGTTACCCCCGGCAGCACGGGAGTAGTGCGAGTGGGTTCGTAACCAGTTTGGTTGGCCCACACCTCGGGTGCACCCCAAAAACATATTTTGATTATTTTATGTGTGTACATATACGTTTAGTTTTGCTCTAGTGTTTAATTATTGTTGTGCGATCTTCGTTTATCTAAGTTAGCGGTGATCATTTTACTTGGTTTTGTTCTTACAGGCGGGTTAAAGTTACCCCCGGCAGCACGGGAGTAGTGCGAGTGGGTTCGTAACCAGTTTGGTTGGCCCACACCTCGGGTGCACCCCAAAAACATATTTTGATTATTTTATGTGTGTACATATACGTTTAGTTTTGCTCTAGTGTTTAATTATTGTTGTGCGATCTTCGTTTATCTAAGTTAGCGGTGATCATTTACTTGGTTTTGTTCTTGCTAGTAGTTGTTGTTCTTGCACTTAGCTGTTGACCCACGCCGTCTCCACTAAGCTGGCCGGTCGCTTGTTAGTTTTTGTCATCTCCTTTTTGTGCGGTAGTTTGTTTTGTTGATGTGTGTTGTTGTTGGTAGGCGCTTGACCAACAGCCACTATAGGTATACATATGTATGTACGTATGTACATACGCACATACATATTCTAAATTGAAAAAAAGTGGAGGTGACAAATTGGCGCCCAACGTGAGGCCCGATAAGAACTTTACTTTGAAAAATTGAGTGGTTTTGTTTCAGTGAATTTTGAGTGGTGCTTTGTGATGTTGGTTTCTGTTTTTATAATTATTAACAATTTTCTATTTTTTCTTTTTTTAGTTAGGCATTCCAATAGAGGAATTCGAGGAAGAATCGAAAGACTGGGAGTCGAACCCAGACCCAGAGGCATATTAATTAGTTTTGCCTTATTACAAAGGAATTTGGTGAGTCCGTTCCGTTTTGTAAATTTGCAATTTTTGTGTGTGCGTTGCGATATATTGTATTGGAGTGTTATATAGGTAGTAGAAATTGTAAGTCAAGTGAGTAGAAACTGATCCAGAAGTAACCAGTAGTAGTCCTGCCCAAAATTAGGTTGTGTTTTTTGTTTTTTTTTTGTTAATTAAGGACTTTTGTGTTTTTTTTCGTGTTTTTGATTTAAAAATTTTTTTTTGTTTTTAATAATAAAAAAAAATTGTTTTCATAATTATTGTGTTGTCAACGTAGACAAAATATTTTTTTTTTTTATTTTATTATTTTTTCGTTTTTTGTGGTTAGGCTCTTTTGTTGTTTTCGTGTTAGGGTCTTTTGTTGAGCCAGTATAGGGCAACCCGAAAAAATATTAGGATAATTTTTTTTCTTTTTTCTAAATTTTGATTTTTATTAAGTTATTATTTTTTTTTTTTTTGTTTTTTTCAAATAAATATTTTTCTTTTTTGGGATTTTCTTGTTTTTTTTTGAGTTAACGTTTTTTAAAAATGGAGATTAATCGTTTAGCGCAGGATGAGCTCGAGTACGAGATGGAGGCACGCGGCCTTCCAGTCGGTACGGTCGAAGCCATGCGTAAGTCGCTTAGGGCATCGCGATTAATCGAGCGAAGAGGGTCGGTAAACCTCTTTCAGGACTACCCCTTTAGTTTCGACGAGGATAAGCTGGAGGAGGTGGAGCATTTAATCGCGTCGGTATCGGGTGGAGGCAAGCCATCGCATGGAGCGAAAGCGATGGCGAAGATCGTATGGTGCCTTTCCCGAATCGGACGGACGCGACCGGGAAGCGATGGCGAGATAACTCAGCAGATGGAGCTGAAGAGCAAGTTGTTGCTCCATCTCGCCGAACTACAAGAGGTAGTCGGCAGCGAGGAAGCCGAAGAAAAGGAAACCGGTTCGGTAGAGCGCTCGAGTGCCACTCGTGTGGACCCGATAGCACCCCCGCCCGTGGAGGTCCAACGCGTCGTTGAGGAGACAGCCGAGTCTCAGAAGCCGGTGAACTTGTCGAAGTGGGACGTCCACTTCGACGGCGAAAAAGCGGGTATGTCGGTGTTTATGTTGCGGCTATGAAGCTCATGTTTGGTAGACTTCAGGAGCCTTTATCGGAAAAGAGGATGTTGGGATTGATTATGTCGAATCTCCTACCATTCCACCAGACCAGGTTGGGACTGGTAACAGTAGGGTCGGTTACCGAACTAGTTGCTTTAGGTAGGCAACTAGAGGCGGTTAGGTCATCGGTGGATGCGTTTGTCCCTCCACCGAGTCATAAGGCCAAGGGGTTGTTGGAACCTGACATGGCTTATGTCTCGGCTGGTGTAGATGTCGCGGCTGTAGCGGAGCCGGACCTTGCTGATAGTTTTAAGCCGAGGTCGAACACCCGGTGCTTCAATTGCAGAAGGTTCGAGCATATTTCTTCAGAGTGTAAGAAGGGGATAAAGTGCTTCGGGTGCGGTAGACTTGGAGTCATGAAGCGGGACTGCCCGGCGTGTGCAGCGAAGCCGAGTGGCTCCCCGCGTACACATCGAAGTTCAACTTCCGGTGGTGGACGAAACCACAACCCCTTCAGGTCAGGGCGCGTTAGGGATAACAGGCCGGATGACGGCGGTGTAAATTCTCGGTCGAGCGATAAGGTTGTCAGGTCGGACATCAGATCGGGAAACGGGAGATAGACCCCTAGGACAGCAGGACAGGCGGTCTAGTAGGGCGAGCTAGTGAACCTGCTAACTCCCAGCTGGCAAGGGTAGGTGTCGAGGTTGAAGAGGTTAGGTTGGCGTTTTCGTTGGTGACGGACGGTCACGACGAACGCCCGTATTTGGATATTAGGATCCATGGTTTTGCTTTTAGGGCCTTGTTGGATTCTGGCGTGACCAGAACAGTGATAGGTCGGCTAGGTTGGCAGAAATTGAGTTCGTTTGGTATTAGGGTGAGTTCAGTTTCGAATTTTTTGAGAGTGACTCTCGCTGATGGAGGTCATATCTCAGTGTTAGGTTCGGTTTTGTTGCCAATCGAGGTGGAGGGCAAGTCGATTCTCCTGGAATGCCTCGTGGTTCCAGAGTTACCTCAGGGCGTAATCCTTGGCATCGATTTTTGGGCTAAGGCGGGTATTATCCCGGATGTATCGAGAATGAGGTGGTCGTTTTCTCGGCCGGAACCAGAACCATTGGTGGCAATTGTGGACCACTCCGAGTTAGGTGATAGGGAATCTAGGGCATTAGGTCAACTAATAGCTGGGGCGTTCCAGGCTATGCCGGAAGGGCTAGGCAGGACCCATTTGGTCGAGCATAAGATCAGGGTAAAAGCAGGAGTTGAACCTGTGAAACAGCGGTATTACCCTGTGTCTTCCGTCATACAGTCGCGTATGGATGAGGAGATTAAGTCTATGCTTGACAAAGGGGTGATAGAGAAATCACATAGTCCTTGGGCGTCTCCAGTTGTAATGATCAGGAAGAAAGATGGTACATATAGGTTTTGCGTAGACTATAGGGTTTTGAATAAGTGTACCGAAAAGGAGAGTTACTCCCTTCCTTATGATTTTGAAGATTGTCTTAGATAGATTAGCTAGTGCAGGGCTCAGATTAAATAGAGATAAATGTAATTTTTGTAGGTCTGAATTAAAATATTTGGGCTACGTGGTGGACAAGAACGGTCTACACGTAGACCCCAAGAAGGTAGAGGCGATGCTTCGGATTGAGGTACCGAAGAACGTAAAGCAAGTGCGGTCATTTATAGGAACAGTGTCCTCGGACCGCAGATTTATTAAAGATTTTGCAGAGTTAGTTAGGCCTCTCACCGATTTAACAAAGAAGAATCGAAAGTTCAATTGGACTGAAGATTCTGAAAGGAGTTTTAGAGAAGCGAAGGAACGCTTGCTGACAGCTCCGGTTTTGAGTTGCCCGGATTTTGATAGACCTTTCACAATCCAGACAGACGCGTCTGATTTCGGTGTAGGTGCGGTGTTAACGCAGATGTTTGATGACGGTGAGAGGGTGATAGCTTATTTGAGTAGGTCCTTGAACAAAGGAGATCGAAATTACTCGACGACCGAAAAGTAGTGTCTAGCGGTTCTATGGGCGGTTGAGAAACTGCGACCATACGTTGAGGGCGCTAAGTTTACGGTTGTCACGGACCATTATTCGCTTATTTGGTTGAATAAGTTGAAGGCTCCGTGTGGTAGGTTAGCTAGATGGGCTTTGAAACTCCAGCAATACGATTTCGATATAGTGCACCGGAAAGGCAAGGAACATGTGGTTCCAGATATGCTATCCCGAAGTGTGCCAGTTATTGCTGAGGTGACTACTGCCGATCCTTGGTTGGTAAGGATGATTCGGTTAGTAGAGAAAAAGCCTTTGTCGTATCTTTGGCGTGAAGAGTTGAAGGTGGCAACCTCTACAAGTTTAATAGGTCGGGATTTCCTTCTGTGTTGGGCGATTCACCAGAGTGGAAAAGAGTAATAGGGCTTGATAGTAGAAATGAAATTTTAAAACAATGTCACGACAATCCGTTAGCAGGCCATATGGGTGTGAAAAAGACTTTTGCGCGTATTTCACAAAAGTTCTACTGGCCAAGGATGAAGTCGGACATTGCAAAATATGTTAGGGCGTGTAAAATTTGTCAGCAGGTTAAACCTGAGAATTCACAGCCAGCGGGGGGTATGATAGAGAGGACCAAGGCAGTCGAGCCTTGGGAAATGATTTGCGTAGATCTCGTAGGGCCTTTAGTGAAGTCGTCACAAGGCTACCAGGATATTTTGACAGTAGTAGACTACTTTTCCAAATTTCCCCTCCTATTCCCTTTGCGTACTGCCACCGCAAAAAGCGTATGCAAACAATTGGAGGACAATGTATTTCTTTTGTTTGGAGTTCCTCGGTTGGTTATGTGTGACAACGGACCCCAATTTAGGAGTCGAAAGCTTCGGGGCCTCTGCGGTGACTATGGCGTCCAACTCCGGTACACCGCACACTATCACCCACAGGCTAATCCGGCCGAGAGGATTAACCAAATAATTAAAACAACACTTAGGGCTTATATATCAGAGAACCAGAGGACATGGCACCAACAGTTAGCGAAGGTAGCATGCTGTATTAGGACAGCGCAGCACGAAGTATTAGGAGCTTTGCCATATTTTGTGAGTTTCAGTAGGGAAAATGGCGGTAGAAGGCAGTAGAGACTTCATAGACAGTTTAGAAGATCAGGAGAAACTAAATTGTCGGGAGCGAGCAAAGAGGCTCGAAGAGATTAGGGCCAACATTAGAACTAGGTTAGAGCAGGCGAGTGAGAAGCTTGCGAGGCAGTACAATCTCAGACGTCGAGATGTACAGTACATGCCTGGAGAGTTAGTGTGGAGGAAGAATTTTATGCTGTCGGATGCAGCGAAGTTAGCGCCAAAGTATGTAGGGCCGTTTATCGTTAGGAAGAGAGTGTCACCGTAGACATACACACTGACAGATGACTTAGGTAAAGACAAAGGGACTTGGAACGTTAAAGAGTTGAGGCCATATAGGGATGGATAGGATACGGTAGGAGATTTCCATTCCCTGACCAAAAGGAAGATTCCTTCCTTTTCGTTGAGGAAGGGGTGGAGTTGTCGCGTACTGGCCGCAATAAAAACTTCTTTTGTGTTTGTTTGTTCATTTCCTTTGTTTTGCCTTATATTCCTTTCACTCCAAACGTTGGCAGTGGCATCTGTCGGCAAATAATTGCATAATTCAAAGCCATGAATTGTTGGCACGGTTGCACTCGGTGTGTGCCTACCCAGTGGTATAAGTCTCCAAAAGGAGATGTTCATCAAAACGGTTCCTCCACTAACAAATATTAGGGAAACGGAATACTTTACGCGAGTATTCCGTAAAAAGGGGTGTCGCCTTTCTTTTTATACGGCGAGGGGAAAATTATCCCAGTGTACTTGGTGTGCCATGGTGGCGTGCGCTATACAACTTTGCCTCTTTGGGTAATGGGGGCGGCGCCAAATGATTGGGCACCAATACACACTCGCCTGAGAATTCTGACGGCCGACGCGTAGCTTGCGACCTGGCTAGTAAGTGCGTGCCGGATGAGATTCTAGCAATCTTTGAAAGGGTTTACATCTTTTTTTGTGCGAGCGTGCGTATTTTTGCGAAAGATTTTTTTGATTAATATATAAAGTTTTATAGTGTTTTGCCAGACGGGGCAGTTGTAAAAGGGCAGCCGGAGCCTGATTTTTGTGTAATAGTTATTCGCGGAATAGTGTTATTTTTAGTGGTTTCGAGTGGCGGAACCGGAGTTTGGCAGCATCGCCGGAGAAGCACCGAAGTTGGGTACCCACATCCGACTGAAACCGATAAGTATCACTCATTGTTGGCTTACGTTTTTTTGTCGTGCCGACAGTGCTGCTTCCTTCGTTTTCCCATCCCCATCCTTATAGCATCCCGCACCCAGAGCCCAGTCATACAGGCGGGTTAAAGTTACTCCCGGCAGCACGGGAGTAGTGCGAGTGGGTTCGTAACCAGTTTGTTTGGCCCACACCTCCGGTGCACCCCAAAAACATATTTTGATTATTTTATGTGTGTACATATACGTTTAGTTTTGCTCTAGTGTTTAATTATTGTTGTGCGATCTTCGTTTATCTAAGTTAGCGGTGATCATTTACTTGGTTTTGTTCTTGCTAGTAGTTGTTGTTCTTGCACTTAGCTGTTGACCCACGCCGTCTCCACTAAGCTGGCCGGTCGCTTGTTAGTTTTTGTCATCTCCTTTTTGTGCGGTAGTTTGTTTTGTTGACGTGTGTGGTTGTTGGTAGGCGCTTGACCAACAGCCACTATAGGTATACATATGTATGTACGTATGTACATACGCACATACATATTTTAAATTGAAAAAAAGTGGAAGTGACAATACAACAACTACTGCAAAAATTGCCTGGCGTACTCGCATTTGGAGAAAGACTGCAAAAGCAACTTTACGTGCGTTTACTGCGAAAGACGTTATCATTCCATTACACTGCGAACAACCACACGCCTTACCCCCCAAAACCTGAAAGAAACTTCACTACTTCTAAAATGACAGTCGAGGAAGAACAGCCCTGCACCTCTAAACAGGCATAAAAAACTCAAACGCAAATGAAAGCGGTAGAATAAAAACTCTATCCCACTATTCGAGTAACAAAGAAAGGACATTGCTTCCCACAGGAAATATTCCCATTCTCCACAAAGGAGAAGTAACTCACATCAGAGCTCTCATTGACCAAGGCTCTCAAAAAACTTTTGTAACATTCTGCATACAAAAGTTACTTGGTCTCCCCACCGTAAAAGCCAACTACCAAATTCTTGGCATGGGCGGTAGCACAGTCCAAAACTCGAATAGAATATGCTCTATTATGATATGCTCAGCTAATCAAACCGTAAAAATCGCGGCTCAAGTGATAATACTACCTCAATTGACGCACACTCTCCCATCCTTCAACATAAAAGAAGTAGATTTAACAGAATATCTCTCACTACCATTAGCAGACACCAACTGCTTTACACCAGCTAGAATAGACATGGTCATTAGCAGCGATATAATCCCAAAATACTCACCCCAGGCCTCAAAATTAATGTAGGCGGCAGCTTAATAGCCCAAAACACAATATTTGGGTTGATGTTAAGTGGACCAGTTGTGGAAGAAATCTCATCAATCTCTACTTAGGTGATTGAAACCCCTTCAGAATCACTAGGAGAATTACTCAGGAAATTCTGGGAACAAGAAGAGGTACCACCGGCCCCCACATACACAGACGATGATGAATATTGTGAAGCGCTCTACAAAACAACCACTCATCGACGAGAAGATGGTCGGTATGTAGTAGAGCTGCCATTCAAGTCAGCATTCCCGAACTCCATTGCACTCGGGCACTCCAGACCCGCAGCACAGCAGCAATACCTTAGCGTGGAACGAACTAACGATAAGAAAGATGAACTTCACACGTTCGGAACACCTATTCAGACGTCCTGGAGGAATTCCTAACGTTAGATCACATGGAACCAACCCATTCACAAGAAATCATACGCGACGGTAAATATTTCTCCTTTTACCTACCCCATCACGCGGTGATTAAACCTACTAAAGTCCGTGTAGTTTTCAATGCCTCAAAAACCTCGCATTCCGGTCTCTCACTCAACGACGTATTACATACTGGCCCCGTTCTCCAAAATGACTTAATGCTCATTATTCTAAAATGGAGATTATATTAGTATGTATTTAACGGCGACATTGAAAAAATGTACCGCCAAATATACGTCCATAAGGAAGACCAAGACTTCCAACGCGTTCTATTCCGAAGAACCCGCAATAGTCCGATAGAAGACTTTAAACTAAAAACGGTCACATTCGGTGTCAACTGCGCTCCATACTTGGCAATAAGGACACTCCACCAATTGGCCGAGAACTCTAAGGAGACATATCCCCACTTATCAAGAATATTAAGAGGAGAAGCATACGTAGATGACATCCTCTCAGGCGGACACAATCTAGACTCAGTCGGCGAATCGATACATCAACTTATCGAAGAACTCAATTCAGCCGGATTCCCGTTAAAAAAGATCACAGCAAACAACCAATTCACTGCCGAAAGACATCCCCCAGTTTGATCTTTTAGATGAAGAATTTTCCTCTCATCTGTCGCGAAACTTTTCGACCCGGCAGGATGGTTATCGCCCATAATGATAGCAGCAAAAACTCTCCTCCAACAACTATGGATGGAACGAACAGACTGGGACGAAACCGTGAAGCCGATCTCACTGCACAAATGGAACACCTCGCCGCAAAATCTCGCCGCAATCGAAGAGATAAGGATACCTCGATGGGTGCAATTCAGCCCAAACAGTTCAATTCATCTACACGGATTCTCAGATGCTTCCGATGCTGGAACTCAGATGCTGGAACTTTGCGGCGCAGTTTTACTAGCAAAATTGGTAAAGCAGATTCGATCTTCCCTAAGTCTGCCATCTCATGAACTAAGTTTGTGGACAGACTCCTCAATTGTATTAGCATGGCTGAAAAAACCTCCATGGACGTGGAAAACATACGTAGCGAACAGGACATCTCAGATCCTCGAACTCGTGAACAATGCGCTGACAACCCAGCTGATCTAGGTACGCGTGGAGCTAAGCCCCAAGAGCTCGTCAATTGTTCATTCTGGTGGAAAGGGCCCGAGTGGTTAACTAGGCCATCCCCTCTTTGGCCGAAAAGTTCACCAACTCATTCGTTCCCTCCCGAACAACGACAACTTAAAGCATTCCTCGCTTTGGAATCCCCTGATTTTCTAGACCGTTTCTCCTCCTTTTCCACCCCTCTCAGAGTAACAGCGTACAAATTTCGTTTCGTACAAAAGGCTAGGAAGCTGCCAAATCCGCCCTCTACCACTCTCACTCAAAGCGACTTAAAGTTCGCAAAAACTCGCCTCATAGCTGTCACCCAGCGAAAATATTTCGGAAAAACCATCACAGCCCTGGAGCCGAAATGTCCGATAGAAAAAAGAGATCCCCTCCGTACTCTCAACCCCTTCTTGGATAGATCAGGACTGCTGCTTGCAAATGGACGTCTCACTCATGCCGCCCTCAGCTACGATGAGCGCCATCCAATTATCATATCCGATAATTCTCGATACTGCTCCCTCCTCCTCGAATTCCTCCACTCAACTCAACTCACTTCACTAAAGCCGCTGTAAATCAAAAGATCACCTTCGAGGAGTTTACCACTCTCTTAAAACGCATCGAAGCGGTACTCAACTCCAGACCACTCTCTCCTATGTCTCAAGACCCCGAGGACTTGAAGGTACAGACCCCAGGCCACTTCTTACGAAGCGCACCTTTACTCTCGATCCCTGAGCCAAACTCAGAAAGCCTTTCACTCATTATTAAATGGCAAAAATTAAGAGTACTCCATCAGCAGTTCAGCAAGCGCTGGAAAACTGAATATCTCCACCATCTTCAAAAACGCTATAAATGGAAAGGATCCCAGCGAAATATGAAGGAAGGTGATCTCGTCGTCATCAACGACGACCTCCTACCCCCAAACGAATGGCGACTAGGTCGCATAACGAAACTGCATCCCGGACCCGACCAAAACGTGCGCGTGGTAGACATCCGCATTCAAGGCGAAACGGTCACCCGCAACATAACCAAATTCTGCCTTCTGCCACCCGATTAGCTTATACATCCCCCTCTCCTTCTCTCTCGAAAGGCTAAACTCTGCACACCTCCATTCTCCATCATCTCATACTAGAATTACTTTTCGAATGATGTCTTTTCAGATCACAGAACTTTGGCAAGTGTCGGCTGTGCTGACGCACACATTCATTGCGCTTCTGCCGAGCCTTTATAGCAATGACCCCTGAAGAGCGATACGAGTCGGCCAAGGTACATCGCTATTGCCTAAACTGTTTAGCGACATCGCACACCACGGGAGCCTGTGATAGCCCCGACAGCTGCCGCCGTTGCTCACCACACAATGCTTCATCGGTCAGGACACGACGCTCCCGAGGGCCAACCGAGAACACGGAAGGTTACTTTCCGACCTGCTAATACTCGGCGCACCAAACAACCGTCGAAGCCAACACAACACCACGAAGCGCCAAATCATCAACTGGGACAGCGCGACTGACTATTCGCAGGACCGTCTCCCGTACTCCACCTGCCATGCAACAAAGGATCCGCGGTGTGGCGAAAAAAGCCCGCGAAACACTGAACCAGCTTGAGGACCTTGTCGACGTATCGCCGCCGCAGGCCCGCCGGCATGTTGAAGACATGGATGAGGATGACCTCATCATCCCATAAGTAATATTCTTAAGAAAAAAAAACATATTTTAATCAAATGAATTACAAATAATATAACAAATAAAATTATAATTAAATGAATTTATAAATAATAAAAAAGCCCGCGAAACACTGAACCAGCTTGAGGACCTTGTCGAGGTATCGCCGCCGCAGGCCCGCCGGCATGTTGAAGACATGGATGAGGATGACCTCAGCATCCTATAAGTAATATCCTTAAGAAAAAAAACACATATTTTAATCAAATGAATTACGAATAATATAACAAATAAAATTTTAATTAAATGAAATTATAAATAATCCCCTGAATATTTATCCAAATACTTACCTAAATTCATACCAAAATTCTCACTATACTGAATTTACTCCTATTCCAAATATACTCACCGGTAACCCTACCCCGTTCAGTAATTTATTCCAATAACCATGTAAAGGAAAAATGTATATAAGTTTAAGAAAAAAAGTCGGTTTTAAGTATTCGCAAGTATTCGATCGTATTCGCTAAAAAACATAGTTTTAAATTCAAAGACTTGTGTAAATAAAAATAAAGAAATAAATAAATATATACATATATATATATATTAAAAAATATACCGTGCCTAACACAAATAAAAAAGTGCGTTTCCTTTCCTAAAATTAAAGAAAATATATACATAAGTATACATACTAAATGTAAACCGGTGCGTTTCCTTTATAAATAAAAAAATAGATATTGTATATATATACATAAGTATATATAGGTATATTAAGGAAGTTGATATATTAAACATTATTTGATACCAAATTAAAAATTATAAAGTGAGGTAATAGTATTGCGAAACTTGTGGTTTGTGGAACTATAATTTCCAACTTAGACGTCAAAAAGAAGATATAGTTTGTCATATTTTTGGAACTTAACTTTAATTAAATGATAGGGTAACAGACCATTGTCGTTTAACTGGTTAATGTAGATGTCCGTCACATAAAAAATTGAGTTTGGAATACCAGATAGCAAATTTTATTCCAATATTTCCTCAATAGCAAAACCAAATTTCCAAAGTCTAACAAAATTTTCTGATAATTTAATAGCGATTCAAATGAAACAAATGTCAATTCTGTACAATAAACCAATATAAATTGGTTTTACCGTTTCGAGTACTTTATTATTGAAATACAAAGAAAAAGAAAAAATAAATAAACAATTTATATTTTACATTAGTTATTTATTAAATAAAAATTTTAAACATAATTGACCACATATTACTGTGTTACAATATATTTTTGTTTCTGTTCATAATTGTAATATATTGGTGGCTTCAAGTAATTAATCAGTTCTACCGGTGGCTGTAAATTTCCAAAACTATCAAAATATTCTTTATATTTTTTGTTTTTATAGTATGATACCCAATGAATACCAGGACCATCAGCATCGTCTAAATTAAGAATTCCACATTCTTGAGATTTCGGTTTATTCGGTAGAGAATTTCGCATAAAAATTTCCTTGAAATTTTTAAGATGCTTGCAATATTTCATTAAATCTACATTTGTTAACGGTCTTTTGGGTAGATTTCGTCGTTTTCGTAAATATAAACCATATCCCTTTTTCTATGGCTTTAGGAATAAACCCGTCCCCATAATGATTAATTCCATATATCTATTATGGCGGCTAGCCTCAGCCAATTGCTCCTTTCCATTCCTAACATCATTCAAAACTTTTGTTATAGCTGATCCACCAGATGCCATACCACCAAGTGCACCTAACGCCGTTAAAATAGAAAGAAGTGGTAAAATTCCACCAATTTTTGGCACTGGAATTGTTCTTGGTATGTTAATATCTTTATTTTTAAAGCTGGACTTTATAGCAGTCATTAAATGACTGTGACTTCTTTTCGTTAAGCATGTTGATACCTTTTTTAACTGCCATCAAAAAAAAAAATTTTAGTTTTTCATCTTTTTACATTTAGATGTATTTTTTTTCTTATTTTTAATACCCATTCCCAATTTGAAATTTTCTTTCATTGCGTTTGTAACGAACCAAGCGTTTGATCGGTCTTTGATGTAGCACGCTGCTAGGCTGTCTCAAATAAAACTTTATCAGCTTGGTGTCTGATATTTATATCTTTTGCTTGGGAATATGCAATATCATGCTCTCTGCAGGCTGCACCTAAAGGATTTATACCCTTACCTCTTCTTTCTAACCGTTATCGGAGTTTTGTTCCAGGACCACAAAATTGATATCCAGGTAAATGAAGTTTAAAAGGTAAAGAATTAATCAAATTATTTACAAAACCCTGTCCAATCTTTTTATGAATTAGTCCCATTACGTGATTTTTGATTAAATGATGTCTTTATTATAAAAGTGATGGTTTATATTGCTATAAATCTAGAAAATAAAATGAAAGTAGTTAAGCGACGTCTCCAACTTAAGGTTAATATTCTGACAATTATATAAATGCTTTTACCAAATTCCATACGAGCGTTGATTGTGGGACCATCAAAATGTGGAAAAACTAATGTTATGTTCATCAGTTCAGTTCAATTGAAAGCCCAAACGGACTTAATTTCCGAAATATACACATTTATTCAAAATCATTATATCAGCCGAAATACATCTACTTAAAAAGGCTTATTTATCCGATAAAAGGAATAAATCTTTTTACATTTAGTGAAAACGATGATGTTATCAAGCCCACTGAAGCCAAATCGGACTCAATTTTTATAGTCGATGATGTAATATGTGTACAACAAAGTACAATACGAGATTATTTTTGTATGGGTCGTCATGAAAACATTGATTCCTTTTATTTATGTCAAACTTATACAAAAATTCATAAACGCTTAATTCGTCATAATGCAAACATGATTATTGTATTCAATCAAGATGAAATGAATCTTAAGTATTGTATATCTATAATGACCATGTTATGGGAGATATGTTATACAACACAATTTTAAAAATTTGTGCTGAGTACGGCTTTGTTGTTATAAGTAAAGATGAGATGATCTTATAAACAATGGTCGATATCGAAAGGGTTTTGATAATTTCATTGAATTATAAAACATCTATAAAAACATATACTAGACCAGATATCAGATATACAACTGATGGATAGCCGAATTTTTCACTCACTCGTTAAAGATCATGTTAAATAAACAGATGACTGTATTGGCAAATATTGCTAAGACCAGGAAAGTATCAAAAGAAAAAAATTAAAAGAATAAAATTGGGAGAATTGGATAGAATAAACTTGTTGGAGGATACATTTAAATCCATTTTAAGACCATTAAATGAATTAGTTGATAATTTTAAAAACCCTAATAAATATAATGTTACTAATTATAATGGTAATGATGAAATTTCGCAGGCGGACAGTGTAAAAGAAAGTGAAGACATGAAAGTTGACACATTTCCAACCGCAAAAAGCTGAAGAAAACATAAGTTAAACTGAAACGTATAATGATAATACTTCTCCAACTGAAAATGATATTTTAAGAAGTATCGAAGAAAATCCTGATCTGTGGGAAAGACATAAATTTGTAAAACCTTCGTCTGAAAATCAACTAAATGAAGACTTTAAACTGGTTAATAAAATTGCTTAAAGATCTTAAAATTACTTGGGTTTGTCCGAATAGAGATTCAAATGGTCGATGGCGATGTTATACAGATCGGAAATAAATGGAAATTGACACCAGGTCTGTTTGAGTTAATATTTCATAAAAACCCACAACATTATAAGAAGTGTAATTTGAAGACTAATCGACAGATCTTATTAGATACAAATGCTCACAAACGTAATTACAATCCAAATAGTAAAATGAGTTGGTGGATAGATTGAGATTGGTTATATCTTCAAGTGCCGGTCATAACAACAATCACAACGAGATTATATCAATTTTTGAAGAGTTCAGAGAAGCAAATGTTATTAAATGATATGAGTATAAATAATTTTGGGCATTCCTCAGTTGACAATAGTAGGTAAAAAGCGAAAGGAATTCTAAGCCGAAAGAAAAATATTAAATTAAACAAGATAATAATAATTAACCGAGCTGCTCCTATAAAAGACGATGATTCCATTTCGAAAATAATCCTTTTAGAAACGTTAAATAAGATGATAAACAAATTAGAATATCAAATCATAGAAACAAATGTGATCCTGAATAATAGTATTAAAAATGATGTATCAGTTCTAGAGGATCTAATAGACCAACGAATAAAAGGTGCAAGTGACAAGATATAATAATATAAACAACTATTTATCAACTATTGAGGATTATTTGATGCGTTTCGTTGTGTTGAAAAAACATTCTACTGAAAAAGGCGTTGAAGTGCTAAAAAAAAGTTCCCTACTATAAAAGGATTAGCAAAATGAATAACAAAAGAGCTATCGTAGAAGAATTACATAAACAAGCTAAAAAAAAGTTTTAAACGAAGACGTGTTGAACCGATGATTTATGGCAAGCTGACTTGGTGGTAATGACTCAGTATTCAAATAGTAATAATCAGTATCTATATCATTTAACTGTAATCGATACATTTTCTAAAAAAGCTTGGGTCGAAGCAGTTAAAGATAAAAGTAAAGAAAATGTAACAAATGCAATGGCAAAGATTTTAAACTCAAGTAAGCGATAACGAAAAACCTGCAAACAGATGATGGAAAGGAATTTTATAATACTAATTTTAAAAGATTATTTCAAACAAGAAATATAAATCATTATTCAATATTTACATCATTAAAAGCATCTATAATAGAGCGATGAGGGGAAGTTATAAGTGATTGATATCTATGAAAATTTAGTAAATGATTATAATAATACTATTCACAGAACCATCAGAATGAATCCAAATGAGGTCAATTCCTGTAATGAACAACATTTATTAGACACTGCATATAACAATTTAAAAGTTTTTGTAGAGCAAAATTTAAAATAAACTATGAGGTTAGAATAAGTAAATATCAACATGTATTTATAATTGGGTATACACCAAATTGAACAACAATAAAATCAATTAAATACAATACAAATATACTTGAAGACTATCAAGGTAATACTATTAAGTGGGAATTCTACGAATATGAACTAATGAAAACTAAACTCCATCATGTATATTTAGTTGAAAAAGTTTTGAGACGTCGAAACAATAGAGTTTATGATAAATGCTTAGGATACTCTTCTGAAAACAATGTGAATGTTAATGACATAAATTAAAAAAACAAAAAAATATATACCTATATGTATTATAAATTTAAAAGTGTTTTAAAAATTATTTCAGTCAAGCGTTTAATGATAACCTATCAACATGTCAATTACATTAACAATAAATGGTAATTCATTTATACTGGCTGCAAATTATTTCTCTCCCATAGAACTCAAACGAGATTACACGTATGTTTGTGGGTTTATTAGTTTTGACTTATATCATATAATTCCAAATGTAGATAACGAAAACAATTTGTTTCACATTGGATCGAGTGTTTTTGAGATACTTGTCGGAACATATGAGCTCGATGACATAGTTGAGAGAATTACCAACATATATGAACCTTTGAATCGAGGTTTTATTGAAATAAAAGGTAATTCTAATACATTTCGAACCGAAATTATAGCCATAATGAAGAAGTGAATTTTGCTAAAAAATACTCAATTGGTTCATTATTAGGTTTCAGTGAAAGAATATTGGAGCCAGGTTCAATACTCTAACAATCCAGTGGATATATCAAAACTAAACACAATATTCGTTTAAAGTAATATCATTAATGGTTCATATGTAAATGAAATATCAATGCATACAATACATCAGTTTTCTCTTAGAGTTAGCCCAGGATATAAAATCTCAGAAATACCTCTTAATGTTATATATACACCAGTTAATACTCATCAAATAAGCACTGTAGTTCTTAAAGTTGCTGATCAAACGGGTAACCTGATTAACTTTCGTGGAGAAGACATATCAATAAGATTACATTTAAAACTTATCTGAATCAAAAATGATAAAACTACTCAACTACATACAGATTTTATGAAAATAGTTTTCAACCTTTCTCAAAAGTATTGGCTACAAAAACAATGAATCTAAAGAGGGAAATTGTCTTGTTCAACATAAAATTGATTTGACCCCATTAAATAAGGAGTGTATAATAAGTCTAGGATTTAATTTGCAAAATGAGTTATATATAGTAAACGTTTTGTACAAGCCCATTTTCGATAAAAGGATTATCATAGCTACATACCATACTTATAATCGTTTCAAAACAATGATGAAATTCGGATTCCCATACGAAATCAAGACCTATATGTGCTACCAAATGAAAGTATTTTATACATTGAGGGATACATAACAAATAGTGATTCGATAGTTTCAAAAACTGTACAGTTGCTAAATAATTGTATGTCCTATTTATTCGAGAAGATACGATATGAAATAAATGGAATAGGAATTGATCGCACAAGAAAGTTGGGTATTGCAACAGAAATGAAAAATTATGTATCACTTAACGAATTTGAGAGTACAAATCTAAAAACTGCCGGGTGGTGCCCTTTTGAAAATATTCTCCTAAAGACTGGACATTTAAATTTTTGTATATCATTGAAAAACCTGCTGGGCTTGCTGAAGATTTTGATAAAAGTATTGTTAATTGTAAACACGAATAAGTTTTAATACGAGCTAAAAAAGATGATGCTGTTATGAAGACAACTACAGAAAAATAAAAGCTTACATTAAAACTTTTAAATATTTCATGGAAAGTGCCACACATTCAACTTTGAGACTCGAATCAGTTAAATATGTTGAGAACAATTAATAGTAAACAATCCCTAAATATTTCGTTTAGAAGTTGGGATATCTGCTACTAACCCTCTCCAGAGAAAAGCACCAATATTTTATGGAATGTTAAAAAGGTTGGTGAAAATGTAAGATCCAACTATATTCTTTTAGAATCCATTAAGATCATCATCTTAATATTAAATTTGAACGAAATCGGTATGCTCTATTATATGACATGTATTTGAAATTTCAACAGAGTTTGATCAATTTGTTGAAAATGCTCCAATAATTATTTTAGGTGTAACACATCAAAATGAAACTAAAGCGGCCCCATCGATATTCAGATTAAGCTAAAATTTCATAAATCCGTCCCTGCTAACACCGCTGCTTATTGTATACTTATCCATGATGTATGTATGAATGTATCATATTCCATTTACAAATGTTGTTAAAAAGATCATTTAAAAATGACTGAGAGTTTTATGATACCACATATACCACATTGTTATTTATGTTTATTAAAATAAAAAAAAATAAAAATTAGATTGAAAAATTATTTTTATTTAAAAAGGTGTTTTTTGTTTGCAAAAAGAAAGTATTTACAGATGGGATTTATTTACAATGTTTACAGCGAAATTTATTATACATTTTAGTAAAGGTGTCCAAATATCCAATGTTTGATAATAAGGATCAACATGAATTATTGTTGGGATTATCGTATGAAGGGCGCTCATTTAATGCTTCTCGTTCATGTAACTTATCCGTATTATTTTCCGAAAATTTAAAGCAATAGATATTTAGAGTGCGCTTTACATAATTGCTATAATAAGAGCATTTAGTTCGAATTTCAGGATTATCGTAAACTAAATTGAAATGTCGATGGAAAACTCCTGGACTTTCAAGAATACCTCCAATTCTCTTTTCCTTTTCAACTAAATCTTTTGTAAAAGCGTCAATAACATCGAGTATGGTGTATGCACTTCTTTTCGCACTATGCGACTCAGTCCTTTGATCTGAGTAAATTGTTCTGAAATATCCCCAAGGGCTCTGCGTTGTTGTTGTTTTTAAAAATAGTGGATTCAACTCAGGAAAATTTCTACCTCTCAACTGAATTGTTACATTTATTTTTAAAAGTAAAGAAGTGTTTGGAATATTGTATTCAAAACTAGCCTGTTTACTATTTTCTAAATTTCTAAAGCTGCTTATATTTTGATTTTGATTCATAAATTGATTTTAGTAGTAGCTTGTTCCATAACTTAAATACAGCAGGTGTAGAAGTATAACTTTTATTATCATATTTTTTCTTTATACATCTATCATACGTTATAAAGGGTGGTTAAATTGTAAGGGCCGATGTTGAATGTGAACCACACCTAAACGCCAAGTTTTTTTCCGAATTTAATTTGACATTTCTCTATTTCAGACTTACTCAATTTGAACCATGGAGAGATACGCAATCCAACAACGTGTTAAAGTTATCCAGACTTACAATATTATGAAAATTTTCGAAGAAAATCATCTTCAGTGATGAGGCACATTTTCACCTCAGTGGATTCGTCAATAAACAGAATTGCCGCATTTGGGCGAATGAGAATCCAAGAGTGATTGTTGAAAAACCAATGCACCCACAAAGAGTGACTGTTTGGTGCGGTTTATGGGCTGGCGGCATCATCGGGCCGTATTTTTTCCAAAATGAGGCCGGTCAGGTATTAACTGTGAATGGTGTTCGCTATCGTGAGATGATAACGAACTTTTTATGGCCACAATTGGAAGATATGGATGTGGACGATATGTGGTTTCAGCAGGACGGTGCCACTTGCCACACAGCTAACGAAACAATGGCTCTTTTGCGCAACAAATTCAATGGCCGTGTTATCTCACGTAATGGCGATGTCAATTGGCCCCCAAGATCATGTGATTTGACACCGTTGGACTTTTTTCTCTGGGGTTATTTGAAAGAAAAGGTGTACGTCGATAAGCCAGCAACAATTCAAGAGCCAAAGGATGAGATAATTCGGCACATTAACGGCATAGAAACTCCATTATGCCTCAGCGTCATCGAAAATTTGGACCATCGTATGGAGGTGTGCCGCCGAGGTCACTATAAAAATAACAAACATTTATAGTATGTATGGCAGCAAAAAACAATTTTAAATATATTTGTGTTGAGCCCGACGCTTAATTCTGCACATACAAATACATTTTTCAGTCAATTAACGCCTGGAAGTATACAGGATTCAAAAGCAACTCACTAACCATTCTATTAAAAAAAATAGCGGCTAAATTAGCGCACTTAATAGTTGTTGGTTAATAATGAATTGAATAAAACAACAATAGATTACATGGCTGATGTTGGCGCAGTAGTAGAGCACTCGCCTTTTAAGTCAGGATCCGTTGGTTCGATCCCTGCCATAAGAAGTCTGATGAGGAGATGTGGTGATCTCCGAAACAGCTGTCACTTCTACCATTTTTCTTTGTTGTATAACAAAAATATTCAATTCTTACAAGCAAACCAGGCCTTTTAGCTAATTATAAAAATAACAATACAAAAATTCAAATTTTATTAAAAAGCGATCTTTGAGTGTACAAAAATTAACATATTAGTTTTGTTTTCTCTTCTATGGGTGAAAAATCTACTTCCAAACTAAAAAGGAAGTATAAAATTGGAATTTATAATTACACTCTTCTCATACGCAGGTTGGAAGTTGAAACATTATTTCCTTTATTTCACAGCTAATATTCCACTTATATAGTCCACTTAATTATCCTGTAACAATTTTCACTAAAGACGCCTTAATGTTTCCCTTCCAGTCCGATCTCTGGATTATTAAATAAAAGTCACAAAAGTTGTTGTACTATTTCTTATTTATAAAGAACTCAATCAACATTTATTTATTACTCAAAAATCACAATTTGCTTTACTATACGACTTGATCTATAACTTTCACACTATACTATATATACTATGTGATGATGTTGTCACCAATGAGTTTACTTTATAACTGAATAATATTGCGTTGGTCGCCGAAATTTGCTACTCGCGCTATAGAATGTGCTTTAGTTATTGGCCTCTCTTCTTTTGATCTATCATTCGTATTTGGCGTTTCCGCCTCAATATTAAATCATTTAATCATTTGAAAACCACATTGGTAACTTTGCTATGTAACTACATATTGCACAGTGGCAGCACTTGTGTTGAACATATATCAGCTGGCTTAGCTGCTGCTGTCCGACGAAGCTTTGATGATTAGCACTTCCATCTCTGGAACAGAAAATAGGCCTCTCCCATATTGGAACAGGAAATGGGCGAATTGGTAGATTTATCACCGCAGACTGGGGATTAGCCCTCTCCAGTTGCAACGTGCACACATATTCCGTTCCGGGTTACATAGACGGAACACCGAAGTAGTATTACCATTACGGCCAGGGTGGCAGTTTTTGTAAAAATGTAGACTGGCCAGCGGTTACATTTTGTAAGAGCGTTAATCTACGCATGTGCACTACATCCTTTATCGATAATAAATAATTTGGCGAACTGGGCCTATGAACTGCAATAGTTGGCGGTCAAAGAGGCTGTTTTGTAACTTTGAGAGTAAGCCATGGGGCAAACCAAAGAATAGCGTTTCATGCAAAGGAGCGACGGTCGTTCCTCCGGTAAGCTTTGACGGCACAACCGCAGTGCCGCACACAATTGTAAAGTTAGCCCACAGTCATTTTTATTCAGTATTACATATTCCCCTCGTACTTGGAGCCGACGTTTCAAGTAGAATTACTCCGGGCTCCCGATCAGCCATATATGGATAATTGCTGACTCCTATTGTGCCTCTAGTGTGAAGAACATTGCTGTTCTTTTCGCGAACATAAGTAGTCGTTCTGGTCCCTTGGCTATTGCCAATTGAAGATTTTGTAGCCTTTCCACGCCAAGTATGAAAGCCGAAAGCCTCCGCACATTTTTTGCACTTCCTACATTTTTTCTCCGCAGTCAGATCTATCCTAAACGCATGAGACGCCAGAAGGCGATTCTCTGCTAACAGTCCTATCAGCAGCCTGGGTTGCGGTCTCTTAACAGAAAGTACATATAGTCTTAGCGAATCTCCAGCCCTTAGCTCGTTCCAAGACTCTATTCGCCTGAAGCAAGAAGTAATACCGGATTTAAAATCTAAACTTGCTCAGGATTACAAGCCAAACGGAACCAACTCCCATATACTACTTCCACTCCAAGCCCTTCCAATATACCCAGCTCAAATATTGGTCAAATGACCTATGCCAACGTAATAAAAGCCCATGAGCAGTTCCCACCAGTCACCCCATCCAGTATTGGAGTTGAGACCATGATTCTTAATCTAACCCAGTGCATGACACAATTTATGTCAACCAAGCAAAGTATGGTTCAAGACCAAATAAAGGCGTAAAACCAAATGCTCCAAACCCTGTTGACCAAAAAATGAGTGGACTCAAGATTTGCTTATGGAATGCTAATGGTGTAAACCAGCATAAATTAGTGCTCAAATTATTTTCACAGATTCACGAAATTGATGTTTTCTTTTATTTGAAACACATCTCACCCAGAAATATACTTTTTGTACCTGGGTTGAAGCTGTATAACACTAATCACCCAGGATCACAGTTGTCTTCATTCCTTCCCAACAACTGGTTGCAGTCAACTTCGATCCTTAATTTTACTTTGGCTGCGATTTACTGTCCGCCACGTTACGTAATAACAGAAAAACAATTTAGCAACTTTTTAAAACTCTGGGAGATAGATTTTTCGCTGAAGATGATTACAATGCATAAAATGCTCGTTGGGGATCGAAGCTAATTAACCCAAAAAATCGTCAGTTATATAATACGATCATAAATACCGAAAATATGTATTATTTTATCTCATCAAGACCACCAACGAACTCATGGAAAATACCTGACCTAATTGACTTTGCAGTCACTGAAAACATAGATAGGAGTTTAGTGTTTGCTGAAACCTGTGCAAACTTATCCTCTGATCATTCCTCAATAATCATTAAGTTGAAGGAATTGAAAGTGAGCATACTTTTCGACTTACTACATTCAGAACTAACTGGCTTAAAATTAAATAAGCACTCATACGCAGACCAATCTGGAAATAGTAAGAGAAACTGATATTGAAAACGAGTTACTTGTAGTTAATAGTACACCAGCAACGACAGCAACTAGAGCAGCACTGGAGTATAAAATAAAAGCAAAAACATTGATAACTAATAGTGGTATACTATTGCTGGTCCGAAATAAGCGACGAATGGTAAGTCTACGTATATTCTGATGCAAAAATGCGACTTAAGTTTCCAGCAAAGCTAAAATAGGCAGTTAGATAAGAAGAAGAAAGATATATTAAAACTCTTATAACGTTTCTACTAACAAATCTCTATGGAATGGTAGCAAAAACCTTAAGCCGCCAGCAAGCGTTGAAGTACCATTGCGACTGCATAACGGTTCATTTCTAGAACTGATGAAGAAAAGGCGTCTTGTTTTGCAGAGCACCATACCACCCCAAGATACACTGTTACTTGCGGAGCATCTTTCTCTGAACTAAAAAATATTATTACCGCCTTGAATCCAAAAAAATCTTCAGGAGACGATCACATCTCATCAAACGTGCTATAATAATTGCCAAGCATTGCAACACATCACTTTTACATTAAGAACAAAATCGTCTCATAACGTCAAGCTCAACAAGCTAACGAAATCGCTTACCTTGTGTTTAGGCCAGTGCCTAATATTATCGACCACCCTAGTATTCGTAACTGAATTTGCATAAAACTTTTCATAGTTCTGCTAATATTTTTCATACGGTTAATATCACCAAAGGAAGCGGTCTGCTTACGGCCACCATCGAATTCACTAGAGGTAAATTTATTGTGTAATTATAATAAATATTGAATAAATATTATAACACACTCAAAGTCAACATCGACTAAACCACATATCAATTTTTCCTTTTCTTAATTTTCAACAATAACAAACATCTGGGTAGGTCCTATATTGGAGCGACTGCCCACCTGTTTGGACATGGTCCTTCGACGCCGTTAATAAAACAATATTTTCACCAGCTACCATTGGAAACTACAAGACACATTACAATTGAAATTCATTTTTGAAAGTCTGCCAACACACACACGTTGGTACCGAGATTTAAATTGGGGAGTCTTTAAAGTTTGCCAAAAACCGATATTCAACTAAGCGAGAAGTGCTCCAAGGATTTATCACCGAGGGTTATACGAGAAAATATATCAAATTTTATCACTATTTTCCAACAACTCGTCATATCAAGGTACGTGGGTATATTCGTTGCACTTGAAGTTAACATTGCTATCTTTTGTTATATATGTATATATATTGATAAATATTTTACATATATGTGCATAAAAGTTATTTTGTGAACAGAAAGAAAAAGTGATATAAACTGTGTGATGTGCAGTGATTTTGCAGTGATCTTTTAAATATTCATACACTTGCACTTAGGTTTTGCATTATTCACTTATGTCGGAACTCCTTTTAATCATTTATTTAGTAAACGTGAAAATATCACAACTGTAACACTGGGTACGTCCTATTTTGGAGCGACTGCCCATTAACTTTTCACAAATTATTATTATTATTTTATTTAATTGCGCGAAAAAAAAGTCTCAACTTTATTATATCCGTAATTAAACACCGTTTGCAAACAGCAACAACAATAATTTTACTGTATGAGGATTGGCATTTTTTCCCCTCATATAAACCGCAACTGCATTTAATTTTATTATTCAGCACAATTGTATATTTTTCACTATTTTTTCACTTTTCACAAAATCACTTTTCAAAACCTTTATCTGGATTTGAGTAATTGGGTGGCGAGCATTTCATCTTAACTTGAGTATTAACGTGCATATACACACATGCAAGCATACAAATTGATTTATACACACATACGTATTTGATCTAGTTAAATAAAGCATAACTACAAATTTATTGCGAATAGCACATGTATCTTTTTCTTGATTGACATATTATTTGATTATCTAATATAATGAAAGTTTTTGGTCGCTTAACCGACTAAGTTTTAGAATTCGAAAATGATTTCAACAGTACAAATGCATCTGAGCAAACGAAATATTCACTGCAAATACAGCAAGAAGAATTCAAAGCGATGTATGACAAAGTTACATCAGCTTATAAAGAGTTTATAATGGGACCAGAGCATATAGCAAAATCTGATTTATCTAACGTAAAAAAGAAGAACAAATTATGCTACCAAGCTTACTTACGTTGCTCATCTAAAATCCGTGAGTTGTTAGACAATTTTGAAAAAAAAATCAACATATAGCCGTCCCATCAAATGAGAACGACTTACACCTTCCGCCATGTGACACATAAGTGTTTGAAGGCGATTATCTATCTTGGCCAACATTTCGTGATATGTTCACGGCCATTTATATTTCATCCAAACGCATCTCCCAAGTTGAGAAATTGAATTATTTAAGGAAAAAGAGATTTAGTTCAGAAAAGTCCTTTAACAAATGAAGGTTTTGCAACAGCTTGGAAAAACTTGTGCGATATGTACGAGAATAAAAGAATGTTAGTAAACAATCAGCTAGATATTTTAATAGAGCTTAAAGAAATAGACAAAGAGAGTAGTCATTTTATTAAGCAACTACAAAGAGATATAAATAATTGTATCTCTTGTTTGTGGAGCAATGACATTGACATTGCAAACTGGAATCCATTCATTGTCCGTCTGTGCTCGAAGAAGCTTCCACGACTCACATTGGGACTTTGGGAACAGTCCGTAGAAAAGAAGACTGAGATCTCGAAATGGGAAGAAATGGACAACTTCTTAACAAACAGATTCCATGCTTTAGAATCTATTTCTGGTGCAGTCAGAAATAATGAAGTAAACAAAACGTCGAAATCACTAAAATTCAAAAATTCTGCACCTCAATTTACAACAACACTTGCCAAATATGTAAAAATAATGAGCACAAATTGTTCAATTGTCCAAACTTTCGCAAGTTTAAGCCAGCCAGAAGGATAGAAGAGATCAAAAGGATCAAAAGCTGCCTCAATTGTTTATCGCCGGCACATTTGGTTTATGATTGCACTAGCCCATACACTTATAGCACTTGTCATGGAAGACACCATTCACTCTTACACATAGTCAAGGAACAATCGAAAACGTCGTTACCAAAAGATCATCATGATCCAGCAGAAGAACTACCTTCGGCTTCTCGACAGGCTCAGCTGGCCAGGGATTCTGGAAGAAGAAAAAAAGGATCAGTAAGAAGAGTTAATTCATGTCATGCAGGAACAACTAATGGCATTCTTTTGGGGACAGCACGGGTTAATATACATCTCAATGGCACGAATTTTACAGCCAGAGCTCTAATAGATTCTGGCTCTGAATGTTCGTTTGTAACCGAAAATCTCAAACGAAAACTAAACTTGCCTGCTAAAAAAATGCTTGCTCAAGTTTCTGGCATTAACAAATCTTCTTCTGCAAAAGTTAGAGAATCTTGTTTCACTATTTAACATAAACGCTAATCTTTTGGTATTGTCTCAGCTAACTGGAAATCTGCCATCTTGTCAAATAAGCGCAATGACTAGGCAAGCATTTCTAGATTTAGTTTTGGCAGATAAACGTTTTTTTGCAAACGAACAAGTCGATCTTGTTTTAGGCGGAGATATTTATCCCCAAATTTGTGAAGAGTTATACCAAAACACCACACGTCGAAACGAGGAAGGCAAATACGTGGTATCGCTTCCGTTTAAGCCAGGTTTCCATACAAGCATTCAATTAGGTCCTTCCTTTAAAATCGCGTGCGCCCAATTTTTTAAAAATAAAACACGTCCCCTGAAAAATACAGAATTAAAGGTTGAATATGATAAAGTTCTAACAGAGTATTTAACTTTAGGTCATATGTCAAAAATTAGCAAAAACATATCAGATGACGCCACTGATAGTTATTTTCTACCACACCATGCCGTACAAAAGGAAGAAAGTACCTCCACAAAACTACGAGTGGTCTTTATTGCATCATGTCCAACAGCTAATGGTACTAGCTTAAATGATGCACTTTTCACAGGTCCGGTCTTACAAGCAGATCTGACAATTTTAATTCTCCGCTGGAGATTATTTCAATACGTCTTCAACAGCTATATCGAGAGGATGTATAGACAAATTCTTTTAGATAAAAATCAAACAAAGTACCAACGTATTGTCTATCACGTTAACTGTAAGGAACCTCTGTCCGTTTACGAGCTTAAAACAGTAACATTCGGGGTAAATTGCGCCCCTTACTTAGCAATTCGAACTTTACTCCAAATAGCTAAGGATTTTGAAACTTCATTTCCTTTGGCATCAAATATTTTACGAAATTCAATGTATGTTGATGATATTTTAGCAGGAGGACACACCCTCAATGCCGCAATAAATGCAAGAGATCAAATTGCCAAGGTCTTACAATCAGCCGGCTTCTCTTTAAGGAAATGGACAGCGAATTGCGAAGAGTTATTACGAAATATCCCAAAAGCGCATTTGCTTAGGGAAGATTTCCTACAATTCGACGATACAAGCACAGTAAAAGCTTTGGGCATCCGTTGGAATGCGCGTTCAGATAATTTTTACTTTAGCGTAAAACTTATCACAAATGGTGAAACGATTACGAAAAGAGCGATACTGTCAGCGATCACCAAACTTTTTGATCCATTGGGATGGCTTGCCCCGATAATAGTTATAGAAAAGATTTTAATGCAAAATATTTGGTTGGAACGCACAGATTGGGATGAATCAGTATCCTCAACTACGTTGGATCGTTGCAAGACGTTTCAAGAGAATTATCACGAAATCGACAATATTAGTATACCAAGGTGGATGCATTACTCTCCAACAGACCAAGTGGAGATACACGGCTTCTGCGACGCCTCCGAAAAGGCTTATGCAGCAACATTATACTTGCGAGTCCAGAAGCAAGGCAACGTTTATATAAACCTCCTCTTAGCAAAAACCAGGGTGGCACCGGTTAAAACCATTTCTCTGCCACGCCTTGAACTTTGTGGAGCTGTTTTACTAGCTGAACTAGTGGAATCAACAATCGAAAATCTGAATCTGGCAGATACAAAGATACATTTATGGACAGACTCAACCATAGTACTAGCCTGGATTCGAAAAACCTCCGTGTTCATGGTCTACTTTCGTCGCGCACCGGATAACGAAAATTACTGAAAAGGTAGGAAACGACAACTGGAGGCATGTAGATTCATCAAATAATCCAGCAGACCTAGGTAGCAGAGATACGTTAGCGAATGAGTTGATAAACAACTCCTTATGGTGGAAAGGCCCTTCCTGGTTACAGGAAGATGAAGGAAACTGGCCTTCCCAAAATGCGGACTATAATACAAACGTTGAAGAAAAACGGGTACAAGTACAGTAACACAAGAAAACTATAGTGATATTATCGAAAGATTTTCAAATTTGTCTAAATTTTGTCTAAAACGAAAGACTCATTTAAAGTTGATTCTTGTCTAATTTCATCTGATGAAATTAGAGCAACGAGTACACGTTTAATAAAAATATTTCAGAAACAATTCTATAAAGAAGAGTACGATAAATCGAAATCTAAAGAAGCAATAAATTCTAAAAGTGAAATACTTCCTCTTAAACCATTTCTAGATCAACATGGCGTAATAAGAATTGGTGGACGTCTTGACGTTTCACAAGACCTGTCATATAACGAGCGCCACCCCATCATTCTCCCATACAATTGTAAATTATCTCCTCTAGTGGTCCAGTTCGTCCATGAAATCTCCTTACATGGGGAGAACCAGCTAATGCTGCGCCTAATTCGAACTCAATATTGGATTCCACGAGTGAAAAATATGATGCGATCCATAATCCATAATTGTGAG
Source organism: Ceratitis rosa (assembly GCA_037013455.1). Classification (NCBI taxonomy): domain Eukaryota; kingdom Metazoa; phylum Arthropoda; class Insecta; order Diptera; family Tephritidae; genus Ceratitis; species Ceratitis rosa. The sequence continues at coordinate 1,083,720 of JAWMAG010000057.1, forward strand.
ATCTGTACGATATACAAAAAACGATCACAAGTCCAACTTATGGGGAATCTACCCCAAGAACGCACCACTTTCTCTCGTGCGTTCACCAACACAGGTGTGCACTTCACAGGACCGTTCGAAATCAAAAGCTACCGCGGTAGAGGTTGTCGAATTTCGAAAGGTTACGTCTGTCTGTTCGTTTCCTTTTCTACAAAAGCGATTCATCTAGAAGCAACTACCGACTTGAGCACCACATCCTCTTTGGCAGCATTTGCCAGATTCGTTGCTAGAAGAGGATGTTCAAAAAACGTATATTCCGACAATGGTACCAACTTTGTTAGAGCCTCACGATCCTTGAGGTCCGAGTTTAAAGCCTTTATGGCAGATGCTCGCAATAGCACCATTTCAAAGTACGCGTTTCAAACCCTTATGTGGCATTTTATCCCAGCTTCAGCTCCTCATATGGGAAGACTGTGGGAGGCTGGTGTAAAAAGCTTTAAAAACCATTTTAAAAAAATCGCTTCAAATTTAAAATATTCATTTGATGAACTCAACACGTTAATATGTCGAGTCGAATCATGTCTTAACTCGCGACCGCTTTGTCCTTCTTCAAATGATGCCAACGATTTGGAGCCATTGACTCCAGGACATTTTTTGGTTGCTGAACACTTAATAGCTCCACCAGAACCAGATGCGAATGAAAATCCAGCATCTGTTCTGAATCGGTGGGAAAAGTTAAAAGCATTACATCTTTTATTTTGTAAAAAATGGAGATCAGAATATCTAAACGAAATGCAAAAACGCATAAAATGGAAACATTCGCAACAAAATGTAAAGATAGGCGATTTAGTGGTTATCAAAGAAGATAACACACAACCCAAAGAATGGCGATTGGGAAGGATAGTATTGCATCTTCATCCAGGTTCTGATAACCGTGTCCGCGTAGTAGACATAAAGACCGAAAGAGGTCAAGTGACAAGGCCGCTTGTCAAATTAGTCCTACTACCATCAGACAATGAAAACGTCAGGTCCAAAGATATAACACCTCATTCCATACAATAAACCTAACATCCAATGTCTTTTTTTGCTTTTTTTTTTAAATTTCCTTTGCATAAAAACTTAGGCAAGTTAAATACATAAGAATGCATAAAAATATGTGGATTTGTTTCACTACCTATTAACAATAATTTAGTAAACTACATATTTAAAATTATTTATTTCAATTAAGCGATTTAAAAGCTCTGCTATTTAGTTTTTCGTAAATCATGATACATCGTTAAAAAATGGTATACGCTTTTGCCATAATTCAGTACTGAATTTGCATAAGACTTTTCATAGTTCTGCTAATATTTTTCATACGGTTAATATAACTCGTTATTATTACACCAAAGGAAGCGGTCTGCCTACGGCCACCATCGAATTCACTAGAGGTAAATTTATTGTGTAATTATAATAAATATTGAATAAATATTATAACACACTCAAAGTCAACATCGACTAAACCACATATCAATTTTTCCTTTTCTTAATTTTCAACAATAACAAACATCTGGGTAGGTCCTATATTGGAGCGACTGCCCACCTGTTGGGACACCTTGGTATTCACTTGGATAGACGATTAACTTGAAAGCGATACATTTCCGCCAAAAAGATGCAGCTGAGGTTCAAATTTTCCAATTTATATTGGCTTTTAAGCAAGTGATCTGGGCTCAGCTTTAATAACAAAGTCCTTTATGATGTGACTATATAACCGGTGAGGATGTATAGAATCCAGTTATGGGGTACATCTTGCGTGACAAATCTAGATATAATACAAAGATTCCAGCTGAAAACATGGGAATAATAACAGGACCACCATGTACCATATATGCGTAATGAAAATATTCATAGGGATTTAATATACGTACAGTCAAGGAGAGATTGAATCTTCCTTCGCGCCTTAAGAAATCAGTTCATTTAGAAGTTTTTCTAAAAAAGTCACCCCTAGAATTACTCTACAGCTACAAAGTGTAGGTAGATTTATCAGTTTTAAGCGACTAGTATACGGTGGAATATTTGCGGTAGAGTCCCAGTGGAAATGACGCAAAGCAAACAAAGAAAAAACTGTTTTAGAACGTATTAAATTCTATCAGAACGGAGATTATACGGACATCACTGAGCCGAGTTGGGGGAAGGGGCCATGTGCAGAAGTTCACGCAAGTGAGGAAAGTTTTTGACTGCCATTCTCCTGGGAGTGGCCAGAAACGATTCTTTTACATATGGCTCAAGCAGCTCACGACTTCTGGTCTTAGACCAAATATCCCCTCGGTAGCCAACAAACATCCGTTTGGAGGCGAGCTAAAGTGAGAAGCCGAAGCCCATGCGGTTAAGCCTCCACGACGAAACATCTTCAAATGGGTTGAGGCTGATCGACTTCGCCGGGGCCGGAAATATGGTTGTATTTAGCACTAGATTCCAGCAGAAAAAAATTCACCAAGCTACTTGGCTGTCTCTAGATCGAAAAACTGTCTACCAAATCGACCATGCTGAGATTCACGGAAGACTTGTATCTAGTGTTTTAGACGTGCGTACGTTTCGAGGCCCTAATATCGACTCGGATCACTATATTGTCGCAGGGAAGATACGCACCCGCCTCTGTGTATCGAAGAACGCCCGTCAACAAACACAAGGAAGGCTCGACGTTGAAAAGCTGCAAGCCCAACGGACTGCCGAGCCATTTTCTACTCGACTTGCACACCTGTTCTCTGTCAATGTGACTCTTTATCGTGTGACTTTTTTAACTTGTTTCTGGAGAAAATAATATGAGCTGCAGAGCTGAATAAAGAATGTACAATCTTCTATAAGAGTGTGCAGCTTCAACAACCGCGCCGTGAGTTTTGCTTTCTACAGACTGGATATAGAAGCGGAGCGAATAGGTCTTGTAGTGGACGAGGACAAGACGAGAGATATTTCGTCATCAAACATCGCATTCGCGACTCGGCTCCCACGTCACTGTTGACTTTGAAGTCGTAGAAAACTTCGTCTATCTTGGAACCAGTATTAACACCAACAACAATGTCACCCTGGAAATGCAACGCAGAAACCCTCTTCCCAACAGGTGCTACTTTGGACTGAGTAGGCAATTGAAAAGTAAAGTCCCCTCTCGGCGAACGAAAACCAAACTCTACAACTCGCTCATCATACCGGTCCTACTATATGGCGCAGAAACGTGGATGATCTTAATATCTGATGAGTCGGCTCTAGGAGTCTTCGAGAGAAAAGTTTTGCGAACGAGTTATGGTTCTTTGCGCATTGGCTAGGTCATGTTGTCCGAATGGATGAAAGCACTCAAGCTTTTAAAATGCAGTACTCGCTGGTGGAAACAGAATAATAGGAAGACCTCCACTCTTTTAGAAGGATCAGGTGAGGAGTGACCTGGTTTCACTTGGTATTTCCAACTTGCGCCAAACAGCGAAAGAGAGAGAAGCGCTATAATCGCATAAGCGGGGCCAACGATACAATGTTTACTCTTTGCATCTAGTTATACCCGTTTGCCACCAGCCGCAACTTAAATCGTACAATATCGCCTTCTTTGTTTCATTTCATATTAGAGACCCAATGGCAATCAATTGCTTTGTGGCCTTTTGGAAGCGGAACCATAGACCATCTTTTATTTGCAAATAACAAATTATACTCCTCCTTCATGGATGCTTCTTATTGCTTAGCATCTTCACCATTTGATGCTTCGTTCACCGTTTCAGGCTTGACGACATCCTTTTGAATCATCAGCGCCAACTGTATTAAATTGTTTTCTTGGGCACCCTGGCTTGCCTGTCGGTTCTAGCCTAGACCTACCCGGAGTTATGTTATTTTATTATGTTATTTTCTTGGATGAATTTATCATCTCTCAAATGATCATCAGTAGCGCCTTTATCTGACTTTACTGCACGACTATCATCAATTTGTGTTTCTACATTGCGCCTTAAATACTCGATTTCAAAGCTTACTAACTCACACCGCGCTTTCTACATCTTTTTGGTGTTGCTGTCGACTAAACGATACGGTTTGAACTGTTCTCCGTTTTATCTAAGGCTGTAGCTGGAGAGTCGAGAATTTTAAAGTGTGTTCCTGAAGGCTCTCTATTGTTCCATACTCCAAAAGGTGCTTTATTTATTAGAGATTTATTAACTGACTAAGTGCGGAAGTATTCTGCTGTCATGAAGACTTCCGCCCAATATGCTTCATCTAATCCCAAATACACCAGCATACTCCTTGCCATTTCTACCAAAGTTCTGTTAGCCAGCTCGGCTATACCATTCTGTTGCGTCGTATATGGTACAGTCGTCTGTCGCTTAATACCACTTCTGTAAAATATTTGATTTGAACGCATTACAAAAAAACATCAGCTTTACTTTTTAGTAGATGTACCATACATGTATGTATATATCGAGACTTGTCATCTATGAACGTTACAAAATACTGATAGTCCGGATACGACTTTTTATTGTCGGGTGAATTTCTATGTCAATTTGACTAACGGATCAACAAACAGCAAAACGGGAATGGAACACAGGGTTGCAAATTTATTCAGTAACAAAAATCTTTAACTATTACAGAGTTGCCAGAATTACAATTACAATTGACTTAAACTTACGGCAATATATAACATGCTAATTCATCACTAATTACTCACTTCTTTCGTCGTATGACACAGGACCTTCTTCACACACTGCACCATACGTTCCCAGCCGCCACCTTCAGAAGAATTTTCAGGGCAGTTGAAAACCCATTCTACGCCTTCGATGTCAGCTCAACATGAAACGCGAACACATCTGAAAAACGCCTAATCTCGCCAATGAAGTTCTTGTCATTATCCGATCTTATTCTTCTTATTCTTATACTAGTATACAAGAGTCCGTTGACAGGGCGTAAGCCACCTCGAGATGATTAGCACTGTTAAACACGTAAATAAAGCTCCCCATCGCTTCTAAGTTCTTCGGCTGACAGTTACATTCACCGGGTCGAAATAGCTGAATCCAGTGTATGTGAAAGGCCTCACATATGGCGTTACGCGGTCTTCTGGAAGTAGTCCTATCATCGGTACAGCTGGCTTTGCTTTCTTTAGATTGCATGTTTTGCAATTGGTATTGACCCCGAGCGGGCAGTCAGCTTAGTTTCCTGGGTCCCAGCAATTGAAAGATGCTTCCGGCTCATGTAGTCGACTATCTCGTCGATCTTCCCCTGTTGCAGTTAAATTGTAAGAGTCGTGTCTGTCTCGGGGGAACGTTCGTGATGCGGGGGGTGAGAGAGTGATGCGTGGATGGAGTGTGTTGCTGCTGTGTTACCAGCTGAAGTTAGTTCCGCACGTTGGTGTTGGTTGGCGGTGTTGTTGTATTGACAAGCGGGGCAGACTCCTACACGCATCATTCCACTCACGGGTGGTACGCAGGCCAGAGCACGTCCGAAAGTGACACCAGCCGGAGCAAGAATTGCATCTGACTGAGGTCATGTTCCGACGTACTATGGTCTGACATACGGACCAACCATTGCACTGGTTGCACCTAACCGAGGTGGAGGAGTGGTGAAGCCTTTTGGTGCACACGCAGCAGAAATAATCCGTTGGACCAGGGTTGGTTTCGACGCCAGCCCTGATAAGGAACCGCTACAACAACAACAACAACAGGAAGCGACATCAGCGCCATCAGATATGACACTTTACTGAATATCGGACACGTTGATCTCCAACCAAAGACGAAGACGTTGTATGGTATCGGAAAGAAGATGATAAAAACTCTTGGTTGTTTCACAGCTCTTATAGACTTAGACAGTGTAGAGGTTAATGTTAAATTTCATGTCGCTAAAAAGGGTGACATTCTATACGATGCTTTGTTGTGCAATGATATATTAAAGCAAGTAGATATCTTTATTGACGGTGACAGAGTCAGAACCAAGGAAGGTGACCAGTAGTATTGGCGACTTACAAGGAGCTTTCAGAGCGAATTTGCATAGCGTGAGCGTGGGCCAAGAATTATTTGAAGCCGAATTAAGTCACTTGCAAAGAAAGGATAAAGAGGAAGTCACGAGATTGATCAACAGTTATAGCAGTGAAGGTGGTGAGCCATCGCCAATCACAATGAAGATATTTCTATCGGATGATATTCCCGTTTATCAGCGGCTACGACGATTAGCTAGTGCAGATCAACGCTTGGTCGAACAATAAGTCAAGGAGTGGTTAGACCATAATATTATACAGGTTAGTACTTCAGAATACGCGTCGCCGATAGTGTTAGTATCGAAAAAGGATGGTACTAGGCGACTGTGTTGCGATTACCGCAAATTAAACGGAAAAATAATAGGAGACAATTTTCCAATGCCGCTCAGCGGTAACGTTCTGCAAAAACTTCAGGCAGCTGGAGTATATACAACACTAGACCTTCGAAATGGATTTTTTCATGTACAATACCATTGGAACCTGAATCCCGAAAGTATACATCCTTCGTGCCACATAATGGCCAGTACAAGTTTCTGTTCGCTCCATTTGGTATCAGCAGTTCACCAGTTGTGTTCACACGTTTTATTAATGCAGTATTCAGGAAACTTATACAATCGTCGTCTACATGGATGACATTATTATTCCAAGCAGAAGTGTGAAGGAAGGACTTGAGAGTCTGCGTGAAGTATTGGTAACAGCAGCATCATACGGCTTGCATTTCAAACGAGAGAAATGTCAATGTTTTAAAACGGAAGTTAAATTCTTGTCCTACGTTGTTAAAGCGTCAACTATATCACCGTCTGAAGAGAAAACGAAAGCAGTCAGCGAGTTTCCGGTGCCGACCGATAAGAAGATACTTCAACGTTTCGTAGGACTTACTTCTTATTTCCGACGGGTTATTCCAGGATACGCTTCGGCGGCTAAACCTTTAACAGACCTCTTGGGAAAAGATGCAGTTTTTAAAATACAAGACGAGCAGTTAATAGCATTTCCGCAGCTCAAGATTGCCTTAGTTGAACCGCCTATATTAACTCTCTTTTTTCCAGTGCTACAGACTGAGATGCATACGGACGCTTCTATGTACGGGTATAGGGAAGCGTTGATTCAAAAAGACTCTGACTGCAATGCCTTCGCGCTTACGGTGAAAAAACAGGATGCGAGTACCTCTTTGGGTAATGTTCTTGCAAGATTTCCAATATGAAATTGAACACCGCTCAGGAAACCAAATGAGACATGTTGATGCGTTGAGCCGAATACATTGTTTGATAACGACTAATACTTTAACCCATAGGATTAGAGAATAACAAACGAAATATGACCGGTTAGCAGCGATACATAAAGTTTTAAAACACGAGAGTTATGACGATTTTTTTGTAAAGCAGGGTGTACTCTATAAAGACCTCGCCAAAGGACTTATGTTATACCAACATCCATGGAGCAGGAGATAATCACAATAGCTCATAGGCAGGACCACTACGCATTTAAGGAAACACAGGACCTAGTAGAAAGAGGCTTCTATATCCACACCATAACTGCCAAGGTTACCAAGGTAGTGAAAAGTTGCGTCGAGTGTCTGGTAGCAAAGGCAAATCAGGGAAAAACAAAGGTTTGCTGTATCCATTGCCATTCGGAACCTACCATATGGATCACGTAGGACCCATGGAGGAAACGAAAAAACGGTATAATCACATTCTTGTAATCTTCGATGCATTTTTAAAATTTATCTGGCTGTATCCTACTAAAAGCACTGGTTCTAGTTCTAGATCGACTGAGAAAGCAAGCAGCAATGTTTGGAAATCCGTGTCGAATAATAACGGACAGACGGACTGGGTTTACTTCGAACGCATTCGAGGACTATGGCAGAAGCGAAAATATACAACACTTATTCATTACGACTGGCGTACCGAGAGGCAACGGGCAAGTGGAGAGAATCCATAAGGTGGTTGTATCTATTCTAACAAAACTATGTGCAGAAAACCCAGGACAGTGGTACAGACAAGTCAGTAGAATTCAACAATTTATAAATAGTGCACCGACTCGAAGCACAAAGTATATGCCTTTTAAATTGCTAATGGGTGTTAATATGCGCGTCAACGCAAACCACGATATCTTCGATTTACTGAAAACGTCAATGATAGAGGAGTTGGAGGAAGAGAGAAACAAAACTCGAGAGGAAGCCCGAAGCAACATCAGTCGCATACAGGAAGAGAATATCAAAAATTTTAATAAGAATCGGAAAACAGAAAGGCAGTACAAAATTGGGGAACTAGTCGCCATTATGCATACCCATTCTACGCCTTCGATATCAGCTCAACATGAAGCGCGAACACATCTGAAAAACGCCTAATCTCGCCAATGAAGTTCTTGTCATTATCCGATCTTATTCTTCTTATTCTTATACTAGTATACAAGAGTCCGTTGACAGGGCGTAAGCCACCTCGAGATGATTAGCACTGTTAAACACGTAAATAAAGCTCCCCATCGCTTCTAAGTTTTTCGGCTGACAGTTACATTCACCGGGTCGAAATAGCTGAATCCAGTGTAAGTGAAAGGCCTCACATATGGCGTTACGCGGTCTTCTGGAAGTAGTCCCATCATCGGTACAACTGGCTTTGCTTTCTTTAGATTGCATGTTTTGCAATTGGTATTGACCCCACGAACGACCTTCCTTAAGTTTGGGATCCAGTATCTCTGGCGTGTCATACATAGTTGCCTCCGTATTTTGGTACATCATTCGCTTTTGCTTGGGCGACTACGAGCATCGGTACGACGTTGGGATGGCTAAGTTATAAGGCTCTTCATATCATGAGCGAACCAACTGATAGCATTCAATCGCCCGTGTACTCGGAGAACACCTTAGCTACCTATCCACGGCGAAAGTTTGTAGAGTGGACTTTCACTTGGCAGACTGAGTCCCTTTTCCAGGAGATTCACTTCGTTGACCAATGCTTCACGTTGCGACATATCAGTCGTTCGGCGGTATCAAGTTCCGTGGCCATTAACCAATATGTTGACATCTTCCCCGAAGGTTTCGTTTTTGATTTGATGTTACGGATGTAGCGAACGACCCAGGAAACAACTCTCCTCAGATTAAGAAAATATGAAAATCTCTCAAATTCAAAAATGCTGTTCCTGGCAATAAATAAAGCATACTTCGGCCGAAGTTATTTGTGTCGCCTGTGGCCCATATGTGTACCGGATGATATTAAAAATCTGGATCCAATCTGGGAATGCTTAGCGTATTAAGCGGTACATTTCTTGATCTAGCGTACACAATACTGACTTGCACCGTATTGTCAGAATTCACCGAATGCGTATTAGCTAGCGTCGACGAATATGTGCAATTGTAGAGATTTTGGAACAAAACTATATATTTTATTAACGTTTAGCAACTGCATCCGAAAATTATTACACATGTCGTTGATCTCACTAGGAACGTATTCGCCCCAGCCTAAACTTAGTTTCCAGGTTTCGCGCAAAATTAATTTGCGTGCGATCGTGACTTCCAAGAAATTTGATCTGAAGCTCCGTAGCTGATAATCGACGTGTTTGTGAGTGTCGCGAATCTGTTTGGCTATCTCTATAGCTCTGGTAGTGGAGTGGAAACTATCGACATAATCATCCGCATAGTGATAGTCCGTTATAGCTTGGACTGCACGTTGATCGTAATTGTCATTCTCCGTCGCAATTTTTACCTTCACAAAATGTGCTGAACTGGGATAAGATATTGCACCAAACGTCATCACTGACATCCCATATACGTCGGGCGTTCGTTTTCTATCACTGGGCGCACCTATCTTCGGAACGGATTAAGACTTGATGGAACGTTTTGTGTATGTTCGCACACGGCGCCTTCACGAAAGTGGAACAACACGTACACCAACTGACGATATTGCTGGAGTCCCTTCAGCAGTTGAGAATTCATGTCCTGAAACCAACTTCTGCTACTTCGGCTGGTTGAAGCTTACACGTAATCGTTTCTGATTTCACGGTATTCTTTACTAAACTCTTCACTACGTGCAATTTTCTTTTTGATGCTTACAAGGCGTTTCAAGGCCATAGAGTAGCTCCTTCACAGTAACCCCGTTTGAAATTGATCATTCACCTTCACTGTAGTTGACTCAAGTAGCTCCTTAGTACGTATGTCAGCTACATTATCAATAGGTGGCAAGACACGCACATCGAAAGACTCCACGGTGAAATAGTTCTTTCTCAGGTCATGCACAAGTTGATTTTCCAGTTTTTCACTCTTGATTTGCTTACAAAATGATCGACCAAAAGCCGTTGCCCGAATTCAAATGGTAATTTGACTAACGGATCAACAAATAGCAAAGCGGGAATGGAACACAGGATTGCAAATTTATTCAGTAACAAAAATCTTAAACTATTACAGAGTTGCTAGAACTACAATAACAATTGACTTTTACTTATGGCAATATATATCATGCAAATTTATTACAGCCGCGAGTTGTATGTGGCCAAACTGCTTATTTCATCTCATTATATTATCTTTTTCATTGTTTGCAAAACTACATATATTCTCATTAACCGATTGACTTTCAAAGGCATATAGGTCCGCTCTGTTTTGAGTGTAACATATGAATTTTTGTCTTCACTTTGCTATCCCGCGATGTGATGCGAAAAACAGCCAAAAAATTACGTCACCGCGCTGACATTTGTACGTATGTCACCCCGACCGAACGCTTCAATTGTGTTGTTGTCGGCAATAAGCAAAAGCGAAGTGAAAGACTGTATCTGACAACACATTTGAGTTGATGCTCCGCTATCCAAGCACTACCAAGTTCGCGTCAGAGTAATTTCTGCTGTCGCCGGTCGCAAGTCTTTCAATTTCTCTGGATGTTAAAATTTTCGCACCGTACCCTACATTTTTCTTTTGCTTTACTCATTTGACTTTTTAGACCTTTTGTTACCTCATGTTACTGTTGCTGGAATTTACATCTCTCTTTCCTAGTTTTCTTTCACATTTTTCGATTAATTCGACTTTCAATGTACGTACGTACGATTCTGGCAGGCTAGACAGCAAAATAATGTACAGAATTTTGTCAGTTAAGCTCTAAAACGACTATACACATCGTGCAGTAAATCAGTGAACTAAATAAAAGAAAGAAAGTGACCAAAGAAAACAAATAAACAAACAAAAAAAAGTGCGAGAATAACGACTCATATATGAAAAATAAACAACTACAATAAAATTTACCCAACAATAGTGCTGTTTATAATAAGAAACCAAAATGAATAATCCACCTGACAATACAACAACACTAATACCTCATACTCCCTACCCTCAGTGAGACCAAACTAAAACATTACACCTTACAACAATCGATCCAGTATATATTTTAATGACAAGGATAAATACCACAGAAACACTTAAAAACATATCCCCTTTTCTACAACAAAAAGCAATTGACGCTACATGTGGCGAAATACTTATGTGCAAAAAAATAGTGGCCAAATATTAATAAAAACAAAATCTGGTAAACAAGCCAACAAGTTATCTACCTTAATCGGACTGTCCAGTAACATAAAAATTGGCATTACCATCCATCCATCATTAAACATATCTGAGAAAGAAATCCTACAAGAACTAGCTCCTCGAAATGTACACGAAGTTATGAAAATCTACAAAAAAAAGGACAATCAACTATTAGAAACTGGTCTGACAATAATTACATTCACAACAATCCTACTGCCTACAAAAATTAATGTAGGACATATAAAAGTATTTATATTCTTCTAAGCACTAAGAAACATGACACTTAGCTTTATTCTATGGAACATCAATGGCTATCTAAATAATTCCAACCAACTCCTTCTGATAATTAAAAAATATTCCCCTCAATTACTAACACTACAAGAAACTCACCTCCTCAATATAAAATACCTACCTATACCTATAAATTATCAAATCATTTACAATAAACCCACAAACAGATTCGGAGGCACAGCTATATTAATCCACAAGTCTTTACAATTCTCAAACTCAAACGTAACTTCAAGCCAGTTTGGCGTTTCCGCTATAACCATAGAGTCCATCAAGACATAAACAATTTTTTCTGTATAAATTTCTCCAAACAAAACATTTAACTTAAACGATCTTAGTATACTACATAGTCCGAACAATTACGAAATAATTATCACCGGAGATTTCAACAGTTGGAACCAGAAAAGGAGTTCCACAATAAACAACAAAAGAGGAAATACACTACTAAAGTTCCTGGACCAATCAGACTTAGTTCTACTCAATGACAACTCTCCAACACACTTCACAACCCATAATACCTTCACCCACATAGACATCTCATTTTGTTCGCCTACCTTAGTACCTAACAACTCATGGAAGACATTAAAAGATTTGCACGGAAGCGACCACTTCCCTATTCATATTTCCTTGCTTGCACAAACTGCCACATACCATAAACGACCCCAATTCAAAACTCAACTTGCCGACTGGACACATTATGATGGACACATTATGATCTGTCTACGTACCATCTTACCAATAAATACGCATCTAGCAAAAACACTACTAAAGAAGCCGCAAACATAAAGAAAATTCTTTTGCAAAGCGCACACAAAGCAATCCCTCAAACTACTTCTAGTCCCCAAAAACACAACGTCCCATGGTGGAATAAAACTCAAAAAATTGTGCCTGGCGAAATTTAAATAACAACATCAACCCTGAAAACATAATACATTTCAAAAAAGCGAATGCTTCATTTCGTCCAGAACTAAGGCAAAGTAAAATGAAAGCTACTACAATATTCACATCAGAAATTCGACCCTCAACCTCTACATCTAAAGTTTGGGCTAATATCCGAACCTTCTGTGGTCTTAACAATAACATTACGATACACTGTTTACAAGACACACAAACAGGACGAACCAATACATGTAAACTTGAGATAGCCAACAACTTTGCTCAACATTGGTCAAAAACCTCCCATTGGTCAAAAACCTCCCAAGACTCGGGGTTTTCCCAAGAGTTTATTAACAACAAGTATAAACCAGTGCATAGAACATTCAACCCCACAAAATCCGCCAACCAAATAGAAGCTAACATCACATATTTCGAGCTATTATCAGCTCTGCAGTCCCTATAAGGGAACACACCTGGGCACGACCGTATATCATACCTCATGATCAAAAAATCCTCTAACGCCATATTCCACAATCATATAAAACAAACCTAATTAACCCAATTTTAAAACCCAATAAAAATAAAACCACTATAACTTCTTACCGACCAATATCACTAAACCCCTGTATTGCAAAACTATTAGACAAAATAATTGCCAAAAGACTATGGTGGTATGTCATCAACAATAACTTACTACATCAAAATCAATTCGGTTTCAAAAGAGGAAAGTCGGTTACAGACTGTCTGATTTATGCAGACCATCTCATAAATGAATCATTTTCCTTGACTTTTCAACGGCTTTTGATAGGATTGGCGTCCACGCTATACTTAATGAAGTAAATGAACGGAAACTAGGACCCAAAATCTTTACCTATATTGTCAACTTCATGTCAAACAGAAAAATAATGGTACGGATGGGACACCAAATCTCAAGCACTTGTCCGCTTTTTAACGAAGTGCCCCAGGGTACCCCGGTATGGGTAATTTTATTCCTAATAGCCTATAATAGACTCTGTAACATCCTAGCAATAGAAAAAAGAATTAACTTTACCGCCTATGCTGACGACTTCCACCTCATAATACAACTCAATAATAATAACTCATAACATTATTTCAAAACATTACCAGCTGGTGCAACTATTCTGGCGCAAACCTATCTCCAGATAAATGTAAACACATCCACATATGCAGAAAGCGCAAATGCTCTACTAACATCCACACAAACAATATCACAACCCCAACAGTAAGAACGCTTAAAATACTAGGAATACAGATGGAACTCCCATATAACTGAACTAGTAACTTCCCTTTCAAAAAGACTCGATATTATTAAATGTTTATCAAGTACTAAGTTTTACTGCAACACACATACATTGCTCAGCATAACTAGAGCCCTAATTATCTCAAAGATAGACTATGGCCTATTTCTCTACGGGGACTCCCCCAAATCAACATTAAACAAGCTTAAAACTAAACTTAATTCCGCAATTCGTACAGCCCTAGGTGCCTTCCGCACTACTCCAATTCATAACTTGTTGTTAGAAGCGAACATACATACCATCGAAAACAAGTTCGACTACCTCACAGCCAAACTTTTGTCACACCCCTGTTCAAAATATTAAAAACCTACCAAAGAATTAGAAAACGTAGGAAAACTATAAGATCTGTCCTCAACAAATTCGTATCGAAATGTTCTCAACTAAATCTTCCCTTTCATCCCTACAAAAATAAGAAACAAGAGCTAACTCGGAACCTAACACATTATCTTATAGGTACCTCTCTAAACTCTAATACCAAAAATGACACAAACCAATCCATATACCAACAAGAGTTCCTAATGATCAAATCTCTCAATAAGAACTGTACACTCATCTACATGGATGGCTCATAATCAAACACACTTTCCACATATTCCATAACTACAGAAAACACAGTCCTGAAATCGGGAATACTTCCATTCCACTCGTCAGTACTATCAGCTGAAACAATTGCCATATTAGAGGCAATTCAAACAATAAGTATAAAAAGAGGTAAATTTATCATATGCTCTGATTCCCTATCAGCCTTATAATCAATATCCCACCCAAATAATAATGAAACCTACCCAAGTGCCATTAGGTCACTCCTAATCAAACACATGCCAAAAATTAGACTTCTTTGGATACCTGGACATTCCAACATTACTGGTGATGAGCTAGCAGATAAAACGGGCAAGGAAGCGGCACGTCTTCCCCTTATATATACCCAAAACTTTAACATAAAAGACATAAATAGTTTCTTAAAACACCAGCTCCAAAACGAACATGAAAACCTAATACCAAAATCCAGCAACTGGTACCAGCAAATTTACAAAAAACAACATATTAGCGACAACTACCTTACATTCATCCCCCCAAAAATTCACTTACAAGGCTTGACCAAACTAAAATAATTAGACTCCGACTAGGACACACAAAGATCACTAAACTATATCGCACAGACAGAAACTATTCTCCTTTATGCCCTACTTGCCAAAATTATTTCCCAACTTCCACTGAACACATCCTCGACTCCTGCCACTTCTCATCAATCCTGAGAAGACAAATCTTCCATAACGACAAGCCCTCCCAACCCCACTCCAATCCCAACCAAGATAATATGAGTAAAATCATTAAATTCCTAAAATTATCTAACCTCTATCATCACATATAAAACTAATATCAAAACCCAGAATAAAAAAAATTTATATATATATACAAAAATACAAATTTTAATACATACAATTAAGAATTCCTAAAAACATTTACCATACATATGACACCAACACATACATTGTTACTTTATTAATATACTCTATTTAGATTTAAGCATACCAAATATGTATATATGTAATATTTTATTTCTAAACACAAGTATAGCGTAAGGCCATAGCAGCTAAAGCTATCCTGTTAGGTAAAGTTTTTTTTTTATGTAAACTTTTCTATCAGCTATAAATAAATACAAATTGTTGTGAGTATGGTTTATTATAAACTAACGAAATGCTTAAAGCTAACATTGCTTGTAATTTTAACACGATATTTTAACACTTTTGAACCTCTCCTTTTACATGCTTCTGCTCTATACTATTATAATATTTCGGATTGGCTGCTGTGAAGCGCTCGCCTCCAAGCTGCGTTCTACCCGTCTTCATCATGGTTCTCGCCCACTCCATTGTCTTCTCTCACGTAAAGTCAGGTCTACCACCGCACCTAACCTGTGCACTATCCCCAGTGCAGCTTTAAATTGCGACAGGGCCTTCTTAGTGTCTTTGTTCTTCTCTCGTCTATCTTCGACCTTGTTTTCCTTTCTAGGGCTGGCTTAGAGCTCCCTCGTAGAGCTTACTGAGGTGATGCTAACTGCATCGGAGTTTTGCTGGCCTCCTTTCCCCTGGGGACTCTAGAGGGGGCCTCCTGGCTTCCGTCTCCTCCTCATTTTTTAAATTTATTTTCTTTGTATTCATCTTGTTCGTACGACCGCCTGTTTGTCAAGGCGCACTTAGCAGCCAAAGTAGTGTGTGGGAATATCCGTTGTCTACCGCAATTGCGCCCTTGCCACGGTAAGGCCACCGCTACTTCCTAGGACTGTTCTCCGGAACACGACAGAAAAGATGAGAAAGACTTTAACTGCAATTTACGCTTGCAACACGGCGATAGGAAAAAGATGGGGTCTAAGATCGAATATCAGTACAAGATACAGCGGAAGTTAGACTAAACCTGCTTTACGGTGTTCAACGGTCGTCTGATATCATCAACTCCTTCTGTTGAGGACATGGTCGCCTCTTCAGGTGGCAATGCCGCTATGTGATCATCGGAGAAAAATACTGGGCTACCCAATGTCACCAAAAGTTTCGAATCATCTTCGCTAGCAACATATTTTTGTACTAACTAACTAATGAGCGCCACAATCAACCAATCGTTTTTCAAAGCCCAATGTATCGGCATCTCGAATAACGTACCGCTCTTCGTCAGTTACAGTTATATTTATACCTTCTCATATCCTTTCAGTTTAAATAATTTCAACAAAACTTCCTCTGGTTGTAGTCGTTTACTTAAGCTTTACCATTTGAATTTCAAATATTAAAACCTGAATGTATAACGTTTTATAAAAAAAACCATAACTTTTTCTTTTTAAATATTGTAATAAAACGGCGAATATTTGTAAACAATCTGTAATCTTGTATATGTCAACAGTATTTAAGCGCATGTATATGTTATTGTGAATTATCGCAGTGTCCTTTCACACTTTTCTTTCTTTATTCGCCTCCTTTATATGTTTTTTATGCGTTAAGTTACTCAATTGCTGATCGTCAAAGAGAGTGGTTGAAACACTGCGGTAAGCATATCTTTTTAATCAATTTCATGTAAGATATTAATTTTGATCTTTATAGAAATAAATGTGTGCGTGTGCATATATGTTTATGTAAGAAATGCGTGTGTTTTTTGGTATTCGCACATTTAATTCGTACAGCCAGAGCCATCGGAAATTGACAATTTTTATTTCGCATGATTCGCATTCAACTGTGCCGCCATTACATAAATGTGAAAAGCCGCTACTTTACATTGCCGTAGCCTCTGCCTTAATAAGAACTTAGCCGTCACGTCGGAGTCGCTAATGCTCCTTGAGGATTACACGCCTTTCATCTAAATTATATCCGCAGCCGGCGAAACACAACATTTAGTTTATATGCAGCCATTCGGGACGTCATCCCGAGAACCTATCATTCTAACGCCATACAAATTATTTATTTCTTCGCATCTAGTAGTGCGAAGGTCTCAATGTGCGCCTCCCAACTATGCAATGTGACTGGAATAATTCTAATTTATTAATACCTAAAGGTAACATTTAGGGTTACCAGCGTCGAGTGTCTCTGCAGTGGTTTGGTGGTAGAGCCACAAGTGATAACGCAGTTATTGTGGATGTAGACATCAGTGGCTCTGGTCAGAAACAGAAGCATAAGTTACGTCTCTCCAATGAAATAAAAATAATGTGGGTACCAGCGCACATAGGAATTCAAGGCAATGAAATAGCTGATAAAAGAGCTAAACAAGCTTGCGCTGAACCACTATACGTATCGGGACACTTCACCGATAACGATATTAAAAATTTAGCTAACCAAGTTCTCAGTGACAAATTCATTAGCGAGTGGAGTAGCTACAACCATCATTACAAATATTTTAATACGTCAGGGACAAGGCCAGTCTACCCTTCATACCCTTTTTCCAAGGATATAAGAACATTTATGCGTCTTCGCATTGGGCATACACTAGCTACTCATGAACATCTTTTGAAAGGCCTACCTAAACCAACCTGTCCGCATTGTGGTTGTACTGAATTCAATGTTATCCATATCCTCGACAACTGCCCAAACTCACAAGTAAAAAGAAGTGGAATATTCAACAACTCCAAGCCATCTGATCATCTTAAAATCCCTAGTGGCCGTAACATTAAACTAATTGCAAAATTTGTATCTCTTTGTAAAATAACCATATAATAAAAAAAAAAAAATCATTATCCAATATAAAATATTATTGATATTTTTGTAGTATTTTTATTATTATCACATAAGCTAGAAATAATTTATAATTTTGATACTTTAATAACCTTACATTGTATAACACTTTAACATTAGTTTAAAAATAAGCCGAAGGCCCTGGCAGCCAGTGCTTTAGTTTGTAAGTGGAATAATTATTAATAATTGTTTCTCTTTTAAATAAATAAATAAATAAAATAAGTTACGTCACGTATACGGAATCTCAGATCTTCAACTTCCAATGCAAAGTTTACAGGAAGAAGATGTTGATTCAAAGTTATTGGACAAGTTATCGATTCGACCATATGTCAACGCTATTCCCAAGGTGCTCATTGGATTGGACCACAGCCACTTGGGATTACCTAGTCAGATTGAGGCTTTACAACAAAACGGTTCTTATGCTGCATTTACGATGCTAGGTTGGGTAGTATTTGGACCCACTGATAACGTGAATCCAAGACAGTTGTCATGTTTGCATACGAGTACGTCCTGCCCCACCTGTTGAAGCCAATGACGACAAACGGGCGCGCGAAATCCTCGGGTCTACAGTTACAAAAGTTAATGAGTGTTTTCAAACAGGCCTTCTTTGGAAGCAAAACGATGTTCAGTTGCCCGTGAGTAACGCCATGGCTGAAAAAGGCTGGTGGGAATCGAGCGCAAAATGAAACGAGATGAAGCATTCGCCCGGGAGTATCGCGGAATCATCCAAGGTTACGTAAGCAAGCAGTACGCCAGAAAATATCAACCGACATGGTACCTACCACATTTTGCGGTGATGAATGCTAACAAGCCGGGAAAGTTACGTCTGGTCTTTGATGCCGCTGCCGCCGTCAACGGATGCTCATTGAACAGCCTCCTCCTGAAAGGTCCTCAACAATATCAACCTATGCCGACCGTGCTATTCAATTTTCGTGTGGGCACAATCGCTGTCGCTGCTGACATTAAAGAGATGTTTCACCAAATATTAGTGAGACAGGAGGATAAGTGTGCACAGAGTTCCCTTTGTGTAGCCCAATATGTCAAAAACATAAACGCACTGGAACACCGCGAATGCTATCCACGTGCCTATGAATCCATCACGCAACGTCATTATGTTGACGATTATGTGCACAGTTTTGCATCCGTGGAAGAAGCCATTCGAGTGGCCGATCAGGTCAGAAGTATTCATAAGAACGGCGGGTTCGAATTACGTAACTTTTCGTCAAGTTCATTAGAGGTCAAAACTGCGCTTAGCAAGTCGGAGCAATTATCAAACAGCCAAGTGTCATTGTCGATGAAACGTTTGCTTAGAATGTATTGGCAACCAAGTACCGACGAATTTATCTACGCTCTCAAGTTTCACAATGTAAATGATGAAGTGGACCACCCCCGCAATTACAGCTTCACGTATTTGTAGATACAAGTGAAGACGCCTTTGCAGCCAAGACGAGGTGTGCACCACTTAAGCCAATGACGATTACCCGCCTTGAGTTGCAAGCAGTAGTTCTGGGTACACGACTCCCAGACACCATCATCAAAGAGCATGCAATAGTAGTTCACAGGCGCGTTTTGTGGAGTGATTCCAAGACGGTTTTGAGTTGGATTAGATCCGGAACACATCGGTACAAACCATTCATTGCGCATCGCGCATCATTTGACATTTGTCCATCATCACGGTGGTTAGGTGGACCATCCTTTTTATTCAAACTGGGGAGATGTGGCCAGTAACGAAAGGTATTGATGAACTTGTGGAAGAGGGTGAAGAACTTCGACCGAAATTCACAATGTTAGTCGTGGATAAGTTCTCGAATTTGACAAAGTTAAAAAGGACAGTTGCTTGGATCGCCCGTTTCATTGCCAATTGCCACTTCAAACAAAGTACTGACAGATGTCTTACCGTGGAAGAGTTAAATATCGCGGAAATATATTTATGCCGCCTTGCTCAATCTGTCTCATATTCATTTGAGCTTAACCAGCTAAGAAAAGGTGCATGTCTAACGAAAGGAAGCGACTTATATAAGCTTTCGCCATTCATCGATTCGGAGGGTCTCTTGCGCGTGAGTGGATGTATTAATGCCGCCAGCTGTTTGCCGTACGACACTACGCGACCTATTATTTTAGCTCCAACTCACAATCTTACGAGTTTAAGTTTAATGGACTGTCACAATCGAATGAAGCATCAAAACGTGGAGGCGACGATATGTGAAATTCGTAGAAGGTATTGGATACCGAACATCAGACGTACACTGAAGAGAATCATATCGACTTGTCTTGTTTGTAAGATTTCGAAGAGCATGCCCTCACAACCAATGATGGGCCAATTACCGAAGGATCGGTTAACACCGTTTATAAGACCTTTTTCTTACACAGGTATTGACTATTTTGGTCCGATTAATATATTGATTGGTCGACGTAAAGAGAAAAGATTGGTGGCACTATTTACTTGCCTTACTATACGGGCCATACATCTGGAAGTCGCTGCAGATCTGTCAACGGATGCGTGCATCCTAGAGTTGCGAAACTTTATTAACCGTCGTGGTTTGCCTGTGAGGATTCGCAGCGACAATGGTAAAAACTTTGTTGGTGCTAACAACGAGGGAATCCGGTTTCGTGAAGTATTTGATTGCGATCGTATTCAGAACGAGCTGACATCGAAAGGAATCGAGTGGATATTTAATTGTCCGAACAATCCAGCAGAAGGTGGCATAAGGGAGCGCATGGTGAAATGCGTTAAGCGTGTACTCAATGTAACTATGAAGGAAGTTGCCCCACGTGAGCACACTCTACAATGTTTGTTAATCGAAGCAGAGAATATCGGCAACTCTAGACCTCTACCCACCTACCGTTGACACCAGATCAAGATGAGCCGCTCACGCCGAATCACTTTCTGCTTGGATCTGCCAATATAGCGCAAACGCCGGCTATCAACGATCCAGTTGAAAAAACTTGTGCACATATGCATAGAAGCAGTACACCGTAGAGTTGATGGAATTATCAGAAGGGCAGACTTGCGAACAAGCAGTGGAGTCCTGAATCGTCCCGTATCGAAGTTAGCCGTTTTAGACGTAGAGTAAGTGAATCGGATTGATTCACGGAGGAGGGAGTGTAATAAAACGGCGAATATTTGTAAACAATCTGTAATCTTGTATATGTCAACAGTATTTAAGCCCATGTATATGTTATTGTGAATTATCACAGTGTCCTTTCACACTCTTCTTTCTTTATTCGCCTCCTCGTCAAAGAGAGTGGTTGAAACACTGCGGTAAACATATCTTTTTAATCAATTTCATGTAAGATATTAATTTTTATCTTTATAGAAATAAATGTGTGCGTGTATGTTTATTTAAGAAATGCATGTGTTTTTTGGTATTCGCACATTAAATTCGTACAGCCAGA
This sequence comes from Ceratitis rosa, assembly GCA_037013455.1. Lineage (NCBI taxonomy): Eukaryota > Metazoa > Arthropoda > Insecta > Diptera > Tephritidae > Ceratitis > Ceratitis rosa. Next base: position 1,105,254 of record JAWMAG010000057.1, read on the forward strand.
GCCATTGGAAATTGACAAATATTTAAGAAGCAAAAAAGAGGGCAGTGAAAGTGCAAAAAGAATAAAACTAAACAACAAAAAAAAGTCAAAAACCGAAAAGAAGTGAAATCGTACAGATAGCGGACGGTAGAGAAGTGTAAAATAAAATAACATCAAAACGGAAATTATTTTTAAATAAAAGAAATGTGAAACAGTGCGACAGAAAAAAAGTGACAGTAAAAGTGCAAAAAATAAATTAAATAATTTTATATACAATAACAATATCGCCTAAAATAATTCTCGTGGAGTACATTCGAAAATGACATTTAGACATAGTTTTTAGTTTCGAATACAATTCGCTTTAGTCAAAACATAAATACAAGCATATATTCCAACATAATCTATATCATATAAACTTAAATTAATATTGCTAATAAACAAATGTAGAACATAGTTAAATTTGCGCATGTACATACATATGTACTTTTATTCTCAACATATGTGCGTCCTCTATATATTAGCAGAGCTCACCAACGAAACGAAACTGACTCAATTTCTCTTTCACACATTTTCTGTATACGAGTAAAAATCTTATTGTGCACATGCGTGTTCGTTCAGTAATTGTGATCGTTAAAACAGGAGCAATCATCGGCTAAAAACAGCGTGGTAGTGAGACGCAAGTTGGTCCAATAGTTGGTGACAAAGAAAGTGAAATAATTGCAGGGTATGTACACACGTACACAAACTTTGAAACTTTGAAAATTCGATTTAAAAACAATACAAAACATTTAAAAATAATAAGTTGAGGGCGTGAAGAAAAAAATTTTGTATTGTATAAATTAATATGTTGTTATCCCGCCGATTAATATGTTGATATTCCAATTAATATGTTAACATCCCGCCGAAGCAAGTATTTTTATAGAAGGCAAAACAGGAACTGACTTTAGTACAAAATTATATTTAAGGCTAAACCTGGACCCATAAGCTTGGAATATGTTTGGAGAAACCGACTATGGTAGTCAGAAAACTAAACTTAGGCGTCAGCGGAATATATTTGGAGCAGTGTACTTCCCGCGAAGCTTGTCTTCTCTTTGAGATTTGCCATATGATGATAAAGCAACTTAAGATGACGCTGAGAGCAACACCGACGATGAGCAATGTATTGAATGAATCGGCGGATGCCAGCTCGTCTTTGACGCCTTGGATGGCACGGAACTTTTCATTGCTCATCATATCGAGTTGCGGCATACTTAAGACTTGGTCGTGACTAACGATGTAAAACAGCGGTGACCCCGCTATGCCGGGCTTCCTCTTTAGTATTTCACGCTGGTTCACATATTGGGTGCCATTGATGATTGCGGAGAAACGGAAGCTGACGAGGTGTGTCCCGTTTGTAATGATCTCTGGGCCATCGTCTGTACTGACCCGTGCTGTGCTCTCGTTGATAATTATCATTCATTCATCTACTTGCGAAATAGGCTTCAGGTGGCTTGGCTAAGTGCGGCAGGACGCCGCGCCACTAGCTTGCGGTGCTCTTGTACAGGTGTATTGTGCCGTTGACTTGCAAACGGATGCCAATGTTATTGTTACTCATTCATTAACCGCTAGTACGTCATCGTTGCATTCGGATACGGTGTAATCTTGTAGCTGTAGTGTTACATGTTGATGTGATGCCGGGAAGATGGGTATTCCATGAATATATGAATTATATTCTCGGACTGTAGAAATTTTAGTTAAAATTTTCTCAAAATCTCCATGATCAAAACTAGTGGGATTTATTATGTCAGCCTTAGCTCATTTAATTGTGAGAATCAAGTTTGAAACCTGCTTTATTAAAATTAAATTTCTCGTCAATAATGTTTCATATAAATGCGGTGTGTCAACTAAATCATTCTTGTTTGCTTAAATATTTCAATTATCGTATCTGTGAAGTTATTAATTTGTTTCTGAAATCATTGGTAATTGGTTTGCTTCCTTGAGGCTGTTTGAAATCCGGTACAAAAGAGTATCACCCTCGGATGCCAGGATATTTCTTAGACTCTCAAAGGCGTTTTGTTGAGTTTCATTGAACTCATTTTTTAGTGATTAGTAATTAGTAAGGCCAAGGAATGATCGCATACTAAATAAGTTTTTGGGCTCAACGTATTCCCGTATGGCTCTAACTATTTCGGGGTCAGTTTTTATACCGTTTTTGGTTACTACAAAACCCAAGAGCTCGATGCTCTCTTTTAAGAACTTCGTTTTCTCTTGCGATACTCTCACATTGGCATCGGACAAGCATTCTAAAATTTTGACGATATCCTTCTCGTGGTCGAACTCATTTTCAGAAAAAATTATGACGTCAGCCACATAAACGTAGCATACCTTTCCTATGGGTTCTCTTAAAATGTTGGTAACGGTTCTTTGAAAAATGCTTCCCGCATCAACAACAACAACAAAAAAAGGAAGTACCAACATCACCGTAAAAACCTTCTCAGCCAGGTTAGCGTCAAGCCGGAGTCTCAAAGCCTAAGTAACTTGAAATACCCCCATATTGCTTTTTCAATATATTTATGTATGTAAAAGCACGTACATGTATGTATGTATATATATATATATATATACATATACAGCCTTGGCCAAAAGTATTAGACAACCCACTAATTACTGAATTTTTTGTTTTAACAAGTGAAGTAATAAAGTTTTATTAGTAAAAGAGTGAAAATACAATGAATTAGTGATAATAACATTAATACTTAGTAGGTCCACCCGATTTAATAACGGCAGCAATTCTCTTACGCATGCTGCGTACAAGCTTTGCACATTCCTCCGTACTTATAGCATACCACTCGTTAATTAAGGCATTATTTAAGGACAGTTTTTGATGTTATACTGTGTTCCTTAATCTTGTGTTTTAAAATAGCCCACATGTGCTCAATGGGATTAAAATCTGGAGACTGTACAGGCCAATCGTGGTCGCTGATTTGTGACAAGGAGCATTGTCTTGCTGAAATTGAACCCCGTCTAAATTAGTATCGCCGAAAATGCGCGTTAACGAAGGCAGAAGAACAGCTTCTAATACATTTATGTCCATGCGATCCTCGCAAACGAACATTTCGCCAACACCATCAGAAACCATGCAGCCCCAGATCATAATGCTGCCTCCTCCATGCTTATCAGTGGGTACCACGTAATCTGGATGATATTCTTCCCCAACCCGCCGCCTCACGAACGTCACACCAGGTGTTCCAAATACCTGTAGAAAAGAAAAAATAATGTTTTAATAACATTTGTATTATGTCTTCAAAATTGCTCTAGGGTAAGAAGCTATGGCTGTTAATACCTGAAGACGATCTTAACTAAGCTTACCTCGAAGTAAGTAAGTAAGTAAGTAATCTTCTTCCGTGAAATATTGGTATCGGTGAGCCCATTCCAAACGATTTTTTCTATTCTTTTCTGAGAGCCACGGTTTCTTTCGGGCTTTACATCCTTTTAAACCTGCTTCCAGAAGTCTTCTTCTAGCTGCTCGAGCACTAACTGGCTTACTAAATTCATCCGAAAGGGCAGCTACAAGGGCACAAGAAGATTTTTCGCGATCCTTGAGAGACTCGCGTATAAGTATTCGGTCTTCTCGTTTACTGGTTAGACGATTTCTTCCACTTTTTTATTTATTATTGTGGGGTTTCGTCTTCCCAAATCGCCTGATCGCACATTGGACTGCGCACCGCGAACATCCCACCAAATTGGCAATCTCAACCTGAGACTTACCTTCTTCATTTAGAACTTGAATTCTAACCCTACCATCGTAACTAATTTTACTTTTTTTAGGCATTTTGGTATATATGAAGTTTTTTTTATAAGATTGGTAACTTTTCACTAAATGTAATTTACACTTTCACTTTCAAATTTGAAATGCGAAAATATTTTATGAATTTCTTACAAATGACAATTTTTAGGTTTAGCTTACCCAGAGTGCTATGACTTTTAATATTACAAAATTTATTCGTTTAATCAACAGTTGAACATCCATGTAAGACATTTACAAAAAGAAGTGGTATCTTTGATAGCCACATTTGAGAATACTTGTATTTTAGTGGGGTGCTTGATACTTTTGGCCAAGGCTGTATATATATATAAATATTTGCAAAAAAAAAGTAATAATTTTGTACTGGCTTGCCCACCAAAAAATTCCACTTAATCACTCCCCCAAAATTAACAGTTTTTAAATATTCCATCGTTTTTTATCTAAAACGGTTTGCCTACAATTATCAACAAAAAAATTAAGCGGGGAAAATTCAAACTTCATACGTAACTGAATATACATACATGCAGCATATCTATGTACATAAAAATTGACAATAAGTTTTCATGTGTTTTTATAACTCAAATATCACCGAACCGATCCCCTTGAAATTTTCAGAAGACTTTCGGGTAGTTATGTAGATGGTTTAAGAACAAGCATGAAGCATGTCTGCTGATATTTGCTTTGAGTGCGTTCAAAATTCATAGTTATTCGAAAGGAGCATAAAATGTGTGAATGTGCGAATGTGTGAATGTTGCTGCTAGCGTGAGAGTATTCAAAGAAAGAGATGAAGCAAACGACAAAAAAAAAAAAAAAATGAACGACATGCAATGACAAGCAATGACAAGCAAGTCTGCTGATGAATGCGTTCATCAAATCTTTGTACTGTCAAATTAGTGCAATGACATTCGGTCTTTCTTTTTTGTATATTGAGCGGTAAACACGTGTTTTTCTCTTTCATTCAATTTTGTGCTTTTGGAAATCAAATTGGATATTTTATTTGGAAATCGTATTCCATGCAAGTATTTTGCATCATATATTTATAGTGTTTTTAAACTTAATTTTTTTTTGAATTCGTAATAAACCGGATTTGCTACACACGTACTTTATTGAATCGGTATGTGTTGTTATTAGTGCGGTGTTTTTTTTCTTCGCATTTCATTTTGATTTATTGCGCAATTTATTTTAATTTGCGTTTTGTTTCTCCATTGAAAAGTGACAATTTGATTTAAAATGCATTTTTTTAATTTTTTTACAGATTTTGTGAGATTTCAATCGTGCCATTTCTATTTTGTTGTGTGCTTCATACGTCTTCTCGAATTCGTTCATCAATCAGTTCACTTGCATATGTACGTGTAGATGTGTGTTGATTTTTATTGTTTTGGTTGTTGTTCTTATGTAGACGTGCAGCTATATGATTAGTTTCGTTATTGCAATGTATGTGTACAATTTTCATAAATTAATCGTTCCTCAAATTTCATCATACAGCAAAAAAAAAATACCACGACCAAGGCGTGCTAATATTGGTCGCCGTACACGTAATGCTTCTTCTTTATCGTCAAATAGAAGATTGCAAAGTGAGGAACAGCGTGCACAAATTAATGCCGATAACAGAGATCGATATGCACGAAATAGAAATTCACCTAATCGATCTCTTGAGAGCCAGCCACCTCGAAATCGGCCAATATGGCTGTATTGGCGGAATGACGGTGAGATGTGCACATTGTGATGCAGCCAAATTTCCAAATGAAACATACGGCATGTGCTGTGCTAACGGCAAAGTGAAATTGCCAAAGTTTGAATCTCCACCCGATCTACTACGTTCGCTGATTTTTGGAATGTCATCAACGTCGACACATTTTTTGTCTCATATTCAAGAATACAACGCATCATTTCAAATGACTTCTTCATGAAAATTGCAATCAGAGCAACAATTTCTTCGAGGTTTTCAAAAATTCAAACCCAAAATCGAATTACATACCTCACATATTAAAGATCAGATTAACCATCGCGCTGGCTCATTATTACCATATCCTGATACCGATCATCAATTCTTACAAAACTATTTCGTTGGAGATGAAAATCGCGAATTGGATCGGCGATGTACAATTGCTTCGAGGTCAAGGCGACAAATTATTTCTGTGCTTCAAACATTTTTTCATCAACACAAAGAATTAATCCGATTATTCAAAATCGCTCTCGATCGTATGCCATCGGATAACCACAAAATCATCATAAAACCCGGTAGAACACCCTTCGGAGAGCATGCAAGACGATTTAATGCACCGACAATCCATGAAGTGGCTATTGTAATTGTTGAGGACCAGTTTCGATCTCGCGACATCGTGCTACATCGAAGAAATGAGCAATTACAGCGTGTTTCAGAGCTTCACCGCAGCTATGATGCATTACATTATCCATTATTGTACTAAAAAGGTGATGACGCCTATCATATCAATATACCAATGATAGATCCACAGACCGGTAAAATATAATATAAATTCAATATGCATTCATTTTAACACAAGAAGACATTTTAATTTTTTGATAATGCATTCATTACAGGTCGTGACCTTCAAAAGAAAGTTAGTGCGATGAACTATCGCCCACAATAAGACAATTTCATTTTGAAATGTTGCAAACTTTTCCATCAATAAGCTGTTGACATGTACGCAAAAATCGAAACAGAACATCTTAATTACCTTCGATTCAATCAAGCAAATTTACGATCGGAAGAATATATACACTTGCGAGATGCAGTAGTGAATGATGGTAATGCAAATGATACGTTTTACAATATTACCATCCACATATGTCGGCAGTCCGCGTCACATGCATGAATACACGCAAGATGCAATGTCATACGTCCGCAAATATGGTCGACCAGACTTATTTATAACATTTACATACGGACGTAAATGATAATTTATTTGTTGATCAAAAACCAATTGATCGGCACGATATAACTGCGTGTGTATTTCGACAGAAATTAAAGGCATTGATGGATTTGATTGTCAAATTTTAAATATTTTGAGACGTGCGTTGTTGGATGTATTCGATTGAATGGCAGAAACGAGGGCTACCACACGCACACATATTCATATGGTTGATTCAAAAAGTTACACCAAATGATATTGATCGCATTATATCAGCCGAAATTCCAGATCAAAACAGTGATCCACAATTATTTGAAGTTGTTACGAAAAACATGATTCACGGCCCATGCGGTGAACAAAATTTAAATTCGCCATGCATGATCGATGGAAAATGTTCAAAGCGGTATCCAAGAGCATTGATCTCCGAAACAATAACAGGCAATACGATGGGTATCGACGTCGGTCACCAGACGATTTTGGCCATACAACAACAATTAGAGTTCGAAATCAAGACGCTATCATTAATAATCGTTGGGTAGTGCCATATTCACCGGTATTATCAAAAATATTTGACGTTGAATATTGTCATTCAGTGAAGTCGATCAAATATATATGCAAATATGTCAACAAAGGAAGCGATATGGCTGTTTTTTGGAGTAGCTGGTGACAATAGATATGATGAAATTTCACAATATCAAATGGGACGTTACATTAGCACTAATGAAGCTCTTTGGAGAATTTATTCATTTCCAATGCATGAGCGATATCCTGCTGTGGTTCATTTGGCTGTTCATTTGGAAAATGGACAACGTGTTTATTTTACTGATACAAATGTGGAGCAGGAAGCGGCATAGCCACCAGCAACAACATTAACTGCATTCTTCCAATTGTGTGAAAGTGATGAATTTGCCAGAACATTGCTGTATTCGGACGTACCACACTATTTCATTTGGACTGCAACAAAATGGCAGCGATGTAAAAAAGGAGAGCACCAGTTGATGGTCACCCAGGCGTTTTATTTGAAGATACTATGGGAAGGCTGTACACAGTTCATCCAAACAACGTAGAGTGCTATTATTTGCGATTGTTGTTGGTACACGTTGTAGGACCACGCTCATTTCAACATTTGAGAAGAGTTAATGGCCATTTATGTCAGACATATCGCGAAGCATGTGAACACTTACATTTGTTGGAAAATGATGCACATTGGGATTTGACACTTAACGATGCATCGACTCCTTCTTCTCCACATCAAATACGTATGTTATATGCCATAATATTATCGACATGCTTTCTATCGAATCCGCTTGATTTGTGGAATAAATATAAAGATTTTATGGCCGAAGACTTTTTAAATCGAATGCGTCATCACACCAAAAATCACGATTTGCTGATCTCATTGGAAATGTATAACGAGGTATTGATGTCGATTGAAGATATGTGCCTTGCGATGGCAAATAAAGCATTAGGTCAATTAGGTATGCATTCACTCAATCGTCCAATGATTGATTTATTTGATCGAGAATTGCAACGTGAACAACAATATCAATGAATTGTAAACATTTGTGAATTCGAATTTACCCAAATTGAACGACCAACAAAAACATGTTTACGATACCATTATGCAAGCAGTACAAAATGATGCTGGTGGATTATATTTTTGGGATGCGCCTGGAGGTACGGGTAAAACATTTGTGGTATCATTGATTTTGGCAGCCATTCGGTCACAACAAAAAAATTCCATTGGCACTTGCTTCGTCTAGAATTACTGCTACTTTATTGTATGGTGGACGAACAGCACACTCAGCATTAAAATTGCCGTTAAATGTGCAGGTTTGTTTGTATTCATTGCTTGATCGATTTAAAATACATTAGTGTTAATTACTATGATATTATTTTTGAACGTACAGGTGATTGACAATCCCACATCCAACATATCAAGCAATTCTGCAATGGCAAAAGTTTTGCAGCAAGCAGCAATTATTCTATTGGATGAACGTACAATGACCCATAAAAAATCTCTGGAAGCATTAAACCGTACAATGCAAGATCTACGTCGCAATCAACAAATTTTTGGTGGTGCACTAATATTGTTGTCGGATGATTTCCGCCAAACATTGCCCGTGATTCCACGAGCAACATTAGCGGATGAAGTCAATGCGTGCTTGAAGTCATCTTTCCTGTGGCGATATGTCCAAAAATTGGCATTGAACATAAACATGCGTGTTCAATTGCACAATGATCAATCTGCAGAACAGTTTTCGAAGCAATTGTTAGAAATCGGAAGTGGCAGAGTTCCAAATACAAATGGCTTGATCACTTTGCCAAACAATTTTTGTACAATTCTACAATTCAAAGGCGAATTAATTGAACGCGTGTATCCAAATATTATTCAAAATCACAGAAATCACGATTGGTTGACAGAACGAGCAATATTGTCACCAAAAAAATTTACATGTCAATGTAATCAATTTTCACATTCAAGAAAAATTGCCAGGCACACTGACATCATATAAATCTTTTTGATAGCGCAACAAATGAAGATGATGCAGTGAATTTTCCAGTTGAATTTTTAAATTCCCAAGAACCGCCTGGTATGCCACTGCATCGTTTGAATTTAAAAATCGGCTTATCAATAATTTTACTACGGAATTTAAATGCACCAAAATTGTGCATTGGTTGTAAGAAAATAGATGCCGAATTGATTGGCAAAGCGAAAGGAGAAATTGCGCTCCTACCGCGTATTCCGATGATACCAACAGACATGCCATTTGAATTCAAGCGAGTGCAATTCCCAGTGCGTCTATCATTTGCCATGTCCATCAATAAGGCACAAGGACAAACGCTTCAAGTATGCGGATTGAATTTGGAAGAGCCGTATTTTTCTCACGGGCAGCTATACGTGGTCTGTTCAAGAGTTGGCATTCCAAACTCTTTATTTGTGTACGTTCCAAATGGACAGACGAAAAATATAGTTTATCCAAATTTTTTGGATTGAAAATAAAAATTTTGAAATAAAATAAATGACTTTCATATAAAAAATTCTAGAATTTCTCATTGCATTTTATGACTGCATGCGGCGAAGGGCATAGGGGTCCGCTAGTAATATTTATATTTGCATATCTACACGTACATATACCATATGCACAACCTTTATCCCACACACATTTGCTTCCCATTCAGGCGTTCTCTCAAACATACAAGCATATTGCACTCAGACGCGCTGAGACAAAATAAACAAAAGGAGGCGGTGCTTAATATACACAGTGGGTCCCGACGAAACAGTTATTACCCTTGTTTCCAGTGGTATAAAAGAGATTAATTTTTAACAAAAAGTATTAGTAAAACTCAATTATTTCAAATGAAATTATTTATTTGGGGATAAATATCCGCTTTCGGAATTAAAAAAAAAAATTTCATATACAATATTGTCAAAATTTTCGATTTCCGCATACACACCCACATATTTGCACTCACATGCGCTGAGGCAAAATATACATAAAATAGGGGAAACCCAATATATTTTACCAAAAAAAAAAATTATACCAAAACAAAACTCAATTTATTTTACAAAACCCACCAACTATCAATTTAATTTTTTCTCATAAAACCCAGTAATTTAAATCCCTATAATTTCAAAATGCCAGAAGAAAAGGCACAAAAAGCAGCATCAACCAAGATGAACAGATAAAGCTCATCTTTGAAACAAGCAAGCTGGATGTCTTCTGAGCAAAATTATTTCACCTATGTCACAAGGCAAAAGGTCAAGGGGCCTTATGGTGTAACAATACCCTCTCACTGACGAAAGTTTTCTGGTTGCTTAGGAAGCATTAAAAATTACCAGCCCTTAGTTATAACGAACGTCACCCCATAATTATCCCAAGAAACTCGATATTCTGCACTCTGCTGTTAACTTTTCTCCACACTACCATGCTGCATGCTGGAAACCAGTCAATGATGCGAATGGTACTACATCTCCCGACTCAAACCCAAAATAAAAAGATGCATTTTTCATGCACCATACGTATGCAGCAGATGAGAGTTTTAAGTCATTGGAGACCACAAATTTAGCTTCGAGGAACTCACAACACTGATGAAAGGAATCGAAGCGAACGCTCTCAGCTATGTCGCAAGATCCGCAAAACCTACTAGCACTCACCTCTGGACACTTTCTCAGCGGTGCTCCATTGTTATGGATACCCGAACCAGTGCCGAAGAACTTTCTCTGGTTCCCAAATGACAAAAATTCAAATTTCTTCACCACCAAGTTAGTACCGGAAGGAAGAACGAATCTCTCAAAGAATTACACAAGAGATACAAATGGAAAAGGGCGGAAAGTGACGTAAAAGAAGGAGACTAAGTTGTCATCAAGGACCTTCTCCAAAATTTGCGAATCATCTTTGTTCACAACACTTTGTTTTGGGGGTTTTCAACCCCCAACGCATCGACATCTCGAATCAGGTACCGCTCTTCGTCAGTTGAGTTTAGAATTTTATTTTATACCTTTTTATATCCCTTCAACTTAAATAATTTTAACAAATCAACCTCTGGTTGTAATCGTTTATTAAAACCTGTAAAACAAGTTTTACCATTAAATAATTTACATTTGTAAATCTTACACTATGTAAATTAACCATTTGAATTCCAAATATTAAAGCCTAAAGCTATAACGTTTTATAAAAAGACCTGGACTTATTATTCTATTTCTTTTGAAACGGCCTATTTTCTACCCACACTCAGCAATAAACACCTTCGAACGCACTACTAACTCAACTTCCTTCCACTGCGCCATTATCTTTTGCGATCGTCATCAATGAACAAACTGAAGGAATTCTCGACTAAACGCAACACTGCCGTGATCTTGGTACACAAGCACAGTGACATTCCAGGCACTTGCTTGACAGATGAACTAGCGAGAGAGAGAAACCATGCACCGTGTACATGTCCTCGGCAAAGTATTAGGTGAAGTAAAAAGTTCGTTTTTTTATGCAAATGGTTCCAAACGGTTTTCTGGCTTATCTTTAGTTCCTCAGCTATTAAATAAGTGCTCACGTGACGGTCTGTTTCCACTATTTCCATGATTTTATCGCAATTTTCGACGACAGGCCCACCGACGCGTAGTGCATCTTTGACATCGAAATTATCGGAACGGAACCTAGCAAACCACTTTTGTGCTACAAGTTCGTTTACAGTATCGGGCCCATAAACTAAATTAATTTTTTTCAGCCGCTTCGGCTGCTTTGTCGCATTGATCGAAGAAAAATTGTAAAATATAGCGAATTTTCTCTTTGCTGGTGTCCATCTTTGACGAGCACTCACAACGTACTGAGTCAATCAATCGAAAAACGGTCAAAGATAAACTTTTAGCGCGAATAAACACGTTTTCAGCGCCGTATAGTATGACATGATGCGACACGTAACACTAGTAATATGGACAATAACGCCATTTCTTAGATAAAAACCGAACGAAATTTTTGCTTTACCTAATATATGCTAAAACTGGCCTTTGCCAAAAAACGAGACTCTAGAGGTCTGAATGAGATCACGTGCAACGTGACCAGACAGCTATGGCCAAAATTGGGCGTGAAAATATTAAAACGTCTTATCCGTCTATAGCCGTTAACGACAGGCATCAAAAGAAAATTGCGAATACAAATAAAATTTTATTTACGGCTTAACTTAATATTGGTACAATATAAATGTAGCAAAAAAAAAAAAAACGTTGACAACACTGTTACTATAGGATGCTCGAAATAATGAAATTGCACGTGATGCCAATTGCGCTAGTTTCAGTGGCAATTACATAAGGTTTCTGAGCGCGTGTTGAGTTGCAATTCTGAGGAACAGATTCAGGTATATTTTAAAACTTTATTACTTAAAGGAAAATGAAATGTTTCGATCTCTGTGAATTTTTTTTATTATTCTTAGAATTTTTTGATTATTCTTAGATTTATATTGAGCTAAAAAAAAGATACTTTTGTTCTCAGTTGAAATCAATTTTAGCATATTCTGTAGCTATTCCTTATCGTAAATAAGTGAAAATCTTCCGCGGATATTTTCCCTACTTAATAATTTATATCGTTTTCCCCGTAGACCTTCAGTATCAGTATACAACGCGTCAGCTTCTGAAGACTTTAAAGGCACTGAAAATGTTTGTTATGGTTTTTAATAGCAAACTGTACAAGAAATGACAGAACAGTAAGCAAAGGAAATCTAGATTCTTGACAGAAAATCAATAATGGTTGAAAGGAGAAGTTGCGTTTCCACCTAAATTTCTTTATTCACTGCCATCTTGTAGCAATTTGAGTATTTCGTATTTCCAGAAAAAAAATCTTTTTATGACCGCCATATAAAAGTGGAAAAACGAAAACTAAAAGAACTCGTTGTCTCGTCTTCTCAGGAAGAACTAACCTTAGCGTCTCAGATTAAATTGTTATCATCGGAAAATACAGCTAACATCATTGGAAAATTCATATCATCGCCGTCCCGAGCAACAAAAATTAAGAGATTGATGCAAAGTTAAGTGTTAAACAGATATTGTATCTTAAGGCAAAAAGCAATGCAGGAAGGTTCTAATTTATATCCAGCATAACGTCTGGTAAAATAAGAGAAAAAAGTGTTATCCTCCAGAGGTAAGTATTATAGTTGCAGACACATTTCAAGTCAGATCGAAAGAAGAGAAAGAGTCTATGACATTACGGAAAACACGCATACAAAAACGTTTTTATAATACAGTTAGACTTCTAATAGATATGCAAAAACAATCAGTCGGTAATACAAATGATGGCAATTCTGCTCAAAGATTTTTTAGAGATCCACGACTCACGTCAGATATCACTGGAATAAATGTCGAATCATTTGAGTGCTTCCGTGTGATTCTGTGGACTCTGTCCTGTGACATGGGAATATACCCTAAAGGATTCAAATTATATGCCAAAGAAACTAGAGGATTGTATTTGAGGCACTACTCTTGGTATTACATGCCAGCTAGTATCCACAAAATCCTTGTGCGTTCAAAGGAAATTATAGAACCATGTATTTTACCATTAGGTCAGTAAGCAGAAGAACCGAATAACAAGGAGTACAAGAAGTATCGAGAACATTTCAGCCGTAAAACCAGTAGGAAAGCTACAAACAGACATGTTCTATATCGATTCTTTATTGCGTCTGATCCACTCATTTCGTCTACCCATGGACTACCAAAGGAAAGCAATATGTTCAAGAAGAGATCAAATGGAGAAAGTTCCTTGTCAGAATCATCATCAGAAGGCGAAAATACAAATACAAACCAGTTGACTTTAAGAATATAAATCTTGCAAAACACATGTCTGAAAAAGTGAAATAGCGTATAAAGTGTTAGAGATATATCAAATTTTATATGATTTTATATGACGAATAACACACTATGCGTTGTGACCAACGATTATTTGATAGCTCGTGGTCCGTATCCCTTATCGTTAACTCTTTTTTTCAACACTGACAACTTCAGCATATTTATAAAAATAATAATAAAAGTCTTCTTTTAAGCGCGCGAATGGCTGATAAACGTAATAATTTTGATATAATAATCATCTGATAAATAAATTTTGATTTTTGTATGGGAAAACAATTATCAAGTTTATCGTAAATTTTACTACTCATTGTATATTTACGCTTTCATAAGTGTGACCATACCTAACCGATAGCTCACTTATTTAAAAGTAAGTAAAAAACACGTAATCTGATTGTGCAACATGGAGGAGGTAAGAAGCAAATTACGTGCGTAAAACAGTTTTAAATTGAACTAATTTTCATTTTCCTTTAATTTTAGATACCAAATGCAAAACGCAAGCGTACAATACGGAATCAACCCCATTGATAGACAGAATCGGAGACAGTTTTCTTTTTGGTCCGCTGCAGATGCAGTCAAAGATAGTGCGAAATCTTTCGACGTAGATACATTGATTAATATATAAAAATTAAGCAATATTTTAGCCCTTTTTCAGAAACCGACCGCACAAAAATCTTATGACAAGTTGAAGAGTAAAACAAATTTGGGGATTGCTGGCTAATAATGCTGGAATTCAATCGGCGATACCACGAAAGAACGCTGGTCCAGCTGTAATTTACCAATCTACGCATAGTGTAGACCTTATTGTATCCAATCCAAGTGAGGAAATCTGTACTAATTATGATCCAAATAACTCCCTTACTTTTATATTGGAGAGTGAACATATATTTCACGACATCGGTGAAACATATAGTCCAAAACCTTCACTATCTTATAACGTTTTCGATTTATATATATATATATATATATATATATATATATATATATATATATATATATATATATAATTGGCGCTTTGTAACCGCTAAAGCGATTTTCCTCCTCCAATCCAAGTGAGGAAATCTGTACTAATTATGATCCAAATAACTCCCTTACTTTTATATTGGAGAGTGAACATATATTTCACGACATCGGTGAAACATATAGTCCAAAACCTTCACTATCTTATAACGTTTTCGATTTATATATATATATATATATATAATTGGCGCTTTGTAACCGCTAAAGCGATTTTCCTCCTCCTCCAATTTGTGGTTTTGCGTCTTGATGTTTTTCCAACAAATGGAGGGACCTACAGTTTATAAATAGTAAGCCGCCTTCGAACGGCTGATGGTTTTTTACGAAATACACTCGAAGGGGTGGACATTCCCTACCGAGGGGCGACCGCAATTAGAAAATTTAACTTAATTTTTTATTCAAATTAATTTTCCATATCTTTTGGATGTTCCTGGCACTGAAATATGAACCCGAGCCTTCCGAATGCCAGTACGCAAAGCTAACCACTCGGCTATCGCGGCCGATTCAGCGTCTCAAAATAAAAAATCTCAGCCGAAGAAAAATTGTGGAAGCAGTCCTTCATTAAGTTTAATTAACTGAAACTGAACTGAATTTAATAATTTAGGAGTGGCAATCAAAATTAACATACTTATTATCAAATGGATTAATAAACGTGAAGTCATATTTTAATCATGACTAATATTTGTTATAAATGATTATTTCGGTGGTACAGTTTTGCTACTCAGGTTCCTCTTCTTTATAGTTAAAAATATGTTCTATTTCGAGCAAATTGTTCAAATTAGGGTCCATTGGCATGCAAGTTTCATAAAAGGATAATTCTTGATTTAAATGTTTAACTCTTTCAAGCTATTGAACCGTGAAAAAAATATTTGAAATGGTTACGTTCATGCGCATGATCATCTGTTGAATTTGCTCTTAAATACATGCATATAAAAACTTCTTGATAGCTGGGAAGCTATCAGTTATGAGTGTCTAAGATTCTTCTGAATTCCTAGTCTTGCGTTCACGTTGCGCACCCTTAAAACGTGAGCTACCCTTGTGCAAGATGCGGTAACCAACCCGTGTGGAGCCTTGGGTCACGGTTACAAGAGACCAAGCTTCATTGGATCCACTCCGATTTAATCGGTTTAAGGGTCCGCTGAAGTCTAATTGCATCGTCTGTTCACTAGAAGTGTGGCTGCGAGAGTCTTGAAGCAAGCGGTTCGCTATATTAGTGCGAAAAAACTTTAAACTTACTCGCCTAGCGAGGATTTGCGCTGAGTTTGAGACCCGCCAAGCAAAAACCATCCCCAATAAAACTTTTTTAATGCCTTGGATGAGATACCCCCTTTTTGATTTCCGGTCGCTGCGCAGCTGGGTGATGTCCTCGTAAAATAAAGGCAGACATCACCGCCGTCCAAGAAGTGCGATGGGCGGGACAAGGACGGAATCGAGGAGATCCTTGTGACAATTACTATAGCGGACATAAAAAGGAGCGCAAATTTGGTGTCGGATTTGTGGTGTGAGAGAGACTCTGTCGTCGAGTACAGGCATTCACTCCGGTGGATGAACGTCTCGCAACAATCCGCACCAAAGCAAAATTTTTCAACTTATCGTTGATTTGCGTCCCCGTCCCGACGGAAGAGAAGAACGATTTGGTCAAAGATGTATTTTATAAGCGCCTGGTGCTTACACTTAAGCACTGACTCCGCCACGCTGTGAAAATCGAGCTTGGCAATTTTAGTGCCAGGGTGGACAAAGAAGGTACCTTTGGTACAACTGTCGGAAAATTCAGCCTTCACAACGAAATATACCCTAAAAAAGAGAGATAAAAAAGAAAGAGGCCGAGTTGAGTGAGTATGACGAGCTTGAGAAGCTGGCCGACAAGGGTAATATGCTCGAAAGTTATACGAAATGATAAGACGGCTTACAGAAGATTTCAAGACCGGATCAGACTCTTGCAGGACACAGAGAGGAGATCTAGTGACGGATGCCCAGAGTAAATTGAATTTATGGAGGGAACACTTCTCCAGCCTACTGAATGGCAGTGACAATGAAACACCAGGGGATGGTGAACCCGAATCCCTAACTGATGACAACGGAAAAGACTTTCGTTACCCAATTTTGAAGAAGTTCGAATAGCGTTTTCCCACTTAAAGAGCTATTCAGACATGGCGGTGAAAAGCTGACAAGGTGATTGCATCAGCTTCTTTGCAGAATTTGGTCAGACGAAAGAATGCCTGATAATTGGAATTTAAGTGTGCTCTGCCCAAACCATAAAAAGGGTATAAGGTCCTGTCGAGCGTATTGTGTAACAGACTAAAAACTGTGTGGCTTTTGACCTGGTAAATCAACCATTAACCAGATACTCACCATGCGCCAAACCTTGGAAAAGACCCGTGAAAGGAAGATCGACACACATCCTCTTTTCGTCGATTTTAAAGCAAACTTCAACAGCACGAAAAGGAGCTGCCCCTATGCAGCTATGTCTGAATTCGGTATCCCCGCCAAACTTATACGGCTATGTAAACTGACCTCAAGTAACGCTTAAAGCTCCGTCAGGATCGAGAAGGCTCTCGACGAAACGTTGGATATTAAACGTTGTTTCAGACAAGGTGATTCCTTATCGTGTGACTTTTTTAACTTATTATTGGAGAGCTGCCGAGCTGAATAGAGAATGTGTATCTTCTATAAGAGTATACAGTTGCTGGCGTACGCCGATGTTATTGACATTATTGGCCTCAACAACCGCGCGGTGAATTCCGCTTTCCCCAGACTGGATAAGGAAGTGAAGGATATAAGTCTGGTAGTGAGGGAGGGCAAGACGAAATATCTCTCGTCATCAAACAAACAGTCATCGCATTCGCGGCTTGCCTTCCACGTCACTGTTGTTCATAACTTTGAAGTCGTAGATAACTTCGCCTATCTTGGAAACAGTATTAACACCAACAAAAATGTCAGCCTGGAAATCCAAGGCAGAATCATTCTTGCCAACAGGTGCTACTTTGGACTGAGTATACAATTGAAAAGTAAAGTCCTCTCTGGTATGATGAGTTGTATGAAGTTTACGGCGACATTGACATAGTTCAACGAATCAGGAAACAGCGGCTGCGCTGGCTAGGTCATGCGGTCCGGATGGATAACAATACTACAGCTTTGAAAGTTTTCGATGCAGTATCCACCGGTGAAAGCAGAGGAAGGGGAACGCATCCACTGCGTTGGAAAGACTACATCCGCCCAAACGGCTGAAGAGAAACTGAGCCACATCTACTGGAGCTCCCCCTGAGAACACCAGGGTTGTTCTGTTGCAATTTTAAAATAATTCAGATGTCGACATGTCAGAAGAGATTCAAGAATTAATAATCTTATTTATTTTTTTATTCGGCTTTTAATTGTGTCAGACCCAGTTATAACATATAGGTAAGCAATTGTTAATAAAGCTAAATTATATAATAACTTTATTTTTTAGGATTTAGGGCTCGGAAGTATCTATACCTTTCATGAACGTATTAAATTTTATGTATTGGAGTTTCCTGATTCTAATGGTTTTCAGTGTAAAAGTTTATTTGAAGTAATTAATGTATAATGTGTATTGGCTTGAGTACCATACATATCAAAATAATGTGAAAATAAAACAATGAAAATAAAATAATCAAAAGAATCAGGCCAATGGCTCTGCGCTGCCGTTATTACATAAGCAGAGCAAAGCATAGTAAATGCAAAGGTCGTATTACACACCACAACAACGTCCACTTTAATGCTTAGTCAGCAAAAATTTGGTTGCTGAACGGAACAGCGGAAATGAATTGTGTCACAAATGCAGTATGCAAACACTTCGTATTAATGCAATATTTTGGGCTGAGCCTTATGATTAGCATGAGTCACACTTTATTATAAACATTAATGCAACTGTAATAAAATAATTAAGAAAGGGTTCTACGTGTAGATTGTCTAATTCTTTGGGGATCCTTTTTTCTTTTCTACAATCAAATAATCTTTTGAGTCCTATTTGGTAATTCATTCCTTACATGACGATCCTTCGTTACTGCGTAGCTGAGGAAGCTAATTTGTGCTGTGGTTGAGGAAACAGGCCAAAGAAACCAACCGCGCGTGAAAACTGCTCGACAAAAGTCAATATTTCTCTGGTCCGTAACAGATGTAAGGACATGATTAACGCGACGCTGTAGCGAATACCCGCAATATCTGGAGCTTTTCTGGGGCATAAGTCATAGTAGTGATCTTGAGGCAATTTTTCGTGAGATATTAAAACAACGACTCAAAACTGATATTATGGAAATACGTGATATGGAATGGGAAGTCAGTATCTATTACAATACAAGATAATTATATTCAGAACACATTGCGCAACAAACGCACACCAATTTTCCGCTAAAAAAAGGAATATAAATATATACATATACGTATACGTATACCAATATGTATATTCTAATCATATATTATATGGTTTTAAGATTAGCAGCCCTTATAAACTAAGATTACTAAGATTTTTAAATGTTAGTGGAAATAATTAAATATGTCTATGTTGTCCAATGCATTTATTGTTTCTCTAGCAAAATAAGAGATAAAATTAAAATTGTTATAAATGATTATAGCTTACTTGATTCTATTTTGAAAACCGTATCTAAATTTATTTGCAATTTTTATTTTATATATTGTACTTACTAAATACATAAATAGTTGAAAGAAAACTTAATTAATCGTCCAATCCTGCAATACCCTGATTTTGACAAACCCTTTAAACTTATGACGAACGCATCCGATTTTGCCCTTGGAGCGATTTTATCACCAGGTGAAATAGGACACGATTTACCAAATCCATATGCAAGTAAAGGTTTGCAAAAACATGATATAAACTGTAACGGAGTTTTCCACTTGGCTGGGGTAAGCTCAGCCTTGCCAAGGGTTTGCTAAAGTAAAACACGCTGTGTACGTTACAACAAATTTATTAGTTTAACAATCTCTATCTACACGGTTTCTAATACGTTACTCGCTATTTCTATGACAAGTAAATAAGTGTTCGTGAGGTGAAAACCCTCAGGTACACTACATTTGCCGGTGGTGTTGAACCCACGGGCAAGTATGCTTAATAATAACACAGATAGTACTTCTTTCGTATGGCGCTGTGGAGGTGTAAACCCTCTAACAGCCCTCGTTCCAGTGAGGTGTAAACCCTCAGTAGAATATAGATAAGTGCTCGTGAGGTGTAAACCCTCAGGTGCACTACGTTTGCCGGTGGTATTGATCCCACGGGCAAGTATACCTATCGACAACACAAAGGCTACTTAATTTCCTTTGCGTTTTCGTCGCCTTTTATAAAGGGTGGTTAAATTTTCAAGGGCCGATGTTGATTTTGAATAAAACACAAACTATTTAGGAAATTATTGAAATTTTATTTTATTATGATATATTGGTATTACTCAATTAATCATGTAACAAAATATCGGCCAAATGAGCGCCGCGACCTCGGCGGCACACCTCCATACGATGGTCCAAATTTTCGATGACGCTGAGGCATAATGGAGTTTCTATGCCTTTAATGTGCCGAATTATCTCATCCTTTAGCTCTTGAATTGTTGCTGGCTTATCGACGTACACCTTTTCTTTCAAATAACCCCAGAGAAAAAAGTCCAACGGTGTCAAATCACATGATCTTGGGGGCCAATTGACATCGCCATTACGTGAGATAACACGGCCATTGAATTTGTTGCGCAAAAGAGCCATTGTTTCGTTAGCTGTGTGGCAAGTGGCACCGTCCTGCTGAAACCACATATCGTCCACATCCATATCTTCCAATTGTGGCCATAAAAAGTTCGTTATCATCTCACGATAGCGAACACCATTCACAGTAACTGCCTGACCGGCCTCATTTTGGAAAAAATACGGCCCGATGATGCCGCCAGCCCATAAACCGCACCAAACAGTCACTCTTTGTGGGTGCATTGGTTTTTCGACAATCACTCTTGGATTCTCATTCGCCCAAATGCGGCAATTCTGTTTATTGACGAATCCACTGAGGTGAAAATGTGCCTCATCACTGAAGATGATTTTCTTCGAAAATTTTCATAATAAGTCTGGATAACTTTAACACGTTGTTGGATTGTGTATCTCTCCATGGTTCAAATTGAGTAAGTCTGAAATAGAGAAATGTCAAATTAAATTCGGAAAAAAAACTTGGCGTTTAGGTGTGGTTCACATTCAACATCGGCCCTTACAAATTAACCACCCTTTACTATTCTGCACGCAGGCAGAATGTTATTTTATAATAACAATTTATTGCTGCGTACAGTTTCTCACTTATTCTATGTGTACGTATGTATGTAGATACGAATGAATTTCTGTTCGAACATGCTTATAGGCTTCAGCGTATGTATGTATCTAACGTATCTTCGTATTTCAATAATTTATGTATGCATCTTTGGATAATAAATATATATGTATATATATGTACTGTTTAATGATTTCATGTATATAAATTCAATTATTATTATTATTTATGTATATATATCAATATGAAAATCTATGTAAAAATATATTGTTGTGAGGTCTCCAAAAGCCTCGGATTTTGGGGTCCTTACACCTTCCCCTCACTTCCCGCTGCGAGACTTATGGTCACCAGATCAGTTCGTGAAATTCTCACGCGGTAGGAGTTGCCTTCGACGTGCCGCTTGTAAGATCGCCTCACCCGTCGCTGCTGTGACTGCTGCATGTGCGCCTCGATGTCGTCAATCAGAGCCTTGGGCAGTGGTTCGACCCCTGTCCGATTATTCCACGTATTCGCTGTTGTAGCCTCAGTGTCCTGTAGCCACCGCTCTACGTCACCTGCCATGTTGGCGTATTCACTCCAATCGCCGACATCTAGCATACCGCCGCTTGCTGTTAAGCTTATTTCGTCATCTTTTTCCTCTGCATCGTGTATGTAGAGCTTAGCCGGTTGTGGTTGTGGCTCCTCGCTCGCTGCTGCTCCTTCGCTATATATGCGCTTGTTGTATTCGATGAAGCCCCGGCCACGCACTTCACCATCTTCCTCGGATATAGCGAGTTCTCCTCGTCGCTTCGCTGGCTGCTCATCCTCACTCTCTAACGAGATTGTGATTGGTGTGGATGCGCGCACTAAACATTTTCCTTCATCAGCACTGCCGCTATCTCCATCTTCACTCCGTACGAAAACCACTGTAGCTTCGCTGGTACATGTACTTTCTGCTCTGCCTCGTTTACTGCTTGTTTCGTGTAGGTGAGAACGTATCTCCTCCTCTGTCAGCCTTTGTAAACGTACACGCGGCCAGTCATTTGTTGGATCCATCTCTGCTGCTTGCTTATATTATTTATTTCGTTTTTTCGCGTTTGGCTTAGCGCTCGTATACTTCGTTGGCACAATTAGTTTATCGCTCGCTTCAGTTGTTAGCACACTTGATGTGAGTTTGGTCGTGGCGCCGGCTTTTATTTTGATTTTTCATCGCTCGACCAACTGTGCTTTTCCTGCATATGCTTTGATACAAATTTCTCCTTCGAATTTTTTGCAGGAGTATTTCAGTTATTATTATTATTTTGTGTGTATATATTGATTTTTTTTCTGTGCGTTGTGTATATATAATTATTATTATTATTTTTTTTTACGTCTATGTGTTTTTGCTTGTATATTTTCACTTTGCATATATTTTAGTTTATGTATGTATGTATATTATGCATATTTTTGTTTTTCCACTTGTATGTACATATATATATTCACTTCATTGCATGTATGTATGTATGTTTATTATGTATTTTTTTCCTCTCACTTAGTTATATGTATGTATGTATATTTGTATATATGTATGTTCATTTGTTTACCGCTGGCTCTGCTATTGATGGGTGCTGCCACCTGCAAGCAGTATGTGACTTAGGGTGCGTCCATATCAAACTTTTTTTTCACTTGAATTTTTTTTTTTTTGTTTTTGTTTATTAACACTACGACTCCCTTTTATGTCCTTTTTAAGGTGCGTCCATATCAAACTTTTTTTTCACTCTTGATTTTTTTTTTTGTTTCTTATCACTATGATGTCTTTTTTTTCACTAAATTTTTTTTTTTTTTTTTTGTTCTTTTTCTGTTTCTTGATTTCTTGATACTATGATGACCCTTACTTCATTACGTTTTTTTTTTGTTTTTTTTCTGTTTCGCGATACTATGATGTCCTTTACTTCATTACTTTTTTGTTCACTTATAATTTTATTTTATTTTTTTTTTTTTTTTTTTTGCCTTTATGGAATGTTTTTCCCATCACCGTTGTAGGGCTTTAATTCACTCAGATGTGCCGTTCTCCTTTTTCCTTTGTGTATTTTGTCCAGTTCCACTATTACTGGAGATACGTAGTTGGTTATTCGATGCGGGCCGCTGTACCTGGGAGCTAGTTTGGCCGCAAAGTTTTCTATCGCCTTTGAGAGGTGGTGTTCCTTCACTAGTACCAAGTCGCCTATAGCGGGTTGCCAATTTCGCCTTCGCAGGTTGTAATGACGCGCTTGATCGGTTGCTGCGCGTTGTTGGTTACCTCGAACTATTCTGTAAACTTCTGCTATCACTGTTGCTTTCTCTGCTGGTGTCGGGATCTTCTGCGCGGTTCCGAAGGTGTGTTCGTCGAAGAGATTATTCGGCATTCTTGGGTCTCTTCCCTGGACTATGTATGCCGGACTGTATCCTGTGGATTCGCCTACGCAGGTATTGAGTGCGAGTGTTATTTCTGGAAGTAGTTCGCCCCAATCACGTTGTTCTCTTCCGGTGAATTGCGCTATCATTCTTTTAATGTTCCTGTTTGCTCTTTCGGTCGGGTTCTCTTGCGGTGTGTAAGGTGCGGTTAGCAGGTGTTTCACTCCGTGCTCGCGTAAGAAGTTTTTGAAATGCTTACTGGTGAGAGCCATTGTATTGCCATGCTTTGATCGGGGTAACGGGCCGACGAAATCTGCACACACTGTTGCCCATGGTTCTTCCGCTATTTGGGTGAGCATTTTGCCTGCAGCTTGTTGTTGGCCGGGCTTATATGTATATTTGGCACTCGTGACACTGTTGTACATACTTCCTTACGTCGCGAAACATTCCTGGCCAGTAGTATCGTGCCATCGCCCGGGCTATGGATTTACGAATGCCCATATGGCCTGCACTCGGGGCGTCATGTACTTCTTTTAACACTCGTAGTTTTTGAGACATTGGTACACATAGCTTCCACGGAGTAGTATCTTCACCATCGACTTGGGTCGTCATTCGCCTATATAAACTGCCTTCTTCGATCACGTAGTCCGGGTACTTTTCTGGAGCTTCTTCCACCTTCGCCTTCTTTTCTTTTAGCCATGCGCCGTCTTCGTTTTCGTCTTCCTCTAATACTGTGCCCAACTGTTCCTCTTGTGGTTGCCTTGATAGTGCGCCTGCTACGACGTTCAGCTTCCCCTTCCAGTACTGCACTTCGAACGAATATTGTTGGAGCTCTAGCGCCCATCTCGCTATCCGACCTGTTGGACTCTCGATCGCGTAGAGCCACTTCAACGCCAGGTGGTCGGTAATCACTGTGAAGTTGTACCCTTCAAGATACGGTCTCATTTTCCTTATTGCCCAGACTATCGCTAAACACTCCTTCTCCGTTGGTGAGTAGTTCATTTCGGCTTTATTCAGCCGGTGACTCGCATATGCTATTACTCGCTCGCTACCCTCTAACTCTTGTGTTAGAACTGCTCCAAGCCCGAAATCACTCGCGTCGGTCTGCAACGTAAATCTCTTTGTGAAGTCCGGGCACGCCAATACCGGTGCTTGTGTGAGGGCGTCTTTCAGGGCTTCGAATGCTGACTGTTGTTTTTCGGACCACTCCCACTTTTTGCCTTTCTTCAACATTGATGTGAGCGGATGCGAAACTTGTGAAAAGTCTGGGACGAATCTTCGGTACCATGATGCCACTCCCAGGAATCGTCTGGGTCTGTATGGATGCCCTTCTCGCTGACTACGTGGCCTAAATACTTCAGCTTCTTCTTAAAAAACTCGCACTTCTCGGGGTTGATGCGGAGATTGGCTTTTCTTAGCCGCTGGAATACTTCTTTGAGGTGTTTCACGTGATCTTCTAGCGTTGTACTCGTGACTATGATGTCGTCTAGGTAGGCAAATGCGTGCGGTTCTAGTTCTGGGCCGATAACTCTATCAAGTGCCCTTTGGAACGTCGCTGGTGCGGAGTGTAGGCCGAAAGGCATTACCTTCCATTGGAACAAGCCACGTCCGGGTACTGTGAATGCTGTGTACTGTTTGCTGTCCTCCTCCATGGGGATCTGCCAATAACCATTCTTCAAGTCCAGACTGCTGATGAATCTAGCGCTTCTGAGCCGATCGAGTATATGCTGGATGCGCGGCAACGGGTATGCGTCTGGAACGGATTTGGCATTCAATTGGCGGTAGTCGACGCAGAGTCTCCACTTTCCGTTTTTCTTCTTTGCTAATACTATTGGTGCACTGTGCGGACTATGGGATGGTTCAATGTAGCTCTTCTCAAGTAGTTCGTCGATTTCTTTGTTGATGACCTCTTGCATCTTTGGGTTCTTGGGGAAGTACCTCTGCTTTATTGGTCGATCGTCTCGCATGATTATTTTATGTGTGGCGACATTGGACGGTCCTGACATCTCCTCAAATTGTTTCAACTCACTTTGCAGGAACTCACTCACTTTCTTATCCGCTGGGTTGCCTGCTTGTAGTGTGGTTTGGTTTGGGCCTTCTGAGGCCGTGTAATTCTTCGCTCCCTTCTCAACTATGGCGGTGCACGTGATTATCTCGTCTTCTCTCTTGTCTACCCTTAATCTTAGTGACTCTCCGCCGCATTTCAACTCTGTGTTGGCCTTCGCGAGGTAGTCCGTCCCGAGTACCATTTCATCGACCAGGCCTGGTAGAACAAGTAACTCGCTGTGATGGACTTCGTTCCTCAACTTCACTTCTGCTTCTACTGCTTCCTCGACGTCCTTGCGCCTTCCATCTCCCATTACCACTCGTGTCTTTACGGGTTTCGTTCTTTCCGTACCCAATCTCCTCACCACTTCTTCACTCACGAAACTCCTCGTTGCTCCTGTATCTATTGCCGCTACTATGTTTTCGCCGTTCATGGTCATATTGGCCAGGATCCGGCCTTGTGTCTGGTTTAGTGCTGCTGCTGTTCTCGAGGGAGTGTTGTGGACCCCACCCCTCGATACTGATGAGGCCCTGGTCGTTTCCCTGTAGATCTGGGCAGCAATTTCGGGTGTGTATTCCACAACGTCCACACTTCCAACAAAATTCTAGTTTTGGACTGCGATAGCCGTGGGCGAAATGTCCGGCTCCACCGCCTCATCTGCATGCGTTTCGGGGGTCTACGTACCTCCCTTGCTGATTTGGTTGGCTCTCTGCTCTCCTTGGTGTGTTGGGATTCCGGTCTTAACGCAATTGCTGGTAGCGCTCTGCTCTGTCTGCTCGATCTTACTTTAGAGTCCCTGCTCGGGCGCCAGTTGTAACGGAGTTCTCCACTTGGCTGGGGTAAGCTCAGCCTTGCCAAGGGTTTGCTAAAGTAAAACACGCTGTGTACGTTACAACAAATTTAATAGTTTAACAATCTCTATCTACACGGTTTCTAATACGTTACTCGCTATTTCTATGACAAGTAAATAAGTGTTCGTGAGGTGAAAACCCTCAGGTACACTACATTTGCCGATGGTGTTGAACCCACGGGCAAGTATGGCGCTGTGGAGGTGTAAACCCTCTAACAGCCCTCGTTCCAGTGAGGTGTAAACCCTCAGTAGAATATAGATAAATGCTCGTGAGGTGTAAACCCTCAGGTGCACTACGTTTGCCGGTGGTATTGATCCCACGGGCAAGTATACCTATCGACAACACAAAGGCTACTTAATTTCCTTTGCGTTTTCGTCGTACAGTTTCTCACTTATTCTATGTGTACGTATGTATGTAGATACGAATGAATTCTTGTTCGAACATGCTTATAGGCTTCAGCGTATGTATGTATCTAACGTATCTTCGTATTTCAATAATTTATGTATGCATCTTTGGATAATAAATATATATGTATATATATGTACTGTTTAATGATTTCATGTATATAAATTCAATTATTATTATTATTTATGTATATATATAAATATGAAAATGTATGTAAAAATATATTGTTGTGAGGTCTCCAAAAGCCTCGGATTTTGGGGTCCTTACAAAACAAACTTGTAATAGAAAAAGTGTTATTAGTAATTCATTGGGGAATTAACCAATGTGGAACATACCTATATGACAGAAATTATATATAAACAAGGAAAAATAAATTCAAATTCAGATGCACTGTTACGCATCAAATTAGATAGTGACATTTTAAAAGCTATGATACCCATGAGTGAAAAAGAAATAAAAGAAGAAAAGAATGACATAATAAATGAAAAACATATTAATATTTTAGCAAGGGGCAAGGCCGCACAAATTAATAATGAAAAACCGCATGCATATGACAATGAAAATAAGACGCAATCACGAGAAGTTTTGTCGCAAAAGAATATATTAACTCGAGAACGCATGAAAAACCTACATCTCCTAAGAAGTCTGATCAACTTCACATTTGGGAACGTACATCTTTTAATGACGTTAGAAATCTAAAAAGAATGAAATTTAAAATTAATAATGAAAACAGCGCTCCAGTTGATATTATTGAAAATGTAGTGCAACTAGTGATGACCCTTTGAAACTAGGTTCAATGTTGAAGAAACTGCATAGTTCTATACACAGTTCACAGATAAAGGAGCTAGCTCTTTGTGAACAAGAATATAATATTGAAGAGTGTAGAAATTAAGTTATTTAAACAAAAATATAGTGAGCTCGAGAAAAACAAAACCACTCCGATAAAAAGATTAATATATACAGCTCAAGTTTTGATGCGAAACTGTGTGCGTTTGTGCGAAAGAGCGAAAGTTCGAATACAACAAACACATGGCAACGTTTCGCATTTTAGTTTCGCACAAACCCTATTTAAAATGTAAAATGCAAAAATTCTTGACAATCAGTTAGCTAGTGCAATGGCGCAAACAAGGAAAACGAAAAAGTGGACATTGGATGAAATAACAAAAATAATAGGATATGTTGAATAGAACCCTAAATTTGAGGTAATATTTTGTCAATTTGTTTATGCATATGTATATGTATGTATGTACATTCTATATTTTACATGCACATTTTAATATAGCATCCAACCGCGCAGCTTTATTATAAGAACTTTCTAGATGGCGTTGATAACGACGAATCATGCCAGATTGTAAAATTCAAAGTGAGATATTTAAGAACGAAGCTGAAGGAAGCAGAGAAATGAAGAACATCAACAGGAGCAGGTCTTTTGGAAACTGATCAAGCTGTTCAATGTATTGATTATATTGCATGTATTTATGTATGTATACAAGTACTGATCAATTCAATTCAATCAATTCGTTATTTGCAGAGGAGTTCCACAAAATATGCCCGTTTTATGACATAATTAACGCAATTTTACTCTAAGGATTGAATGCGGAAGTTTGGATATTTATGACACTGCAAACGATCCGGAATCAATCGCGTTAGTTGAGACCTTAGAAGCAGACACATTATAACAGGAAATTGTATTTGAAGCAGAAATTGATGAAGCTCCTTCCACATCTCTGTCAGCGCACTCACAAAAAGAAAGCATCAAGTAGCAAAGAATCGGCGTTGAAATACAAAAGCAGTTAACAACAAATATTTACTTTAGATAACATTTATGCTGTGAATTTTATTTTTATACTTTCATGAAATGAAATGAAAAGTTTAAGCTTATTATTTATTCGAACATTGTCCTGTATAAAGCTTGCCGTTTGAGTTCAAATTTAGTGTTTTCTATTGGGTGTATGTATTAGTTCGTGCGGTTTTTTTTCGAAAATTAAGACTTTATTGTGAAAAAATTGTCTTGATCAACTCCTAATACTTTTGCAAGTTCTTCTTGCGTCTGGCATGCATCTGCGTCGAGAAAAGTCTCCAATTCTTCGTCGTGAAATTTTTTTTTGCTGTCCGTCGTCTAAGTCGAAATTGCCACTTTTAAACCGTGCAAACCACTTTTTGCACATTCGTTCGGCTAAGGCATGGTTGCCATAAACGTCCAATAAAATACGATGGCTTTCGGTAGCACTTTTCTTCATGTTAAAGTAATAAAGAAAAACTTCCCGCAAAAACACTTTATCTGGTACAAATTTCGACATTTTCACATGAATGAAACAAATTGTTGTTCACGCTAAAACAAATGACATCTACTGAAAACGACGCGAAATGACAGTACCTTTGAAATGAATATAGCCACAGATGAACACGACGCGAAATAATACTAGTAGAGCCCTCTCTTAGAAAACTGCACGAATTAATGCATACTTGTAGCTTCTTCAGCATATTCGTCAATATCTTCCAAATGTTCTTTTGCGAATTCTAGTTGATCTTAATCAAGTAGTAAGATGTTATGAATGATAGCTGAAACTAGAATCCATTGGTTACAAAACTTTCTTCCGTTCTCGATTATTAGGGGTTGACATAGTTCATTCAGGCTTCCGAAACGTCCTATGAACTGTTCAACTCTAACGCGGAATTGACTATGTCGAAAATTGAAGTGTCTACGTTTCATTGCAGTCATTGCATTTGAGTTGCTTCTGTATTGTGTAATGATCGTACTTGAGGTACTGATTTCCAGAAAAGTAACTTCTGGGATTTATGGCTAGATCACAATAAAAATATATACGTGCATCATGAACACTTCCTGGGCTTCCAATACTTAAATGACGTATCACACGTTATTTGTGCTTTGATAGAACAAATATGTTTACGTGAAAAATATGAAGACGAGTTTGTTCCTGATTTTTCAGCTAATTTAAATTTAGTACCACGACATATCTAATGCAATCTGGCAATTCATGTATTGTGTTATTAATCAAATCGATTCTTTCGGCTTCGTCAGGCCAGTAGATATATTTTACTTTTGTTTTAATGAAATCTCGAAAACCCCTGCATGTAATTTTTTTTGTAGTGCCCCCGTCACTAATACCAAACAGCGTGGCAGTTTTGCGAGTTCTTCCTCCTTCGCCTGATGACCGTAATCGATATAGAGTAACTGCAAAATGGAAATGGACATCAAACTGTTCACAGAAATGGCTTCAATTGAATTCCGCGCTTTTTTTTATCATATCTGTTAAGTACATAAATTGTGTTTTCGTGGAGGACTTAGGCACGACAAGGTTTGTTCCACGTCTTTTTATTGTAGCCACTAAAACGTCCTCATAAGTTGAGTTGAGTTGAGTTGATGCGGCTGCTGCTACCAGCACTTTGGTTCAATTGGCCCATTGTGATACCGTAGAGGATCCTGCGTTCACCTTCTCAGATGATCGAACCATTTCGTGTGCCTTATAAAGGCTACGAGATTTGCAATATTCGCTGAGGATATCTCAGCGAGACAATCGAAAAAATGGTTCCCAAGGAACTTGTGCCGAGCTGATGTCAAGGCTGGGCAGTGGCAGAGGCAGTGCTCGATGGTCTCCTCCTCTTCTTCGTCCCTGCAGCTGCGACAAAAATCATTAGAATGATATCCCATTATTTTTCCGTGAAGCCCCATTGAACAGTGTCTATTATTATGCTAATGGAGAATCAGTCTAGAAGATGTTTTGATTTTTTCGCGTCCAGCTTCTGCCATAGCTGTTTGGTCACATTACATGTGATCTCGTTCAACCATCTTGAGTGAGCTTATCTGGTAAAAGCCAGTTTAAGCATGTATTGTACTTTGCCGTGGACAGAGGTAAACCAGCATCGCGTGTATGTTTTATCGTGGGTAGAAGAGTTCCTTACCTTGCTAGATCGTCCGCCATGGGATGTCCCTGTGTCCAGGTACCCAGACAACGGCAGTGCTATGTTTAGTACAGAGTTTGTTGAGAAAGTTCCTACATTTTATGGCCACTTTTGACGTGGTGCCATTACATTATAGAGATCTGATTACAGCTTGACTGTCGGAGTATAATGTAACCGATTGTCTTGCTGCCGTAGATTTATGCAACCACTCAGCGGCCTCCATGATTGCAGAGAGTTCCGCTTGGAAAACGCTACATTGGTCTCTTGCTCATATTCATTGAAAGCGTGGGAGGATAAATTCCGAAGCCCACTTTTCCCTCAAGCTTCGAGCCATCTGTGAAGATGGCTATGGCTCCCTGGTCGGGGGCGTTGGTAGTTTCCCACTCGTACCTGTTTGGTATTCTCGTGAAAAGATTTTGAAGCACATACAGGAGGTGGTGTGGGCTAGCTCCTTTGGCACTGCTGCAAGAAATAATATTTTCGTGTGTCCTATATTGCAATTCTTCCAAGGTTGAGCCCCATTTAGTCTGATTGCATAGCAGCCCGCTTGTAGTTTCCCGTATAGATCCAGAGGAAGGATGTTGAGAAGAGTTAACAGGGCTTTCAAGGAGTTGATGGAAGTGCTCCTGTTACCAGGATAGCAGCCGATTATTGAACTCTCTCTAGTTTGCTCCTGAAAGTAATCTTTTCAAGTGCCAGCCACCAAAAGGTCACGCCGTAGAATAGGATTGGTCTAACTACCGATGTATAAATCCAGGATACCCGGTCTTAGACCCCATCTTTGTTCGATCGCCGTTTTCCAGGCGTAAAGTGCAGTTATAGCTTTCTTTGACCTTTCTGCCGTAAGACACCACAGCAGTGGCGATAAAACTAATCCTTGATGACCTCTTGTGGTATGTTTGGTAATGCTGGCGCTGCCCATCTCTGCGAAGATGATCCTGTTTGTCAGAAGAGACCCTTCAAGATTCACTACGGGCTGCTGAAGACCCAATTCTTGAAGTGCCTCTATTACAAATGGAAGAAGAATATTGTTGAATGCCCCTTCAATGTCGAGGAAAATACCAAGCGTATATTCTTTAAAAGCGAGTCCTTTTTCGATGCCTGCGACTAAATCGTGCAGGGCTGTGTCGACAGACTTACTCTTAAAGTACGCATGTTGCTTCTTCGAGAGGCTCCCTGCAGGCGTATGTAGCTGTCAAGCAGCGCTTCAAAGATTTTTTAGAGGAAGGAGGTAAGACTAATGGGCCGGACTGACGTGGTTGGATAAAAATTACCTTAGCCCTAGTCCACGCCCTGGGAATATATCCTTCATGCAGACATCGTAAATTTTGAATAGAAGTGTGGATAAGATGTCCTCAGCCCTCTGTAGTTTGGCGGGGAAGATACCATCTAGTCCTGGCCTTTTATCCGCTCCGGGGCGTCTCTCAGCGCTTGAGGCCGCTTTTTTGGCTTGTTATTGCGTCTTCTTGATGAATACTTCTCTCTTCTGCTGGGGGGTGAGGCCACTGAAATACGAACCGGACACTCGATAGTGGCGGTATGAGTACCCGGGGCTAGATGTGCTAGTGGTTGCATTGGAGAGTTGTTCCAGCACTTCATCATCACTGTCGTCAATCTATAGCACATCGTCATCGCTGGAGTCATCTGGCAAGGTTTGGGCACCATAAGGACAGTATCGTCTCTTATTCCGGTGATCTACTGCGTCTACGACCGGCGGTAGGTCTTCCTCGCTCCCACAGATGAAAGAGACTGTGGTGCCACTCCTGACAGCGGTCGCAGCTCTTACTGGACGGACAGTTGTTGGCCATGTGGTGCAGCGACAAGCAATTGGCGCAATTCCGATGGAGGAGAACAGCTCTCAGTCTCTACCCTGTAGACGCATGTGTCGACAGAACAGCAACCGGTGATTGTGGTGGGATACGGGGCACCGGTGTTGTTCTGGTACCATGTCGAAAATCTTTGGAATTATAGATATCATTAGTGGTTTTTACGACAGAAAGTATAATTAATTTCACAATTTGACGTGTAATTGTGCCTCGCGTCGTCAGTAGATCAAAAACTTGAAACCTAAGAAAACCCTAACAACTCTGCCAAGTTGTCACTCGTTCGGGGATAAACTGCCACCTTAATCTCTTGTGCAATTCCTTTAGATACTCCACCTTCCATCGCTGACAGAATCCTTGGTCAAGTGCTTTCAGTTTCTGGCATCGGTTGATGATTATCATCAGTAACGTCGAAAATTCCTTCATGGTATGGTTCGTGTCATTGTCCGAGTACATGTGAAGCGGACAACCACGTCTTGCTACAAACCTGACGCAGCCAAAAATTTTTACGTCGATTAGTCGGTTGTTGCCTCCACATGTATTGCCTTTGTAGCAAAACCCACAAATACTCAGACGTATCCTTTTTTTATTAGGCATGCTCGGCCTGTGTAGCTTTTAATTTCAAACAGGCCAGTGAAACCCACGCCAGTATTGGTAAAGGGCCTGGATACCTTCGTTCTTTCCGGTGGAAGCGCAGCCCTGAGTTGTTTTAGTGTCATTTTCCTATGAATGAGACAAACTTTACAATTATTAGTAACCATTTTTGTTAATTTTTTTAACCGTATAACCCAGTATTCTGACCTCAAAAATCTCAGCATGAAGTGATTTCCACGATGTAATGAAATCAAGTGTGAGAACTTGACAAGAAGTCGAGAAAATTGGCAATCATACGGTAAGATTGTCGGGTATCGATCGTTGTACGACAGTGACTCTAGCGCTAGTCGATCGCCTACTCTCATGATTCCATTCTTATCAAGAGTGCAGATTGAGAGTGCAGATAGAGCTCTTAGCGGTCACTGAGTTTGCTGAAGGTAATCCATCGTATTCATCCGCAATACAAAGCTTTTGGGTCCATTGAATTAATCGCGTTTTAACGTCTCGAACTTCATCTGCATTTTCGCAGATTCGCTTTAATTTACGCTTTTTTACGCCAGTTCCGTTTCCAGTGGCTCACTCTGCCTCTGAGGCCAATCAGACGGTTGCTCTTTTAACCAGCTTGGACCGTGCCACTTGCACGCTTGCACCAGTGCTCTCTGCAAGTTCTTGAGGGTATACGCCCCGGCTACCAAAATCTGCCAGATTTTCTTTTCAATCCACGTGATTCCAACCAGTCGCTCCGCCGAGTTCCTCGATCTTCGACTTCGAGACTCTATTTGCCACGAAGGTAGCCCAGCAACACGGGGGCTTCTGCACAAGAGAGAGCACAAAAACGGAGTCTATATACCACTGGTTGAGCAACATCGAACTGTGGAAGTTAATTAATTCTGCCAGAAGTAGTGCCCCACATAACTCTGAAAGTGGTAGAGATATTGTTTTTAGTGGCGCTACTTTGGTCTTGCTTATCAGCAGATTTACCTTTGGAACGATATTTTAATTTCGTTCCCGGACTCTTACATATAATTCTTCAGCTTATGCCTTCTCGAAGGCATCACAAAAACCATGAAATTCTATTTAGTTTTATGGGGTACATCTAACCCCCTTTAGAATTAGGATTTTTGAAATGTGAACGTAGTTTTTGAGAAAATGCTCCCATCTCACGTAAATACTTCTTAGTATGTTGTCATCCCAGTCTATCTTAGTCAGCCAAATATCCTGCATCAGGAATTTTGCCTCGTTAACGGATGAGCCTAAATAACCAGCGGGATCGAGCAGTTTTGCTACACACGATAACACCTCTCTCTTGGTGAAGCTGTAGACTTGCCGATACAACTTCTCAATATCTGCGTTGAATACATATTCGAAAAATATCCATTTTAGTATCAACGCAATGAGATCGGCTTGGAGAACTGGGCCAGGATGTAGTACATCGCTTAAACTTACCCCATTAGATGTTGGTTCAGATGTATTAAACACTACACGACCCCTAGTAGTAGTGCTATCGGGTTTTATTACTGCATGATGTGGCACATAATAAGATCCTGGTCTTCTGTTTCCAAGGCTGTTGTCTACTGGTTTCATATGACCGAGAGATATATATTCTCGAGGTACCCGATGGTATTCTACCTTAAGCCTAGGTTTTTGCACCATGACTGCTTCATTCCTCAAAATTTGCTGCACCGGTCCGTGAATATCGAAGATTTATAAAAACTCGGAATTCCCGCCGAAATGGAAGTGTTACCATATATTTTCCTTCTTCGGCTCTAGTCGTCGTATTTACATACTGCCGATCACAGAATGTTTCCTCAGGAGTGATCTGTTTTTTACATGGGACTTGTTCTAGCTCCCAAAACCGAGTGAGCTTAGAACTCGAAATTTCGGTGTACTTTGAGAAATCATATTGGGGGGGATGAGGAGTTGGACCTGTTAAGATTCAAGTGAAGACAGTCTCTTGCGCAAGAAGAGAGCCTAAACCGTTTTTCTTAAGATTTCCCATCATTATTTGCGGGTACGCGTCCGCACCAATTACCAAGTCAACGTGCCGACTTTTATTAAAGTTGTCATCAGCTAAGTGAATTGAGGGCAGTAGGCCAAAATCTACTTGGTCTACTGAAAACTTGGGGAGGTTTCCCAGAGATTTTATGTACAATAAAAAACGATTCTTTTTTTCTTTTTTAAATATATTTGCTTTGCATCGGAGGTTTAAAAACTGCGAGAGCAGGAACGCGTTATTGTAGGATATTAAATTGCCGCAGAGTTTTCAATTCCAAAAACGTATTCTTCGAGTATATACGTGTGAACCTGGTATTCCCACTGTACCAGTTCGCCAACGTATGTAAAAAAAACCGAAATAAAATTTTAGAATCGCCCGCAAAATTAAATATTTGTCGGTATATGATTGGAAATCTTCGGACTCACCTTTAGTTGGACATCACTGCTTGGTGAGCAGTATCTGAGGGCCTTGTTGCTCAGTGTTGGCCTTGCTGCGAAAATGTTGGGCCTCATCAGGCCTTGCCGCAAACGATGGTTACGCCACTCAGTTTAAAAACTTTAATAAATCGACTCGAAGGACCATGTTTCGCTTCGAATTCCGGCAACGGGGATCGGAGGAGGCCTCGGTCCTTCAGGAAGCTGCAAAAACTTCCCTACGCTTTCTCAAATAAAACAAGACAGGGTCTTTTAAGGATTTAATTGTTCAATACAATTTATTTAAATATGTATGAAAATATATACGTATAAATGCTGAAGGAGGAGGAAGACCGGCAAAAATGGTATTTTAAAGATTTCCACAGAAGGTGGAAAATCTGAAACGGAGCTAACAGCAGCGCCATCTGTTGGTGAATGTTATGGATGCAACACAGGGTTGCACCCATAAACATAAGATGTTTTATTTAATAGAGCTTTAGCAACTGATCGATTCCGGATGTATGCTGCTGTCGTGATGGTCTCTTTACATTTAGTTTCGAGCTCGACAACCTTTTCGAAGGATTTGAACGCATCAGAAACATCAGCCTTACTTTTCAATAGATCTACATGTATGTATCGAGACTTGTCGTCTCTGAACATTACTGATAGTCCGGAGACGACTTTTCGTTCATAGGACCGCAAACATCACTATGAATTATTTCTAATAATTTTTTCGATTAGGGCACGGAAGAAACAAATGGTTTTGTACAATTTTTTTTTTTTGCAGTATTTGCACTTCCCAGTAGGAAATGGTTTGACGTCGAAAGCTCGTCAAGCCTTCTCAAGCCAACGACAATTGCGTGATCAGGCGTGAATAACCTACGTTTTCCCCTTCCACCAGTAGGTTTTTAAATGTGTGCTCTTTGGGACTAACCTCTTTCATCGTACACTGCACCATATGTTCCCATCCGCTGCCTTGAGACGGAGTTTCAGGGCAGTTGAAAACTCATTCTACGCCTTTCGATGTCAGCTCACCCTGCAACGCACAACAGTCGAACACATCTGAAAAGCGCCTAACCTCGCAAATTATGCCAATGAAGTTCTTGCCATTATCCGATCTTATTCTTCTTGCGACGCCTCTTCGGTTCATGAAGTTTGGTATCACTAATATACAAGAGTCCTTTGACAGGTCGTAAGCCATCTCGAGAAGAATAGCACGTGCTGTTAAATACGTAATAAATCCACCCATCGCTTCTCAGTTCTTCGGCTGACAGTCACATTCACAAAAAATAATTTAATCCAGTGTATGTGAAAGGCCTCATATATGACGATATGCGTTCTTCTGGAAGTAGTCCCATCATCGCTATAACTGGCTTTGCTTTATTTAGTTTGCATGTATTGCAATCGGCAATGACCCTCGAACGACCTTCTTTAAGTTTGGGATCCAGTACCTCTGACGAATCACACATATAATTACCTCCGTATTTTGGTGCATCATTTTCTTATGCTCCTGAGCGACTACGAGCCTCGATACGACATGGGTGGATGGCAAAATTATAGGGTTCTTAATAAGCGGATCAACTGATAGCATTTAATCGCACTCGCGAAAGTTTGTAGAGTGTTTACAGACTGGGTCTGTTTAGGCCAAAAACCTTAATTATCAAATTAACAAGTACCGCCCTAATATTTCCAGCAAGTTTTCTTTCGTTAAGAATTCATAACACGAATTACGGGTTTAATAAAAACGGGTTGGTATGATTTTATGTAATTTCTTACGGCTCTGCTGACACGACGCGCCGATGTATATTTTGGTCCTTCGAGCCGGATTTTAATCAAATTTTTCAATTGTAAACCACCAGCGACTACACCACCAATAACATCAACGAAGGTTGCACTGCCCCCTAAACAACATTTCATCACACGATCAACATCCACTAATATTCAAAGGCCTTTGTGCAACACACGCCAACCACGTATACGTTTATACCTAAATATATCGAAACACTTTGTGGAATAATAACGTAGAAGTTCAAAGGTACGTGGTGAAATTTCAAGTGCTTGTATAAACAAAAATTATTAAAACAAATTAAAAAAAAAGGTGAATTGTAAGAAAGTCCATTTATTGATTTGCATTTGCGGTATTTTAAACGAAGTGTAAAACTTAGTAAAAACAGCAGCACTATTAAAGGTGTCACTATTCGGTATTATGGAACACTAATTTGCAATTAACTTCAGTTCTAATCACTTGTGTATTAAAGTTGATGTATTTTTTTTTAATTGGCACTGCACATTGTAGGAATTAACTTCTCTTTGTGCATTGATTCCTTTTTCCTCATAATAGATGTGCCAGCTTATTTAAATTAACATCCATAATTAACATTTTGCTGCGGCACATTATCACTTGCTGTTGTCGATGCACAATATCACTTGCTGTTGTCGATGCACAATATCACTTGCTGTAGTTGTTGCACAATATCACTTGCTGTAGTTTTTGCACAATATCACTTGAGGTTCACTGTTGCATCTCATTGTTTCGTCGTGCCACATTTGCATTAAGTTATAAACTTTTTTAATATTTGAGAGGATATAACCCTAGGTTCACATAACAACTTTCATTGGATCTATCTCACACAAACTCACTTTCATTATAATATAATAAAATCGTTAATTTCGATCAAATTACAATATATATCACTTATTCTTTTCATCATCTGAAAATTCACGGCACATATCTTTACTCATTTTCTGATAAAACAGTTGGGTGGCGAGATTATCATCCATAGAAGCTTGTATAGCTGTATACTAAATTATTTAATAAAGCCAAATATATATAAACATGCATATTACTATATATATATATATATATATTGGATGAGTGCATAAGTTCGTGCCCGATTCCGCTGGATGCCGTACGAATCGTTTGAGAGTGGCGCTCGTGAAAGAAATATATACATATTATATATCGTTGGAAAGGTGACAGTCCGAACTGTAAATCAAGGATAAAATAACTTCATTTTGATTTAAGTTGCTTAGTGAAAAGACGCATGGAAGATGAACAACGAAAAAGATCATATGCGTCATATTATGTTATACGAATTTCGCAAAGGAAAAACAGTGGGTGCTGCAACTAAAGATATTCGCGAAGTTTATTTGGACCGTGCTCCAGCACTCCGCACAGTAAAGAAATGGTTCGCGAAATTTCGTTCTGGAGATTTTAACCTCGAAGATCAACCTCGCAGTGGACGGCCTTCTGAGCTTGATGACGATAATCTAAGGACTTTAGTTGCGAATAACTCACGTATTTCGACGGAAGATTTTGCCAGTGAATTGAACGTCAACAAATCAACAGCGTTTCGTCGTTTAAAAAAGGTTGGGTACACTTTGAAGCTCGATACATGGGTGCCACATCAGTTGAGTGAAAAGAACAAAGTGGACCGTATGTCAACAGCAATTTCTTTGCTTCGACGGATCAAAAACGAACCTTTTTTGGATCGGCTCGTGACTGGTGATGAAAAATGGGTCCTGTATAACAATGTTCAACGCAAAAGAACATGGAAACAGGCACACGAAGGGGCGGAACCGATGTCGAAA
The DNA here is from genome assembly GCA_037013455.1 of Ceratitis rosa. NCBI lineage: Eukaryota > Metazoa > Arthropoda > Insecta > Diptera > Tephritidae > Ceratitis > Ceratitis rosa. Next base: position 1,144,498 of record JAWMAG010000057.1, read on the forward strand.
GGTGGATTGCATCCGATGAAGGTACTGCTGTGCATTTGGTGGGATATCCGAGGCGTGATCTATTTTGAGCTCTTGCCAGCTGGAGAAACGATCACTGCCAACAAGTATTGTCAGCAATTGGTCGAATTGAAGAAAGCAATTGATGAAAAACGTCCGATTTTGGCCAATCGCAAAGGAGTTCTTTTCCATCATGATAACGCCAGGCCACATGTTGCAAAACCGACCCAGGCCAAACTGATGGAGATGAATTGGGAAATCATGCCGCATCCCCCATATTCACCCGACATTGCACCTTCTGATTATCATTTGTTTCGATCGCTGCAGAACAATTTGAATGGAAAAAAATTTAAAAATGTGGAAGACGTCAAAACCGACCTTGACACCTTTTTCAACGAGAAACCGCGCGATTTCTGTGAATCAGGCATCCGTAAATTGGTTGAACGTTGAGAGTGGATTGCCGAACAAGATGGCGAATACATAATTGATTAACAAAAGCGCTTTCTTCAAAAAATTTCAATTTTAGTTTGGACACGAACTTATGCACTCACAATATATATACATACAAAATATTAAGTTCCTTCTTCATAATTGGGATTTTTTATATTGGTGCGGCGTTTTTGTTTTGTTGGGTAAAATAAAACTCGTTCACTGCGATTTCATTCCATATTGTGGCTTAACTAGAACACAATACATACATAAATATATAACATGGATAATTTTATATGTTTAGTTGAGTCAGTGTTGGAATTCGAAATCGATTTCAATAATGCCTCGGTTTCAGAGCATTCCAAACATTCTTTAGCGGTAGAACAAGAGGAGCTGAGGGCGCTATGGGGTAAAACTAAATCTGCCTTTGAGGGGATAGTGAGTACCAAGGGCATCCCTCCAAAAGAAGTGGCAGCAATCAAAAAGAAGAACAAACTAGCATACACTAGTTACGTTAGATGCATTTCAGCAATGGCCGACATGGCCGAAAAGTTAACCAAAACGGAAAAGGAAAGGGAAAGGATTTCCACGCGGACTCATCATATTAACTTGCCACCGGATATTTTTAGAGGAGATTATCTGTCCTGGCCGACGTTTAGGGACCTGTTCACGGCCATCTACATACTAAATGATAGTATATCATCGGTTCAAAAACTCTTCCACCTGAACCAAAAGACGCAAAGGGAAGCCAAGGACATCGTTAGCAAATGTCCATTAACAAATGAAGGCTTCTCAACAGCATGGAAAAATTTGTGTGAGAGATACGAAAATAAACGTATTCTCGTGAATACACAATTAAAACTTCTTTTCAGCCTTAATTCAGTCGAAACTGAATGCGGTAGTTCCTTAAAGAAATTACAAAGGGAAATTAATAATTGTTTGTCATCCCTCAAAAGTCATCAAATTGATATCTCAAACTGGGACGCAATTATAACCTATCTGTGCTCTACTAAATTACCAGAGTGCACCTTATCTCTATGGGAACAGACCATAGAGAATAAAACAAAAATTTCTAGGTGGGAGGATATGGATCGATTCCTCTCTAGCAGGTTCCAAAGCTTGGAAACAATTTCCAGACTAAAGGACGTGAAACAGGTGGAAACGACAAAACCGCTGAATGCCAAGGACATCCCGGAAACTCCTCGTAAAGGACTTGGCGCCTTCCAAGTAAGTATAGCCAAGCCGAAATGTAAAATGTGTCAGTCAAGTGAGCACACGTTGCGATTATGTCCCCGATTCCTGGATTTAACTACTGCGGAGAGACTTGATTTCATCAAGAGCAAGAAGGGTTGCTTGAACTGCCTTTCCACAGCACATACCGTATCAAGATGCACAAGCTCATACAATTGCAGCACTTGTCATTTAAGACATCATAGGCTGCTTCATATTCCTAACTTTCGGCCAAGGTCAGTTCTCAGAAGTAGTCCAAACTTCTCAGACGATAGTCCCTCAACATCAAGGCAAGCCCAATTAAGTTCTGACAGGTGTATTACTGGAAACGGCAAGAGTTCATATAAATCATAATGGAACAATTTTTTCCGCTGGAGCATTGATCGACTCTGGATCCGAGTGTTCCTTTATATCGGAAACACTGCAGCGCCGAATTAATCTACCAGCAAAAAAGTTGCATGCCCAAGTGTCGGGCATCAACAACTCCAAATCGGCGCAGGTGAAGGGAGCATGCTCGATACTATTGAGTTCACCCAATGACCCATTAATAAAACTCAAGGCTTTGGTGCTCGTGCTACCACAGCTCACTGGGAACTTACCAACTTGCAATATATGTGCCAAGACAAAGCAAGTGTTCCCAGATCTAGCCTTGGCCAACAAACGCTTCTTCATGAATGAACAAGTGGATCTCATTCTTGGAGGAGAAATATATCCCCAAATTATTCTGAGCGGAATAAAAAAGAACCCCTCTTGCACGCTGCTAGCTCAAGAAACCATCTTTGGATGGATAATAACAGGCATTGCTGATACGCCTCATCCAACAACAAAGATACTATCGTTTTTCAATGAAATTGCCTTGAAAAGGCAGCTTTCAGCATTTTGGGAATTAGAAGACGTCCCGAGAAAAAAATGCATGACTGAGGAAGAGAAGTATTGTGAAGAGCTATACCAAAGAAACACGAAGCGACGTGAAGACGGAAAATACATCGTCTCCTTACCGTTTAAGTATGAATTTCCAGGAATCGTTCAGCTTGGCCCATCGCTGAAAAGTGATTTTTCACAGTTTTACAGGATTGAAACCCGACTCGCGAGAAATCCAGCACTGCAAAAGGAATATAACAAAGTTTTATCAGAATATGAAACTCTTGGACATATGGCAAAACTCCCATGCAACATAGCGGATGACTCTAACGACAACTACTTCCTGCCGCATCATGCAGTGATAAAGGAGGCGAGCACATCTACGATGGTCCGCGTAGTGTTTAACGCATCCAGTCCGACGGCCAATGGGAACAGTTTAAACGACGTGCTTCATTCCGGACCTGTCCTACAGTCTGACTTGCCGATATTAATCCTGCGCTGGCGACTTTTCAAATACGTTTTTAACCCCGACATAGAGAAAATGTATCGCCAAATTTTTGTCCATGATGATCACATTAAATTCCAAAGAATAGTGTATCGTGACAGCGCAAACAAACCAATAAGTCTATATGAGCTGAATACAGTTACTTTCGGGGTAAATCGTGCTCCGTACCTAGCTATACGGACTTTGCTACAGCTAGCTGAAGACGTTGAAAGCACGAATCCTATCGCATCAAATATACCTATTACGTAAATGCATGAATGTCGATGATGTTCTTGCTGGAGGTCATAACATTGAGGATGCCATAATAGCACGTAATGAAATCTCTCAAGCCTTGGAGTCAGCCGGCTTTCCATTGAAGAAATGGACTAGCAATTGCGTAGCCGTATTGAAAGGCATTCCAAAACAGCACTGGTTGAAACAAGATTTTCTGGAATTCGAGGATACCAGCACCGTGAAGGCTTTAGGTATCCGATTGAACACTCGTTCTGACTATTTCTATTTCACAGTAAAACCAATAGAACACTGTGAAACTACAACAAAACGAGCGATACTTTCAGCTTTTTGATCCCCTCGGCTGGCTGGCGCCCATAATCATTGCGGCAAAAATTCTTATGCAGGGCGTATGGCTAGAACGATTACCCTGAAATCAACCATATAAAAACTCCAAGGTTGGTATACTACTCTCCGAAAGATAATATGGAGATCCACGGATTCTGTGAAGCCTCAGAAAAAGCCTATGCAGCGACATTATACCTGCGAGTTCAAAACAAAGATGGCACATCTGTCAGTCTGATCTTAGCAAAAACAAGAGTAGCGCCGGTAAAGACTACCTCTCTTCCACGCCTGGAACTTTGTGGAGCAGTCTTACTAGCAGAACTCGTGGAATCTATAACACACAACATGGACTTAAGGCAAATAAAAATGAGTCTCTGGACCGACTCAACAATAGTCTTAGCCTGGATCCGGAAGCCACCATGCTCATGGTCAACCTTCTTTGCACACCGGATTACTAAGATAGTGGAAAAGGTAGGAAACCTAAACTGGCATCATGTTAAATCCGCCTCGAACCCGGCGGACTTAGCCAGATTGTCTGCGAAGGAATTAAGCAACAATTCCTTGTGGTGGAACGGACCTTCTTGGCTACAAGAAGACATTTCAAAATGGCCACGACAATGCAACAGCTACGAGACACAAATCGAAGAAAAAAGGGTGCGTGTTCACGTAACAAGTGTGAATAGTTGTATTACTATTCTAGACAGATTTTCAAATTTACCGAGAGCTTTAAGAGTTATCTCATATATTATGAAGTTCTTAAAGCGTACTCATCCACGAAACAAAACTTCATTTAAAGCTAATACTTTTCTAATTTCCTCCGAGGAAATTAAAGAAACTAGTTCTCGCTTTATATTAATCTATCAAAAGTACTTTTGAAAAGAAGAATACGTGAATTTGAAAACTGGAAAACTAGTTAACAATAAGAGTGAAATTTTGCCCTTAAATCCCTTCATAGACAGCAACGAGATACTGAGAGCTGGAGGCCGTCTAGGTGCATCGTTAAACTTATCAACTGCAAACTTTCCCGTCTTATCGTCCACGAGATAACCTTGCACGGAGAAAACCAACTAATGCTACGTCTTATCCGTACACAATACTGGATTCCCAGAGTAAAAAACATGATCCGGTCCATCATCCACAATTGTAAAATCTGTTCAATCTACTAGAAGCAGGTTCAATCCCAGCTAACGGGAAATCTTCCGCAGGAACGCATTTCTTTCTCACGCGCGGTCATGGTCACCGGTGTGAATTTCGCTGGCCCTTTCGAGATTAGAAATTTTCGCGGCAGAGGATTTCGCATTTCGAAAGGCTATGTATGCCTTTTCGTTTATTTTTCAACAAAGGCGATTCATTTAGAAGCCACCAATGATTTGAGTACCCCATCCTTTCTGGCAGCATTTGCTAGATTTATAGCAAGGCGCGGATGCCCACTCCGACAATGGTACTAAAGTTTTTTGCAGGTTGCTCGCAATAGCACGTTAAATAAGTATAACCATCAGATGCTCTCATGGCATTTCATTCCCGTTAGCGCTCCCCACATGGGTGGATTGTGGGAAGCAGGGGTAAAAAGTTTTAAAACCCACTTCAAAAAGATTGCGTCAGGCAGTAGTAATACATTCGAAGAGTTCTCTACCCTTCTATGTCGAATAGTGTCGTGTCTCAATTCCCGACCTTTGAGCCCCTCTTCGAATGAGCCATAAAGTTTTAATAATAAAGTTTTACCTTAATTTAATTTAATTAGATTTAACTTAAGTGGTAGTTTGCATTTCGAGTCGTATGAGATTTTATATTTTTAAGGCATTTCAGTATAGCATCCATATGGGTACACGTTTCGTTTATGAATGATTTTTTTCGATCTTATTTTTGTTTTGATTGTATTAATTTTCAGTAACATTTGGCTTCGAATCCCCATTTATATTGTTTTTGTTTGGGTTTATTTCAAACTTCATTAGTTTGAAGTGCGTTTAAAACGGTTCATATTTAACTAGTATTAATTATATAACAGAAAATCATGTAAAAAAAAATTGAGACAGTAATAAAACTTAAATACTTCAATTAATTCAACAATGTAAGTAAACAATAAAACCGCTTAATGATATATTCTTGAAGGGGTAATAAAAAAAAAAAACAATATTTAGCTTTATAAATTTGTAGTGCGAAACCCTCCATATAAAAAAAAAAAAAAAAAAAAAAAAAATCGAATTAATAGCCATTATTATCTACAGTTCTCTTCATAATTATGCGTTCTACAACCTATGATGCTATTACTCATATAATTAGTTAAACTCGCCATATTGTATATATGTTGAACTTTTAAATATTATCATTAGGATATAATTGTAATACATAAGTCGGTTAATTATAATTCGTGTGCACTTACGAGATTCTATGCTTCACATGTGTATGTGTTTGTTCAATGTTAAATCTCACCCAACTCGCATAGTTAAATAAGTTTAGCTTAAATTGCAATCGCAGTTTGCCAAGCATAGCAAATACATTATATTTTCCTTTGGTGATGTTTCTGTTAACGCACTGCGCCAATGTTATTATCGATATTATGTGTAGCTTCAACCAAAACGATTTAATGCAAACTTATTTATCAAATTCGTAGTATGATCGTCTAAACCACCAAATTTCAAGTATATTTTCATTGCGTGTATCGGAAAAACACATCGATTCACGAAATTTGAGCACGTCGACAATAACGTATCTAGAAAAGAAATCAGTCTGAATGAATACGGAGAGGAGAGGGTTTCGGTATTAAGATTATAAACAACCATATGCGAGTATTTGTACAATAATTCAAATAAATTGTAAATTCCATTCAAAGATGCACACTACTACTACACTTACTTTGCTTTCGCATTTCTAGTTTGGCGATATTTATACAAAATTTAGTCAAGAGTTCTGAACTGTTTTTATGATTGCCACGTCCGGCATTCGGTACAATAACCAAGAATACTTCGTACACCTGTTTAGCATCCAGTGCACGCATAATCGGCGTCATGAGACGTGGTGGTGTGTCAGCAATCTTTAAAAGAAATGTATGGATTTGAATCTTACAAAGTTAAATGTTATTTGCTATCCGTCTCTGAAACTTACCTCCATTGCATCACAATACTTGAACGCATCATCAACGGAAATATGTTCACCATTCCATTTGCAAATGTCATTATTTCATTTTATTACTGATTTTGTTTCGTTTGGACTTTGTTTCGGTTTTGATTAAATCTATTTTATTAACAGCTTTAAATGTTTCCCACTAAATTTTCCTGCTTTAGATCTATATAAATCCTTAATCATCCTAAGATATAGATATTATTCACATGGTCGACGTCCTATTGAAACGTTTGAATATCCTCATTATGCGTTCGATAGTGGAAGAAATTTTTGGTGAAATGTTGTTTGTCTGTTCCTATAGTGTTGGGGCGAAGAAGGACATCGCAATTCTTTATATTCACTCCTAAATTTCTTTTAATGATGCTTAGATTTTATATATGATGTTCTTATTCATGTTCTGCTTTTGATATATTTGATATATGTTGCGGCTAATATTATTGTATTAATGCCGGAAAGAGTTTTCTCAAAGATGTTTTCTCAACAATTTCAACGTCACTAGCTAAATAAACGGCATAAACTGATTATTGATGATTTACTGGTTATTGAACAAACTGGAACTCGGTGAATCTACAAAGAAATTGAAAAAAAAGTTAATTCATAACCTTTTTACGATGTCTTAACCTTCTTACCCATGGTGCTGCTACCTCGTGTATTTTTTAAATAACATCTTAGTCAAGGAAAATGGAGGAAAGTATGGGCAGCACATCAAATTATGAAAACGGCAATGCCACTTATACAAAGTACACTCGATACAGCGTGCTGTACAACAGGTTGCGACTTTTACTACATACAATGCAACTGTTAATCAAACCTGCTGTTTAGCTCCATTGTACCTGACTTATATTGTTGAGTAAAAATATTGCATTAAGCAAAAAAAAGGGAAGGTTTCCAATCGGAAATGGATAAATTAAAATAAATAAAGCCACTGGATTTGAAAACATCATTTACCGCTCATTATATGGTATATACAAATATATATGTATATATTTTTAGTTTATATTCTACGAGTAATGTATGGTTAGCTTTTTATATTTAAGTTTGGGGAAAAAATTGTAAAGCACATTCTTTGAAAGGTAATTAGGTCAAGAAAAAGCAACCAAAATAAGGATGTGAGCGTCCATAGGAATTATCACTGCCGAATTCTCTATACTCCTTAAGGATGTGAACCCATAGGCATTATCACTGCCGAGCTCCCTATACTCATTACGGTTGTGAACGTCCATAGACATCATCACTGCCGAGTTCCGCGTACTCATTTAAAAGGGCAACCAAAAAGAGTAGTCGAAAGTTCCGCCCACCAACAAAATGTGAGGTTACAGCGGCCTAATTATATCACGGTATACAAATATATGAATTTCATTATACATTAGATAATATACTCGCCACCCAACCTAAATAACAATTATCACATCGTTCCTAAAAGTAAATAATGATCGCATTATAGAAAAAAAAAATGACCCGATTCACCGCCATACGTCATAAAGCCGAGCGGGAACATCAGCGGTTTGCAGTTCCGTGCCACCTATGCGACCAAAAGCACCCAATACGCGTCTGCACAGTTTACCGCGCAAAAACCCCCAAGGCCAGTGAATGCCCAAGTGAGAGTAGATGTCGACGGTGCGGAGAGAAGCACCACACCACCTTGTATATGAATGAGGAATTGAGATCGTGGAGCCAGCAGGTGGCCGACGAAGAAGAAGATATCCTATCTATAGACGCCTCAGAATCAGGGACGGAGACCAGGCCTCACCAACCCGAAACGAGCACAAGAAGTGAGTTCGGAGCGGAAACTCGGACTTTCCGCCCGGCGACATCGAGAGGATCGGAAACCCGGACTTTCCGACCTCTGTTAACGCATGAACGAAGAAGACAAAGTGGATTGGAAACTCGGCCTTTCCAACCACACCAATTTCATCGACGACAGCGTGGATCGGAAACTCGGACTTTCCGCCCACCACAAAACCTACGCACCATAAGGCGCAGAGGCAGAAGGGACGCAAGGCAGCTTCCAAGTAGCTTCAGGACAGGGCTCCTCCATCACGAAGTCGTCATAGGCAGTCTACGCCCATGCAATACGATAGCCCCAACGGCAGTCGTCTAGGTGGAAGCTCAAGGACACCTCCATTTAGTGAGGGCCTTGATAGATGCGTGTGCTCCCATCTCCGCAATCTCCGCCGACTTAGCGTACGACCTCGGGTTGGAAGAGACGTTTGTAGGAGGACAACGGGGATGCTTACTGCGTCTAAGAGGGAAGCATGGGCAGACCAAACAGGTCTCAATTCATGCTGCCGTCGTGCCAAACTACCGCCGGATCAGCCCCGCAACCAACATAGACCCTACAATAGCGGCAAAGTACTAACACATTCGTCTTGCGGACCCGCGTTTCCATGCATCGACGCCAATACGGTTAGTACTGGGGGTTGATGTATATCCAGAGATCATGCTGAGCGGCATCCTGCCCAATACCTTCGGGCCATTCTTGGCACAGATCACGATCTTCGGATACGTGCTTTCCGGATCATGCCGAGCATGAGAGAAAAAATACCCTTTCAATAGAATATTTATATTTAGTCATCATTATGATTACTTAAACTTTGAATTTTGAAAAAAAAAAAATAATAATAATAAATGAAGTAAAGCACTGAAATTTCGCACACGTATATTTAATTAAAAGTTAATTAAAATTTCTTTCCTTCCTTAAACCACAGCAACAGAGTTCTCAAACGCAACGAAGGAAAAGGACATTAAAGTTAACAATTGTAAGTGGGAATGATGGCTGGGCCGCGATTGTGGACAGGTCTTGCGTATCGCAAGGGGGGCCGGCATGTTTAGGCCAAAAACCTAAATTATCAAATCAACTAGTACCGCCCTAATGTTTCCAGCAAGATTTCCTTCGTTAAGAATTCATTACACGAATTACGGGTTTAATAAAAAAACGGGTTGGTATGATTTTATGTAATTTGCTTACGGCACTGCGAATTTACGATTGCAAGTGACTAGACATAATTGTCTCGCGAGTTTTTCCTTTTTTTTTCATCAACGTTTGGAAGCGAACCCCAGCCATCACGTCCACCAGCCCGTATAAGTGTAGATCCCGCATAAGAGTAAAGGTATATATATAAAAGAACACTGATTTAATAAAGAATTACTGCATAAAATTTATAATTTTCTTGATTCTTTTATTCCATTTTCATTGTGTACACCGGCGTGCTCTGCTGACACGACGCGCCGATGTATATAGGGTCCCTTCTCCAGGAGATTCACTTCGTTGACCAATGCTTCACGTTGCACGTGCTGACATATCAGTCGTTCGGCGGTATTAAGTTCCATGGCCATTAACCCATATGTTGGTATCTTCTACGGAGGTTTCATTTTTGATTTGCTGTTACGGATGTAGCGGAAGACCCAGGCTACAACTCTTCTCAGTTTAAGAAACGATGAAAATCTCTCAAATACAAAAATGCTGCTCCTGCCAAATAATAAAGCATAATTTCGCCGAAGTTCTTCGTTCTCGTCGACATTCGTATTTCGACAATTTTGTGTTCCGGCTGATATAAAAAATCTGGACCCATGAACCAACATTTGGTTGGGTTGAGGTTAACACCCTTTTTTACCCATATTGCTTCGTCAGCGACATTTTCTCTTGTTGGCAACCACCTCCAATCAGACGGCTTAGACACACTTAGGATTTTTGCCACTCTATGGGCTACAAAAGGCATATAACTCACTAGTAATCCACTTGAGTACCGTCCTTGAATCACTCCAAAAAACACAGCGGTCTATGAGCAACGTATGCTCTTCAGTTATAGTTTACATTATACGGGATCCTAATGCGGCAGCTTGCAACTCCAATCTAGGAATGCTTGTTGTTGAAGACATGAACAATATTAAAATATTTAAAAACGGATTTATATTTATATATAAATACATATAAAATCATAATTACGTACAAGTATTTATTGTAGGTATATACTTACCCCAATAATAACCCAAAATACTCACATCGAATTTATTCCCTTTTTGCAATACTTACCTGCAACCCTACATCCGTTATTAATATATGTAAAACGAAATGAAAATGTAAATAAAAAATGTATGTAGAATAATTTTAAAAACGTGCAATTGTAGAGATTTTGGCTCACCCAACCTGAAATAGTGGCGCGGAACTGTACATTCTGTAATGTTTAGCAACTGCATCCGAGAATTATTCCACATCTCGTTGATCTCACTAGGAAGGGCTCGTCCCAGCCTAAACTAAGTTTCCAGATTTCGCGCAAAGTCAATTTGCCCGTGATGGCGAGGTGGCATAGCATTCCCAACGGATCGAAGATGAACATCGAAGCTTAGTAGCATTCTTTTTGTGGGCACTAAATCGCCACTCATAACTGGCGAATCGATTCCATGGAACTCAAGCCTGTATATGAAATGGTCACTTGACGGTTGCCACAACATGTCTAAGACTTTCCCAGATTGCATGGCTTCTTTGGAGATAATGGACAAGGCTGTATTTTTGCCACCCAATGCGATCAGGACTTGCAAGAAATTTGACCTGAAGTTCCGTAACTGGAAACCGGCATCTTTGTGAATGTCGCGAACCTGTTTGGCTACATATAGCTCTGGTGGTGGAGTGGAAACTATCGACATAATCATCCACATAGTGATAGTCCGTTATAGCTTGGATTGCACGCCGATCGTAGTTGTCATGCTCCGTCGCATTCTTCACCTTCACAAAATGTTCTGAACTGGGAGAGCATGTTGCACCAAACGCTATCGCTGTCATCGCATTTACGTCGGGTGTTCGTTGTCTATCGCCATTGCGTCACAGAAATCTCTGGGCACATCTTTGGAACGTATTAAGACTCGTGGAACATTTCCTGTACACGTATGTTCGCACAAATGGTCATGGCGCCTTCACGAAAGTGGAACAACACGGACACCAACGGACGATATTGCTGGGGTCCCTTCAGCAGTTGAGAATTCAGCGACACTTCGTGTGGCGTTGTTGCAGCGTCGTGCACAAATCTCAGCTTTTCGGGCTTATCACAGCGAAATGTGGAAGATACCATGTCCTGAACCCAACTTCTGCTACTTCGGCTGGTTAAAGCTTACACGTAATCGTTTATGATTTCACGGTATGCTTTACCAAATCCTTCATTACGTGCGATTTTTTTTCGATGCTTACAAGGCGTTTCCAGGCCATAGAGTAGCTCTCCAGTAGCTCGATGCTGTCGCTCCTTCGCAGTAATCCCGTTAGAAATTGATCATTCACTTTCTCTGTAGTTGACTCAAGCAGCTTCTGAGCACATATGTCGACTACACTTTCAATAGGTGACAAGACACGCACATCGAAAGACTCCACGGTGAAATAGTTTTATATCAGGTCATGCATCTGGCTCTCTGAAGTGCTGACGTGAAAACAGGATGGCTTCTTTAACGGCAAACGGCCCGAACACACAAACACCCAATTTGGTTATTGTGACAAACGTCACGATTGGCTAGTATCGGCTTAGTTGGCTATCTCAGATGGCATTGGTCTAAACCAATTAAAACCTTAGGCGTTACATTTTCATACTGGCTGAGGCTTTGCATAGGTAGGTTTAAGTTGGCTTCACCGTGGACGATGTGAATCATGTAACGCTTCTTCATACCCAGATCACTGATAAAAAGGTTAGTTACGGTCGCCTTTCCCGCGAACCACTGGATTTCTACTAAACTTTGCTGATCTTTAAAGCCAAGCTCCTGCACCAGCAAATCGTTCATTATCGTAGTCGAAGACCCTTCGTCTAAGAGCGTTTATGTATTAACGCCCTTATTTAGACCATGCAGTATGACATGAACCACTCAAAACAATAAATTGCAGGAAGCCTGGGCAGAACAGTTGCGGACGACGTTGAATCTGACAGGGCGACTGGTATCACCATCATATAACAACTGCTGGTGATATCTCTGGCAACCATCTACTGGATATAATTTACGGCGACGGCTATCACGAGTGGCACGCCCAGGCGATAGGCAACTGCCATTCCGAAACGTTGGCATCAAATAGGCGACGACAGTCTGAAACTCGATGATTCCGTTGGTATAACATACATTTAAACGAACGATGTTCTCCAGCATGTAGCTCTGGACGACGTTTCACTTCTCAACCTTCATGATGTTGAACCATTTGGACAAAACTGGCAATATCAGACAGCCACTCGCTAAAGCTAACAATCGTTAGATAAGGTTGAATCGCTACGGAATACCTCGCCCAATTCAGGCGTTTGCTGAAAACTCTGGCAAATCGAGTATCTCTTTTGGAAAGGGTACAGTGTTACCCAGTGATGGGTTGACAACCCGTCTTAATGCTGGTGAAAGCACGAATGCCCTATTGCCTGACAGATCGGACGACCCTACTTCAAATATTCTTTGAGGCGTTGGCTGCGTTTTTGGTGGAATGATGGGACGACTATATTGCGCTGATATGGCTGGGTGACCGTTAAGATCGTCGACAGAGCCCTTATTCGAAGGGCATGTGGTAAAGTTGGTATACCGCCGTTGTCATGAGCATAAATATACGTCAAATGGGTGGCCGACGTTACAGGCGGCGTCGACTGTGGCGGTACGGCTGCAAAGCTTGGCGTTCGCTTTCAGATATGTGGGCCTCAGCATATTTGAGTTGTTACTCTAACATGCTTATTTGTTGTTGTATTATATAAAGCACATCCATATGAGACGAAGCTGAGAAATTTACAGTGGCAGGTGCGAATTTACTACTTGCGAGGATGACGTTGGCAGAGGCGCCGGCTGAGGTGGAGCTGCCTGAGTTTACGCTGGCATATATGAGATGTGAAATGAAATCGCTTACCTGGTGAGTCCAGTCGAGCGTAACTGACTGTATACCGCTGGCTGGTGTAGCACTAGACCCGTTTTTGGGTATAGTACGATGAACTGCTGAGTGCTTCGTTGCAAATCTCTGTGTGGTGGAACGCTGAGCAATGGAAATGGAGCGCTATGCGATGGCACAGATAATGACAATACGTTGGAGTGGAGCTTGTCGATGACGAGCTGGCTGGCTCTGGATTGGGTACTGAAGTTAAAATTATCGCTAAGTCCTATTTGCGATCTGAAAATCGTTATATTGGGTTAGAGAATAGCGAATATCGTTAAAATTATCACTAAGTCCTACTTGCGGTCCGAAAATCGTTATGTTGTGTTAGAATAGCGAAATCGTTAAAACTATCCCTAGGTCATTTTAACGATCCGAAAATCGTTATAATATGTGTATAGAATAGTGAAATCGTTAAAACTATCGCTAAGTAATTTTAACGATCCGAAAATCGTTATAATACGATAGAAAATTCCCCTAAAGTTTTCGGATTTTTTTTTCAGAATAGCAATTTTCCTCTTCGTGGAATCAGAAAACCTTTAAAAAAGCTTCAAGTTCTTTTGAACGCCTATCGATGATTGTACGAGTAATTAGTTTCTCGAAAATCGGAATTGTTTTACGAGCAAAGAAATTTATATTGCCGTTTCTCTATACCGAAGCACTGCTACTTTGCATCTCCTGTTGCCTTAGAAATGTACTCTCCTGCTATTTTCAGAGTCAGGGCTTCCCAAGAACTTTGAATATTATCCTTATCAATTATTCTTTGGCGTTTTCTCGCTGGATAACTTTTGATAATATATATATAGTATAATACAGTGAAATTCCTCATAACCGGACACTCACGCAGTGTTTTTGTCCGCTTATGGGTGGGAGGTACACAAATTATGTTTAAATCGCATTCATGTGGTTCGAAGTTATCTTTTATTTAACTGTTTAAATAAAAATTCCATGTTCAAACATACATATTATTTCATTTACATATAGATAAATTACATACATTCTCATACATAAACATACATACAAGTTTTTACATTTCAGTACTACTTTGGTTGAAAAAATTTTGTAATGGTTGATTGCTTGAATATTGATTGTTTTAATTTAAAATGTTCATTCTCAAAATGACTTTCGATATTTTTGAAATGTTGGAAAGCTAGAAAATCATTTTTGGCAAATTATTTCAAACGCGCAACAAGTTTTAACGCCTCATCTTATTTCTTCATTAGATTCTTCTTCTGAATAGGTAATGTCCATAACATCGCTTTGTTCTTCAAATTGAATTTCTACATTGTTGTCTTCAGTGCAGATGTTTTGATCTATTTGGAGAAAACCCCGTCGAAATAATTTGCCAAATCGAGTCCTACGTGAATTCTAGCATTGATTGCCAGCGGAATGTCATCTTTGGGGTCAAAATCGGAAAGACTCATCAATTTCCGAAAATCCTGTTTTGAGGAAGCAGTTTTGGATTGTTGTTGCTTCTACTTTATTCCAAGCTGCTTTGATGAAATAAACAGCTTCAAGCACATTAATAGATTTTGACAGCTCTAATGCTGAACTGACAGTGTCTATATTACGCGGCAAGTTGCCGTTGTGTTTGGAGGCAAAAAAAAACAATGTTTATGTTAGTCAAGTTTAGTTCCCTTGGATGTGATGCTGCATTATCCAAAAACAAGATAATTTTTCGATTCTGGACCTTCATTTTCCTATTCAACTGCTGCAGCCAATCACTCATTACTTCTCGAGTCATCCATGCTTTTTTATTAGATTTCCAATTGGCAGTTCTGTGTTGGGAACATGTATGAATGATCGAGGCGGGGCTGCTTTACCTATAACCAAAAGGAGCTCTTTCCCTCCAGCCATGTTTGCACAAAACAAAATTTTGAGTCTTTCCTTAGAGCCAACACATTTTTCGGATTTAAGAGCGAGAGTTCTTTCAGTTTATGCGCGAAAAAATAACCCTTGTAAAAAAAAAATTAATCTTGTTTGGTATTTTTTATTTTGTGTTTAATTTTGTCCGTTTATGAGAGATTTTTCGATCAAAATGGTTTGAAATTTGTCCGGTTTTAAGGGCTCTCCGTAATGGGGAATTTTACTGTACCATATATAGTATATTACTGTCGTTCATATCCACCCCGAAAGTCACTACTGGGACACATATAAAACATATTTAATTTTTTATAGTTATCTGTATATATCTTACGTCATTTTTAAGTTTTTAGCTAAAAACTATTTATTTATATAACTTTAACTTACTATAAAATTTTCAATAATAACTTGGTTATTTATTGACCGAAAACATGACTTTTTCACTCACTTTTGTCACTCACAAGCAAGTGCCTAAATATTATCGACCACGCAAATATAACTAATAAAAAGTTTTAATTTTGTATAAAGCATGTTCGTTAAGATTTCGCGGTTCTGGCTCCTTTTAAAATTAATATAAAATCATTCTTTTATTTCAACACGTTTTATACGGATCAATTTAGGCCACCAGAATATATTTATTCAAAGTAATAAAAATTTGTCCATATACGTTTCTAATCATATACGGTACAATAAAGATTTTAATCTTATATTCAAGTCACATTTGACTAAAACCAATTTCTTTTCTTGTTTTATAAAAACACAAACATTTGGTTACGTCCTATACTATAGCGACTGCCCACTTTGTTTTACACAGGCTCCTAATTTACATTCTTGGAGTCATTCACTTCGTTTATGAAAGTAATTTTGCAACTGTCATCTTTAAAATTTATACCAAACCCAAATTGAAAAGCAAAGAAATCAACATCAAACTCTTGGTTGTGTACATCAAACATTCCAACATAAAAATCACTTTGATAAATCGAAGGTATGTGGTTAAATTTTTTGCACTTTATATTTGAGACACTAATATTTTATAAATATATACAGCACATATTTATATTGTTAACAAGTGAATGAAGTGATTTAATGAAAAAAGAAATATAAGCAATTATTTTGTGCACAATCATTTACGAGTGAATTAAGATTTACGTACTGTTGTTCCCTTTTAATTGTCGGTAGCAGATTAATCCTCGTCAATTATTTATATAATATATAAAATCAAAGTTAACAAAATACTTGGATACGTCCCGTTTAGGAGCTGCTGCCCGGTAAGTTTTCAATAAATTCCTTATTGTTTTTGCGGTCTTTATTATTAATTTTAGGTATACGTTTTTAGTGAGCTGAATGCCTATTTGTTTGCACGAATTAAATATTTTTGTCATACAACAAAGAAAAATGGGAGAAGGGACAACTGTTTCGGAGATCACCCCATCTCCTCGTCAGACTACTTCTAGCAGGAATCGACCACTATCGTTGTATTATTCAATTCATTATTAACCAACAACTACGAGGGCTTTAACAAAAGTTCTGTCAGTTGGTGACTTTCAATTTGTTTTTGTTAAATCTAAATTTACCAAATCCTTTGCAATTATTTTATTAGTTTTCTGCAAACGAGAAAACGCAAGAGATCTGAGGATAGGTCAGACAAAATTCCCCCACCAACACTTAAAGCTTCGACAGGATCGGGAAGGACCTCTCCGAGCCGTTCGATATCAAACGAGGTTTCAGACAGGGTGATTCCTTATCGTGTGACTTTTTTAACTTAATGCTGGAGAAAATAATACGAGCTGCAGAGCTGAATAGAGAAGATACACTCTTCTATAAGAGTGTACAGCTGCTGGCGTATGCCGATGATATCGACATTATTGGCCTCAACAACCGCGCCGTGAGTTCTGCTTTCTCCAGACTTGATAAAGAAGAAGACTTGGGTCTGGTAGTGAATGAGGGCAAGACGAAATATCTCCTGTCATCAAACAAACACTCATCGCATTCGCGACTCGACTCCCACGTCACTGTTGATAGTCATAACTTCTAGGTCGTGGATTATTTCGTCTATCTAGGGACCAGCATTAATACCAACAACAATGTCAGCCTGGAAATCCAACGCAGAATCACTCTTGCCAACAGGTGCTACTTTGGACTGAGTAGGCAATTGAAAAGTAATGTCCTATCGCGACGAACAAAAACCAAACTCTACAAGTCGCTCATCATACCGGTCCTACTATATGGCGCAGAAGCGTGGACTATGTCAACATCTGATAAGTCGGCTCTAGGAGTCTTCGCGAGAAAAGTTCTGCGAAATATTTATGGTCCTTTGCACATTAGCAACGGTGAATACCGCAGACGATGGACCGATGAGCTGTACGAGCTATACGATGATATTGACATAGTTCAGCGAATGAAGAGACAGCGGCGACGCTGGCTAGGTCATGTCGTCCGAATGGATGAAAGCACTCCAGCTTTGAAAGTATTTGATGCAGTACCCGCTGGTGGAAGCAGAGGAAGAGGAAGACTTGGTTGGAAGGATCAAGTGGAGAGTGACCTGGGTTCACTTGGCATTTCCAACTGGCGCCAGGCAGCGAAAAGAAGAGAAGAATGGAGCTCTTATGTTGATTCGGCTATAATCGCGTAAGCGGTGCCAACGCTAATGAAGAAGAAGAAGAAGATATTTTGCAAAAAACTGATGCATGCACCTGATCAGTTCTTCACCACCGTATTTGAATAGCTGCTGCTTTATTATTTTTTAAGCGGGCGATTGCTATTCGGTCTTACATAGTCAGGCAATGGAACAACTTTTCCTTAGTCAACAATTGGAGTTTCGGGTTCACCATCTCCGGGTGTTTCATTTTCACTGCCATTCAGCACGCTTACTGGGCATCTGTCATTAGCTCACATTCCTGGGGCCTACAAGAATTTGCTCCGGTCTGGAAACCTTCCGTAAGTCGCCGTATCTTTTCGTAGAATTTTCGAGCTCACCCTTGTCGGCCAGCTTCACGCATTTCCGACTCTTTCTTTTTTCTCTGCAAATGCGTCTTGCTTCCCTCTTCAGATCTCGGTATCTATCCCACCCCGCACGTGTTGTGGTCAATCGCAAGTTACCGAGGTAGGTAGTCTGCTTTCTCTCCACCGCGATACGGCAGTCCTCATCGTACCAGCTGTTTTTGCTACCTTTCCGAAATCCAATAGTTTCGCTTGCTTTAATTCTCTACGTACGGAATTAATAGAATATACTTAATCAAAAAGCTCTGTGCACATATAGAACGCAGACAAAACTCCCTCCAAATTTACAAATTTTGTATACCTCGAACCCCAAAATCATCCCGTCATGCAAAACATGGGAAATAGGCAACTCGCCAATTTACTACCGTAATGATAAATCGGCAATATTTGCTTCTTGTTCTCATTCGTATACCGAATATTGCCGCGATAATAAATCGGTAATATTTGTTTCCGTTAGTTCATCATAAAAAACAAATATTTTTCATGATACTTCCAGTTAGCAGTGAAAATAAAGTGATAATAAAATAAATTTTAAAAATTAAATAAATTACGGAAAATAATAATAAAAAAATTTCAAATTTTATTGGAAAGTGATCTTTGAGTGATTAAGAAAATACAGGTAAGTGGTTAAAATTGTGGCGTTTTAAACAATGATTTAATTTTTGCTATTGTGCAAGGTTCAATGAAGTTAATCTTGGACGAAGTGAAATCTCTAAGAAGAGTTATAACTCATTTATCACAAGAGGTTTTGTCATTAAGGAACGAGGCTCACCAATTAAAAACCATTCAGCCTGGCACTTCACAGTCTTCCTTCCCTTCTGTCATACCCTTCCATGAGAAAGCAGTCTTCTACAAGTTTTTTAAGGAACTAGTGGATAAGGAATCGGTCTTAAATGAATTCTGTAAAACATTCATTATAGTTGTACTAAACATTAATACGAGTATGTACATATGTGTTGTCGCAATTGCTTAATTAATTTACAGAGAACATATTTATTATTGCTTTGAACATCTGATGTTGCTTGTTTTCAGCGAGTTGCTATGAACGCTGTACTAACAGATAATTTGCCACAAAAATTGGTAACTGGTAATTTCGCAGCGACAGTCATAAAAAGTAAATGAAGTTTAGCAGTCAAAGACCAAAAGTCCCAAATGTTTTCTTTTGTATCATTTTAGGAATATGTTACCAAATTTTCCAAGCTCGGAAGACTTTCGGATTAATACTATTATCCAAAAGCATCTATTTTATGCCTAAGATAGGATAGGAAAAAATAGGAAGCGTCTTTACAAGGGAAATAGTTGATTTCATTTTAAAATTATAATCTTAAATAAAAAAACGTGAACTATTTGAAAGGATAAAAGACACAGTTATTGCTCAAAAATCGTCTTGAAGATAATTTAGCCAGTTCCTGTGGGAATAATAAAACGACTTAATGAGGCAATAAGAAAATGTCCCATTCAGGCAAAAAGAAAATAACTCGACTAGGAGAGTTGCCTTCGGCGGACATTTTAGAACTACTGGTAATAAGAAATCGATACGATGGCGATATATATATAGGTATATATATATATAATTGGCGCTTTGTAACCGCTGAAGCGATTTTCGGCCTCTCCTTCAATTTGTGGTTTTGCGTCTTGTTGTTTTTCCAACAAACGAAGGGACTTACCATACAGTCATTCCCTGGACTCAACAAACTTGAATTGTTCCAATAGTTCCGAAAATAATTTCGAATTTTTTAAATTATACTTAATACTCAACAATTACTTCAAATACTTACGTAAGTCCACCTGTGAAAGCAGAAATCTTTTCTTTTTAGTGACGGCCATTCAAAGAAATTAGATATGAGAAATTAAATCAACAGCGGAACGAATCTGGAACCTTAACGGTTTCATCTTATTCTCCGTTTACATAGACTGTAAGGACCCCAAAATCGTAGATGTTTTTACAACAATACAAGAAAATATGTGATGTACATGTAAACCTAATATAAATTCAAATACACATGTACATACATACTGTTTAGGCCAAAAGCCTAAATTACCACTCGTTATGTACCACCCTAATACTCCCAATGAAAATTCGTTTTTAAATATTAACATGAACCGTTTACCGAATTTATGGCAAACGGTAAGAACTTATTATTCTTATACGGTATTGCGATATTATAATCACACCTAAACGGTCGTGTCCTAACCAGCGAACCATCAGCGAATCACCAGCCATCACCCTCATCCACCCCATACTATTGTACAGGTAAAACTCATATTTCAATCAATAAAATACATAGTGCAGATTCAATATCAACAGAAAAACTGATATTTTATTTTCTATTGGTTTATTTCATATTTATAAATCTACATCGGTGCGCTCCAATACCACGAGTCGCCGTTGTAAGCATTGGTCCTTCGAGCCGGATAAGCAATTTAAAGTATTATACTATCATTCAGAACCAGCACTAAAGGAGTTTACATAAACACCACATCAAGCTGCTTGCAAACAACAATAAGCACTCACGGAGTCTTCAAACGTAGATTCACGGAGTCTTCAAACAACAATAAGCACTCACGGAGTCTACCTGTAGCAAGCGGAGGCAACCACAATCTGCAAAATCCACACCATTTGCGAAAACCACAATCAATTCACATCACTAATACATCGGTTGTGTACATCAAAAAAATCAAAAGGTACGTGGTTGGTGCTTTTTTTCATTTGTGCGTATACATTAACCGCACATATATATTCAAAAAACAGGTTAACACAGTTTTGCTGGTGTGATAATAAAATTTTAGCTTGCAACATTTATGTTATAATTTCATTGTTTTTTTTTCTCACTTGTAAAGTCTCGGTTGACAAAATACCAGCTTTCAATTTTTCATCACATTTAATTATCTTCATTTTGTTGCAACTTATTTATTGCCATATTACACCGCTTCTTGTTAACGCAAAATATAACCGCACTTATATCGGCACAATTCACTTATTCACGAGCCACTTTATTGTCCATTAAACCACTTGGTGGGTACAATTTTAATATCAATAAAAAAAAAAAAAAATATTCACATTTATATTGTTGGAGCGTTGGTATATAAGCCACGTACATATATATACGTATACCACATCACTTCTTAGATATTTCATTGTTGGGTGGCGAGTCACATTACATACATACTCACGTATTTCTAAATAAATTATTTTCACAAAATTACTTTTTCTTGGAGTATTTTATTCGTTGCGTTACTGGGGCACCGAAATTTACCTGCGTGATATTTTATTATACACTCACGAAAAATATTCACTCAAATCGTTAAGATTAAATTACTTGTTTACAACAATATTCAATTGCATCTGCTGCAAGTACATTCATACAAGTACATAACGATATAGATATATTTTTTTTTTTGCAATGTCACAGATTGATATTTTCATTCGCCTAATCGAGGCAGTTTCAGAGTTCGAATCTGATTATAACAGCACATCTGCATTGGATATGTCAAAATTCACCAAGAAGAATTTAGGGCGCTTTGGAAAAAGGTCAAACATTCGTATGACGAATTTCAAATGTCTACGGATCAGTTTTCGGCCAAAGATTTATCTACAATCAAGAAAAAATATAAAGGATGTTACCAAATTTATAATCGCTGCATGGAATCCATGAGCAACTCAATCGACAAGTTGGAGAAAGCGGACAAACAAAGTGAAGACAATCAATCACGCGAGTGTAATATACAACTACCTCCGTGTGATACCGAGGTATTCAGAGGTGACTACTCATCGTGGCCAACATTCCGCGACCTTATTACGGCTATTTATATCCGCAACAAGCGCCTTTCTCCCGTAGAAAAATTATTCCATCTTCTGGCGAAAACTGATGGGGAAGCCAAAGAAATCGTTCAAAACTGTTCTTTAACAAATGAAGGATTCGATACTGCCTGGAGAAACCTCTGCAATAGATATGAAAATAAGTATCAATTAGTTAAAGCACAATTTAAGATTTTGTTTAACCTGCCGTCAGTCAAAGAAGAGGACTGCAATTCCCTGAAGCAATTGCAGAGAAAAATAAATAACTGCGTATCATTCCTAAAAAATCATAAAATTGATTGGTTGTCGATAGTGACATACTTCTGTACAACTAAACTACCAGATGCGAGTTTAGACTTATGGGAACAGTTGAGAAAGGACAGAACTGAGATACCAACCTGGGAGGAGCTTGATGACTTCCTGACGAACCGGTTTCAGGCTCTTGAAGCAGTATCAGGAAAAAACGAGGCAAAAAACCCACAGCCGTTTAAGCCGCATGCCAAAAAATATTGGCATAATCAGGAAACACCCCGTAAAAGGCTTGGCTCATATCAAGTGAGTGTCTCCAAACCATTCTGCCCCATATGCAATACTAGCTAACATAAAATTCGTAACTGCCACAACTTCAAAAAATTAATTCCAATGGAACGATTGGAGGTAGCTAAACGCCACTAAGTATGTATCAACTGTCTGTCCGAAAAACATATCATAACCAAATGCTCAAGTATTTACAAATGTGCTATTTGTAATTTGCGGCATCATACGCTTCTGCATATACAACCTATGCATAAGCGTACAACAGAGTCGAGGCCACAAATCACCGATGATAACACGCCATCCACATCCGCACAAGCGCGTCAGAACCTAAACCTACGAAAATCTAATAACGTGCAATCCTGCCATGCACAGGCGAACTCAGGAGTTTTGCTAGGAACAGCTCGAGTTCTCTTACATGTAGAAGGTACCGATTTTTCTGCACGTGCGTTAATTGATTCGGGCTCGGAATGCTCATTTATTACAGAAACACTTAAACGGAAACTTAATTTAGAATCAAGGAAAATGTGTGCTCAAGTGTCCGGTATAAGTAATTCTATTACGGCACAGGTGAAAGAAGTTTGTTCCGTTCAACTTCGTTCACCCATTAATCCATTATTCCATATTAGCGCCAATCTTCTAATATTACCACGACTAACAGGAAATCTTCCTTCCTACCAAATCAGCGCAACGACAGCGCAAGCATTTCCTGATCTAGTTCTGGCGGATAAACGGTTCTTTGCCAATGAACAAGTCGATCTTGTCCTGGGTGGAGACCTTTATCCCCAAATTCTGCTAAGTGGCATTAGAAAAAAATGTCCTTAGCACTCTCTTAGCACAAGAGACTGTATTCGGCTGGATACTGACAGGCAGTCCAGGCACTGTCCCGTCGACCACCAATAAAGTCTCATATTACAACGAAGTTACTATGGAGAAGCAACTTACAGCTTTCTGGGAGCTAGAAGACATCCCAAAAAGAAAGACTCTTAACGAAGAGGAACAAATATGTGAAGAGCTTTATCAACGTACTACAACGCGAAACAACGAGGGCAAATACATAGTTTCCCTCCCATTCAAAATGGAATGTCCTGGTCAAATTCAATTGGGACCATCCTTAAAGATTGCTTGCTCTCAGTTCTTCCGGAATGAGACACGTCTAAGGAAAAATCCAATTCTACAAACGGAATACCACAGAGTTTTATCCGAGTATGAAACTCTGGGACATATGTCAAGGATCACAACCAACATATCTGCGGACTCCGCTGACAATTATTTCCTTCCTCATCATGCCGTGATAAAAGAAGACAGTACATCAACAAAAGTCCGGGTAGTTTTTAACGCGTCACGTCGGACAACGAATGGTACTAGTTTGAATGACGTGCTTCATTCAGGCCCGGTATTACAGTCGGATTTGACCGTACTCATCCTACGTTGGAGGTTATTTAAATATGTATTTAACACGGATATCGAAAAGATGTACCGTCAAATATTAGTTAATTCGAACCACACTAAATACCAACGTATAGTACACCGAACTGATCCTAAGAACCCAATCAGTCTTTACGAATTAAAGACGGTAACATTCGGGGTAAATTGTGCTTCTTTTCTCGCAATAAGGACATTACTTCGACTGGCTGACGACGTCGAGACAACCTACCCTCTGGCAGCAAACATACTGCGAAAATGTATGTACGTGGATGACGTTTTGGCTGGAGGACACAGCATTGAAGATGCCATCAAAGCAAAGCATGAGATCTCTCAGGCACTTCAGTCAGCTGGTTTTCCATTACGCAAATGGACTGCTAACTGCGATCAGATCATAAAGGACATTCCTAAAAATCATCTTCTAAATAAAGACTTCCTGGAATTTGAAGATACGAGTACAGTGAAGGCATTGGGTATTCGATTGAATGCCCGTTCTGATTATTTTTATTTTACGATAAAATCAATTAAAGGTGACGACATGATAACGAA
Source organism: Ceratitis rosa (assembly GCA_037013455.1). Classification (NCBI taxonomy): domain Eukaryota; kingdom Metazoa; phylum Arthropoda; class Insecta; order Diptera; family Tephritidae; genus Ceratitis; species Ceratitis rosa. The sequence continues at coordinate 1,169,233 of JAWMAG010000057.1, forward strand.
AAGAGCGATACTTTCCGAAATAGCTAAACTTTTTGATCCGCTTGGATGGTTAGCGCCAATAATAATTGTAGCCAAAGTTATTATGCAACGCATTTGGGTAGAAGGCACTGACTGGGATGAAGTGTTATCTTCATCCATTTTAGATAGTTGGAACGCATTTCGTGAAGACTACCACGAAATTGACAATGTCCGAATACCAAGATGGGTATTCTACACACCAAAGGACCACGTCGAAATCCACGGGTCTTGTGATGCCTCCGAAAAGGCTTACGCAGCAACAGTCTACATGCGCGTACAGAGGAAAGATGCCGTCACAGTGAACCCACTTCTCGCGAAAACCCGAGTAGCACCAGTCAAGACAATATCTTTACCACGTCTTGAACTTTGCGGGGTAGTATTGTTAGCTGAGCTAATCGAATCACTAATGGACAACCTGAGCTTAGCTAATACAAAAATACATTTATGGACGGATTCAACCATTGTGCTGGCATGGATACGGAAGCCTCCGTGTTCATGGTCAACCTTCGTCGCACATAGAATCACAAAGATTGTTGAAAAGGTTGGCAATAAGAACTGGCAACATGTCGACTCAGCAACTAACCCAGCGGATTTAGCAAGCAGAGGACTTTCAGCATCCGACTTAGTCAACAATAGCGGAAATACGATGCAACACCACAGAAGAAGAAAAAAGAGTTCATGCACACGCAATTACAACAGGAAACAATTTCGATATTCTTGATCGTTTTTCAATGTTACCGCGGGCTTTGAGAGTTCTATCATAAGTTATGAGATTCTTTCAAAGAACCCACCCCAAAACAAAAGCTTTTTTCAAAGCCGAGTCTTGTCTAATTTCAGGTGATGAAATTAAAGCAACGACATTGCGCTTAATAAAATTAAGTCAAAAGCACTATTATAATGCGGAATATAATAGAATAACGTCAAAAAATCGACTAGATTCAAAGAATGAACTACTTTCTTTACACCCCTTCTTATATAATTACGGTGTTATGAGAACCGGTGGTCGCCTGGGCGCATCTCGTGATCTCGCGTATAGCGAGCGTCATCCAATAATACTGTCCTATAATTGCAGATTGTCAAGCCTGATTGTCCAGTTCATCCATGAAATCTCCTTACATGGAGGAAATCAGTTGATGCTACGCCTCATCCGAACGCAGTTTTGGATTCCACGAGTGAAGAACATGATCCGGTCCATTATACATTATTGTAAAGTCTGCACGATTTATAAAAAACGACTACAAATCCAACTTATGGGTAACCTCCCCCAAGAACGAAGCACATTCTCACGTGCCTTTACCAATACAGGGGTAGATTTCGCAGGTCCGTTCGAAATCAAAAGTTATAGCGGCAGGGGTTGTCGAATGTCCAAAGGATATGTCTGCCTATTTGTTTGCTTCTCAACCAAGGCCATCCACTTGGAAGCAACTAGTGACTTGAGCACTCAATCCTTTCTGGCAGCATTTGCCAGGTTTGTCTCTAGAAGAGGGTGTCCGAAAAACGTCCATTCCGATAACGGCACGAACTTTGTAGGGGCCTCACGATCATTAAGATCAGAATTCAAAGCCTTTATGGCAGATGCTCGCAATAGCATCGTTTCAAAATATACGTTTCAAGCTTTAACTTGGCACTTTATTCCAGCTTCAGCTCCTCATATGGGAGGACTGTGGGAAGCTGAAGTAAAAAGCTTCAAAAATCATTTTAAAAAAATCGCATCGAATTGTAAATATACATTTGAAGAACTAAGTACGTTATTGTGCCGAGTTGAGTCCTGTCTCAACTCGCGACCACTTTGTCCTTCCTCAAATAATGCAAATGACTTGGAACCATTGACCCCAGGTCATTTTTTGATTGGTGGGCATTTGTTAGCTCCACCAGAGCCTGATGTGAACGAAAATCCCGCATCTGTTATTAATAGATGGCAAAAGCTGAAGGCGTTACACCACTCGTTTTACAGACGATGGAAAAATGAATATTTAATGGAGATGCAAAAACGTATCAAATGGAAATACCCTCAACAAAACATTAAAGAAGGAGACTTGGTGGTTATCAAGGAAGATAACCTACCCCCTAACGAATGGCGACTGGGAAGAATTCTAGAACTTCACCCAGGTTCAGATAACCGAGTACGAGTGGTGGATATTAGGACTGAAAGAGGACAGGTGACAAGACCTCTTGTCAAATTAGTCCTCCTTCCGGCAAACAATGAAAACAGCGAAAACAATACGATCGCCTCTAAATCCAATACAAATGCCTAACTGAAATCTGATTTTTTTTTTATAATTGTTTGTACCCTTGTTAGAAAGACCGCTGTATAAATACAGCCTTACTTACTTCCTTTATGACTTGAGTTCATAAAGCAATTTTTTGTTTTTTTCTTTAAGCTACATGAAATGCATTGATATTGAAACAGTAGGTTATTAAGCTAATGAAATTGCTTAAAAGAGAATGATATGATGCCTGCATTTTCGAGAAATAAAAACGTATTGGATGAGTCAATTATTTGTTCAAAGAGCATACAAGAATACATTGCGAAATACCTAGTAAATCAAAGTAAATAAATTATACTCGATAAAAGAATAAATAAATTTCGTCACTTTTAAAAAAAAAAAAAAAACTCGAGAACATGAACGCAAAACTTTCGGCAATATACCTATTTTGAATAAAGGTATTTGGAAACTTAGCTACGTCCTAAGCCGTAAACACTTAAGTATCGAAATAACTTAAAGTAAATAGGGATTTTTTATTCAAAGACCAAAGCGATATTCGTAATATACAAAAATGTTTTTTTTTTTTAATGTAAACCACTTCCACTTACTCGTATGTGAGCTTAGCAGGAAATATCAATATCAACACTAAGCTAGTAGTAGGTTTTAAATAAAAAACTTTCTTTGCCATTTGAGATTTGTGAGGTTTACGATTTTCATGTTGCGTGTAACCATTTCAGTCTTAATGCAAATGGCAAGAATATGAAAAACCATTAATGCTGTAAAAGCAATTTCCCCAAATTCTCATTCGAACATAACTCAGCCAGGAATGGCAGGTATCAATTCCAGCGAGTCTCCCAATATGAGATATTTTAAAGGTTTTGGTGTGACCTATCGAAAGTCGAAGAAAATCCAAATTTGTTGAAGACCATACAGCAATGACCATGCATTGGTCCTGGTCATTCTTCGCTTTGGTAAATTAATAGCAAATTGCTCACGATCAAATAAAATATATAATTTGTTAAGATGGCTATATCTTATAAGCATACTTAATATATGCATAATATTATGCCGCGGTAGCCGAGTGGTTAGCATTGCGTCCTGCCATTCGGAAGGCTCGGGTTCATATCCCGGTGCCACCAACATCCAAAAGTTATGGAAAATTAATTTAAATAAAAAATTAAATTAAATTTTCTAATTGCGGTCGCCCCTCGGCAGAGAATGTCCATCCCTCCGAGTGTATTTCGGACATGAAATAAAGCTCCTCGTAAAAAAACCGTCAGCCGTTCGGAGGCGGCTTAGTATAAACTGTAGGTCCCTCCATTTGTTGGAAAAACATCAAGACGCAAAACCACAAATTGGAGGAGGAGCTCGGCCGAAAATCGCTTCAGCGGTTACAAAGCGCCAATTATATATATATATATACATACATACTATATTTTTATAGATATTATATTTACTTTTTGATTTAGTGCAAAATTTACACACACAAACAAAATACATGTTGTGAATAAACATGATTTTTAAATGGAAATTGTCAAATCACAATTGTGCTTTTTTATTTTAAAAACCATACATATCTTGGATGAAACGAGGAAACCCCATAACTGAATATGTGTCCTATCTACCGGTTTTTTCGGTTTCTACTTTTGTAAATATTCAAAATTTTCACTTCAGGTCTTTCTACTTTGCATCAACGATAAATATAGTATGTTTTGCACCTGTTTTATAGCACTGTACTGTACTGTGGGCGAAGACTAGACACGTAAATGGAAATTATGCCCATTGACCACACACGATCTGCCCGGCATACTGTACGTTGGCAGTGGAGAATATATAAACTTCGGCGCTTTTTGTTGCGTAGACATATAGCCAACACAAAACGATTTGGTGGTGTGGCTCCATAATACTTCTCCCGTATTTGCATGGGGATAGTAAATTAGGGACAGTGCACCAGCATATAAATCTTGATCGGCAGGTAGGAATGGCGATTCCAAAAATTTATTCTTTATACTCTTATGTAAGCTTGTAACGGCACAATCGGTTGTCAATAGATCACCACATATTTCTTTTGCTAATAACGATTTCATTAAATATTCACCATTCCCGGTCGTACATGTAGCAACGGATACTTTGGTAGAATCAGTTGCCCAACAACCTGCGCCATAAGTCGCTGCCTGACCTATACGTCCAGGTACTTTAAGCAATAAGCCACCTGAGCTACATCCAGCAGCAGTGTTGCCGGCACTATCTACACACACAGCACCGATTGTGTCAAGCGCACTAACCTGAGATGTGGAGACAGCTGCCGTCGTAGACACCCCGATACTTGTGCCATTGCCACCTTCTGCTGCAGAGGTTATAGCCGCTATTTTGGATTTAAAATGGTTATATGAGAACTTCGCCTTGGATGAAATCATAGCACTGGCGTCTATCATTGCACAGCCCAATTCTTCAGCGTATCTCTCCGCACCGCTGCCCGCCATAACCATTGGTGGTATACGTTTCATCGATAGCATAGTGGATTGTCCATCACACAGTAGACGAGCGAAACGTATGGGATTACGCACAGTACTTACATTTGTACAAGCGCCAAAATGTAAATTCGAACCATCCATTATAGATGCATCACATTGCACACGCCCATCCCAACAAAGATTAGAACCAAAAACGGCGTTGGTATTCCCGCAATTTTCGAGGCGCATTATGGCCGCTTCACATGCGTCCATTGCTGAACCACCATTCTTTATGATATCTGTTGCACGAACACAGGCTTCTTTAATAACACGCTGATATTTTGTCTCATCGATGCAATTGCCAGCTCCAGTGTGCACTGCCACAAACCCTGCCATGGCTACAATAATAAGCTAATTTTTAGTCTTTTTCCTTAAAAAAAAATCAATCACTGCACATCTCAAAACGACAAATGTGTTTAATATAAACAAATTAAATGTCAAGACAGTGCACGGAATTAGAGACCGCAGTCTGAAGGTATGTGTATGAGACAATACATACATATATAATGAAAACGTAGTCGACTTTTCACTGAAATATGGGTTCTTTCTAATAGTTTGATTAATAAGTTCAAATTAGAGAACAATATATTTAGGACATAACTCCAAATAATACAACAATTTATAATACACATTTCTAATGTAAGTTGGAGTTTTTAGAAAATATTGTAATATAATTGATTATCGGCATTAGTTGTTATTAAAAAAGAACAGTAAATTTAGGAAATAACTCCAAATGATGCAACAATTTTTAATTTAATTAGGAAGAACGAACCAATGTAATTGCTTCTCGATTATATGTATACCAGTGAATGCCCTACGTCGAGTTTAACGATAAAGAATTTTAAAAACAGAAAAACTAAGTCTTACTAAATGTAACATACTTAGTTGGTAATTCTTAGGAATGAGGCAGGCAGAAGACGGTTTCGACATATTTGTTTATGTTTTTACTTGCACATAAAACTGCCGAAGACATACCTACTGATGAATAAAGAAATGTTCTTTGATTAAATACTCATTTAAAAAAAAAAAAAAAAAAAAAAAATCTTAAAGCTCACACACAGCCTTAATCAGCTTTGGTGTTGTCTTTATTATCGGCTTCTTTCAGTAAAATCGATTCTATGCCAACTCTCTTCAATTCTTCAATCAAATCACCGCTTTGGTGCATTTGCAGCAATATATCACAACCGCCCACAAATTCGCCATTAATATACTTGTGGTATAGTGGGCCAATCTGAAAACTCCTTGATGCTTTGACGTAGCTCATCACTTTGAAGCAGATCATGTGCATCGTATTGCACACCATGCATACGGAGTATTTGCATCACCGCATTGCTGAAACCACATTTTGGTGCTTCCGGGTTACCTTTCATGAAGATAACAACCTTATTCGTATTTACAAGCTGCTTTAGTGTATCTTTGTTGAAATTTGTTGCGCCGCTTGCTGTTGTCGCGCTTTCGAAGCGTTTAAACATTGGCATACGCTGTGCTACTATGCCTTGACGCAACAGTTGTCGTAATATAAATTTTCCGGACATTTTATGATTTTATGATTTTTACAATATTTATCTGCTTTTAAATTTTGTTAAATAACAAACAAATTTCGTTTGCTTCCAATAAGTTCACCGAAAAAAAAACAAAAAATCAAAACAATAATACATGCAGTCAAATGTCAAACTCAGCTGCTTGCATATTGCTGGGTCGGTTCACAATAGATGGTTACTTAATTTTTTTTGAAATTTTACAAATTATTAAAATTGCAAATTATTAAAATTAAAACATTTTTGTTAAAACGTTGTTACAACAACGGCGACTCTTTTCTATTAAATTCAATATATCTTAATATCATATAGAAAATTTGCTTAAAACTTACCGCACCCATAACACGTTTCTGGAAAAAATATACACGTATGTATGCATGTGTTCGACATAATATCCTCCAAGCACCAGCTTTTCCTTGGATGCGCGTTCAATTTACGTTGCCCCTGCCCCACGTTCGCGACGTTTTATGCAATTGAAGAGATTTGTAACCACGAAATACAAAATTTAACTACGTACCTGGTGAAACTGTTGCTGACATTATAGCAAATCATTCATTGATGATGGCCATTCCGGTACGCCCCAATATGCTTGCTGCGTTAATGGCCGCCTCTTCGGGCTCATCTTTATCGGCAGCTGCATTGCCTGTGGTTGACGAAACTGCAGTAATCGCTTCGGAATTTAATTTTTTTTTTTGAATTTTTTAATTTCAAAAAAATATTTACGCAATCACCATGACATATCAAGGAATACAGGATAGACGATGCATGAAATCTCGAATGGAGTGAGCGATGACACGTGGTATGGCAAGCGCCAAACCGAAGCAGGTGATCACAGATGTATTAGGGATTTTAAAAAGAAAAAAAACAAAAATTTCAATAATAATAATAATATCAATCATCGAGTGTGCATTAACCTACATAGCTTCGAATGGTTTGTGTCCGGACTATGTATGCTTATGCAAGTGGCATCTCTTAAGTAGAATGTAAGTCAGCTGACGGATTTTTTAAGCTGGTCATACTGATCTAAAGCAAGAACCACAAACAATCCGTCACTGAAGCCTCTACCACATTACAAACATATTTTTGTAGTAATTCTCGCCACCCAACATTATTTTTTTTTGGCCAAGCATTTACAATTAAACTTTTTAAAAATATTTCAGTAAGGAAAATGACTCGCTACGGCAAAATGCTCAAAAAGGCAGAGCGGCAAGGGCATCGGTATGCAAGCGCGTGTCGTCTGTGTGAAGGGAGACATCCGATACGCCTATGTCCAGTCTACCGGCAAAAGTCGCCAGAAGAGAGGCTTCGCGAAGCGCTCCTTGGCCAATTTTGCGCCAACTGCCTATCAATGGCCCATGAGGAAAATAATTGTACAAGTCAATTCAGGTGCCGAAAATGTAATGAGAGGCATCACACGACCCTTCACATAGACGACATAAGGGCAACTAAACCAACACCAAAGCCGAGAGTGAAGAAAGCGACGCGATCTCTATTCACGCGAGTGAATCGGGTGACGAATCGCTGGTAACAACAGAGCCCGCAGCGGAAACACGGCCTTTCCGCGCTACAAATACAGGGGTACCGGAGACTCGGACTTTCCGACCCCCACTTCAGCATGAGAGAAAGAAAGCCTCTGGATCGGAGACCAGGACTTTCCGACCACGCCAGAACAAGCAACGCAGATCGGAAACACGTCCTTTCCGACCGTATCAATCAAACCAGCAACAAGGCGAAGGTAGACTGGTGACCAGGCCTCACCAGCTACCTCGCCATTTTAGAAGTGAGCAACTCGGCGCCCAAAATCTACTGGGGCAAACACTCCGCCCGATGATAGCCGTGGCCCCAACAGCAGTAATCAAAATAGAGGCAGGTGGTCGCCTCCATCTAGTACGTGCATTAATAGATGTATGCGTCTCAACGACCCTAATTTCGTCGGGGCTGATGGACGAGCTGAGGCTGCCGCCGGTACTAATAGGGAGCCAAAGAGGTTGCATGCTGTGCTTCCGGGGAAAGCACGGGACAGCGACACGCATAATGACGCATGCGGTCGCGGTTAAAGACTTACGGCGCGTTTGTCCCAGCACATCGCTGGACCCGGGAATCGCGAGCGCATATGTCCACATTAAACTCGCCGATCCTCACTTTGATCGGTCCAGTCCGGTACGGCTGGTGCTCGGCGCGGACGTATACGCCGACATAGTGCTGCCAGGGACCTTGCCCACGTCCTTTGGGCCACTTATGGCTCAAAGCACCATCTTCGGATGGGCCCTATCCGGAACGTGCAAGGCATGATTTTTACCTATAAGTTATAATAAGTCAACCAAACATACATACATACCATACACACACATACATGAATTTTGTTAAATAAAGCACAATTGAAATAGAGACCACGTACGTTTTTATTAACCTTTTATTTCCAGGTACCTTTTATTACAGGCTGATGGGATTTTTTTTCAATATCCTCAACTAAGTCAATCTTCTTTTTTTAGAAAACCCTATAAATTGTAAATGGGAGTGATGGTTAGGTTCGCCTCTTAACCAGGTCTTGCTTACCGCAAGGGGGCCTGCATGTTTAGGCCAAAAGCCTAAATTACCACTCGTTATGTACCACCCTAATACTTCCAATGAAAATCCGTTTTTAAATATTAACATGAACCGTTTACCGAATTTATGGCAAACGGTAAGAACTTATTATTCTTATACGGTATTGCGATATTATAATCACACCTAAACGGACGTGTCCTAACCAGCGAACCATCAGCGAATCACCAGCCATCACCCTCATCCACCCCATACTATTGTACAGGTAAAACTCATATTTCAATCAATAAAATACATAGTGCAGATTCAATATCAACAGAAAAACTGATATTTTATTTTCTATTGGTTTATTTCATATTTATAAATCTACATCGGTGCGCTCCAATACCACGAGTCGCCGTTGTAAGCACATACATATATATTAATAATATTTTAAGTTTAACAAGTATTTATAAATATACATACATATTTATAAATAATATTTTAAATTAACTAAGTATTTATATATATACAAATTTTATGAATTCAGTTTTACGCGTATTCGCTTTGCTTTCATTAGAAGAAACATGTTCAAACATGAATGCGAACATGCATATATACATACACACATAGCTTTAAGAAAAACTGTTCATAGTGATGAATTGTTGTTATAAAATAACATTCTGCTTGCGCGCGGAATAGTATAAAAGGCGAGGAAAATGCTAAAGTAAATTAAGTAGCCTTTGTGTTGTCGTGTCGTTAGGTATACTTGCCCGTGGGATCAACACCAACGGCAAACGTAGTTTTCCTGAGGGTTTTCACCTCACGAACACTTATTTATACTCCACTGAGGGCTTCATTACCTGACTGGAGCAAGGGCCAGTAAAGGGTTTTCACCTCCACAGCTCGTACGAAGAAAGTATATACTTGTCGTAGAAATATAATATAATATATTAGAAACCTTGTATATACATATTGTTTATACTTAATAAATTTGTTGTAGCGAAAACAGCGTGTTATTACTTTAGGAAACCCTTGGCAAGGCTGAGCTTACCCCAGTCATGTGGAAAACTCCGTTACAAGACGGGATTAAGATGTGAAATGAAATGTATGCGTTTCATATTACATTTGTACAAAAATTAACATATTAGTTTTCTTTTCTCTTCTATGGGTGGAAAATCTACTTCTAAATTAAAAAGGAAGTATAACATTGGAATTTATAATTACACTTTTCTCATACGCAGGTTGGAAGTTGAAACATTATTTCCTATATTTCACAGCTAATATTCCACTTATATAGTCCACAAAATTATACTGTAACAATTTTCACTAAAGACGCCTTAATGTTTCCCTTCCAGTCCTATCTCTGGATTATTAAATAAAAGTCACAAAACTTGTTGTACTATTTCTTATTTATTGTATAAAGAACTCAATCAACATTTATTTATTACTCAAAAACCACAATTTGCTTTACTATACGACTTAATCTATAACTTTAACGCTATACTATTTTCAAGCATATTCCGTTCGGGGTTACTTAGACGGAATACCGAAGTATTTAGTATTACTATTACGGTCAGTAGTGGCAGTTGTTGTAAAAATTTAGACCGGACAGCGGTTACATTTTGTAAGAGCGTTAATCGTTGCATGTGCACGACATCCTTTATCGATAATAAATAATTTGGCGAACTGGGCCTATGAACTGCAACAGTTGGCGCCAAAGAGGCTGTTTTGTAACTTTGAGAGTAAGCCATGGGGCACACAATGGTAAAGTTAGCCCACACACATTTTTATTCAGTATTACATACTCCCCTCGTACTTGGATTCGACGTTTCAAGTAGAATTACTCCGGGCTCCCTATCAGGCATTGTTTAAGCGTGTGCTTAACCGTTAGCGTTATAAGCCGCGCTTGCCAAACAAACAAGCGAGATTTCTATTCAACAAATCGGCAAGCGTACATATATACATAGAAACATTTATATAAAAGAAAAACTTTGTAATACACAAATACAAAATAAAACTTTATTAAAACCTTTATAATTAATAATTCAATAACCAGTTGTACAAATGAAATCGAATACGCGAGTGGTTTTATTTCAATGGAATTTCGAAGGGACCGTCGAGTTAATATGGTCCTTTGAGTCTAGCAGAAAGGCATCTATATGCAACAGCCACTAAACATTAAAAATCAGGGCTGTCATGGAATCCAAGTCGGTTTTGCTTTTTATCGGAATTGCAAACCGATATTGATTTCATTTGGTGTCATGAAACCGTGTCGGTTTTGCTCTTTTCGAAATGAAACAAAACCGATGTTCGAATCAGCTGTTTTGCGTGCTTGTATGTGTTTTGACAATTTCAATGCAAATTTGTTTGACAAAATTTTATAAAATTTATTGATTTAATTGCTTCTTAATAAAGAACGTGAAAAATGGCATCTGCATTTGTGGCTTTTACCTATGTTGCTGGAAGAAAGCAGTAGTGGGAAAGTTAAAAGAAAAATTTTGCGAGATCGCAGCAACCTACTTGAGCTGCCCAATACAGCGTTAGTACATTTATCTTATCAAAGACCAGTTGGGAATTATTCTAGCATAAGTGTAGATAGAAGCCCGGTGTCAACGATTTTGGGTGATGTGCTTACAGTTATAGATAAGTTAATTTGTCCGCATTGGGTGAAACTTGAAATGGACTTCAACGAAAAATGCAGATCGAGGGACTATTTTTATTCAATGTTTAAAATTCCCTCAATAATTGGCTGCATCGACGGGACACACATCAAAATCATCAAGCCGAGTCTTGATGAACATCTATTTTATAATCGAAAGGGTTATCTCAGTATGAATGCCATGATTATAAGTAGTCGTGAAAACGGACTTATTGTATATACAAATATTGATTTATATGTTTTGTGGTGGACCAGCACTGTTGAGAGAATCGGTTAATTGCTGCCAAAGAGCATCAACGCTTGGTTTGTCCCGTTTTGTGAACCCCTTCGCAATATCGGGATATTTTTCCATAATTTCAATTATAATTGTATTTTGTGTTGCATTTTTATGTTTTCCCTTATTACGAATAAGAATATAAAATAATTAATATTTATTATTATTCAAAACCATCATTTACTCACATTTCTACTTAATTTGTAACTGAAAGTGGAAAAAAAACGTTTACACAAATCAAATCCAATAGCGGTAAGTTGCTTGGATTGTTTCCAATAACAAAACCGATAATTTTGGTTTCTGTGACACCTAAAACTGACACTAATTCCGATGCGAACATAAAACCGATAACATCGGATTTCATGACACCAAAGCAATTTTTTTGTCGGTTTCAATTCCAATTCCGACAGCAATTGGATTCCATGACAGCCCTGAATAAAACTACTAAAAGAATTTTGAAAAATAGAAAAAATCTAAGTGAACTTCACTAAATAAATATTATTAAAAGTACACATGTGTATTATGTATAAATAAATAAAAACTGCAACGTTACATCATAAGCACAGCAAATACACTTAAGACATAAAAAGTGGGACCTGATTTGCCGTAGGCGAGTTGAAGACAGTCATTTCCGAAGCATATTTATCGACAGGAACATAGAATAGAGAGAGCTGTAAGAGCACACAAGCAATTAAGCACTGCTCATAAAAATAAAATAAAACAAAACATACAGTGAAAAATTCAAAATAAGTAAGCGAGTGCCTTTAGTGTAATCTGAAGAACACTTTAAAAAAGGAAAACATTAATAAACTCCAAATTAAATAATAGAACATAATATTAATAAACAATTAGTGCAAACGGAAAAATAAACAAAAAGTTATCCAGTGAGTACAAAAACAAAAATGAGTGCGTCGCGGTCAAACCCGCCGGATCGAAGGCTCTCAAATGCTTATTATTCTTATTCTGAGCAAACAACGCCAATACAATCAGCGGCAAAAGAAAGCAACATGCAAGCAGAAAACTCTCAGCAGTACTCAGCTAGCGCTAAACAGACGGCGAAGTCGGCAGAAAAACAAGAGAAAAAAGGTAACAGCAAGCAAACATCCAGCAGGAAATCACCCACCAATACAAATGAAAAGGAACAGGCAAGCGGTAAGCCCAATGAAATAAAAAAGAACACAAAAATACAGACAGGACTAGATCGATATATAAATGTCAAGAGGATATCAAGTCCTATTAATAACACCAAGAACAAAAAAGTGCAAATGAGTGGAACCAACGTAAAATTCAAGAACCCTCCAGTAGCAACCGATTTACTTTATTATGTGAGGACAGCGTAAAAGGTACTACCACAGTTGTAAATGCCAAACCACCGCCAATTTACTTGCGCGAACGTGTCTCAAGCACGTTAGTTAATAATATTACCAAAATAGTCGGAACTAATAACTTTCACGTTGTGCCTTTAAAAAAAGGTACCATCGATGAAACAAAAATCCAAACTTACAGTGAAAAAAGTTTCATGCAAATAGTAAGCTTTCTATCGTCGAGTAATAAAAATTATTACTCATATCAACTGAAGAGCTCGAAAGGCCTAACAGTTGTAATTAAAGATATCGAATCCTCAGTCAAGTCAGACGAAATAAAAGAGGATCTTGAAGAAAATGGTTTCAGCACTAAGTCGGTTATAAATATACTTATTAGAAACAAAGTTACCCGGCCAATGTTTAAGATAGAACTAGAGCCCAATGCAAGTCAGTTAAAGAAAACCGAAACCCAACCCATATACAATTTAAAATATTTGCTACATCGTAGGGTAACAGTAGAAGAGCCACACAAAAGAAACGGTCCAGTGCAATGCACCAACTACCAAGAATTCGGCCATACTAAATCCTACTGCACATTGCGCAATATACAGACTCACCGAAGTCAAGTGGTAAATACACCTCAAATCCAATTTGTAGAAAAAGCTACGGATAGAACTGTTCCAAACGTGCATAATATGAATCCAAATAAATTATCTTATGCGAATGTACTGAAGAATGATTCAGATAATATTCCACAGAACCAATCTAATGGAGGTATAAAATCGATGATTTTAAACCTTACGCAGTGCATGACACAGAATAACATGCTACAAATCTTCATGCAAAAAAAAATGAGCGTGTTAAACATTTGTTTTTGGAATGCAAACGGTGTGAACCAACATAAATTAGAATTGGCACAATTTTTAACAGAGTTTGCTATAGACGTTTTACAGCCTTACGCCACCAATTATCTACAAGCTACCTCTGTAACTCTGAATAATTATGGCAAAGAGCTAAATCTCTCAGCCATTTATTGCCCTCCAAAATTTAAGATCACAGAAAATAAATTTAAGGAATTTTTCGATAATCTTGGTGATAGATTTATAGCAGGAGGAGACTACAATGCAAAGCATGTATACTGGGGATCCCGTCTAATGAACCCCAAAGGCCGTCAGCTATACAATACCATTATAAACAAGCGTAACAAATTAGATTGTATTTCCACAGGTCAACCAACATACTGGCCTACCGATCGGAAGAAAATACCTGACTTAATAGACTTTGCTGCCTCAAGAAAAATCGTCAGGCAACTTGTATCAGCTGTGACAGTTACTGAGTTGTCTTCAGACCACTCACCAGTTCTAATAAAAATTTAGTAGCGCCCGAAGATTGTTGCACAAGAATCAAGAGTAACAAACTGGCTAAAATACAAAAAATATACTAGTAGTCATATTAACATCAACCCAATATCGAATTGTAAGAACGATATAGATGACTACATTAATGAGCTCAATAATGTCCTTGTTTCTGCGGCAACCATAGCAACTCCAAGAAGTAAAAAGCCTATTACGTGCCCAAAAATCCTAACAAATACAGAAATAGAAAAATTAGTAAAGAATAAGCGCCGTTTGCGGAGAGAATGGCAAGAATATCGCTCTCCAGCAGCAAAGTTACGGTTGAAAGCAGCAGAGAGGAAAAGTGCATTGAAACAAGCAGAAGATCACAATGCCAAGGCATACATAAAAAAATACTCACTCTGGAAAGCACAAAAGAAATTTAGGCCCCCAATAGAAGTGAATATGCCAATCAGGGACCCAAATGGTGACTGGACACGTAGTAACGAAGAAAAGGCACAGGCGTCTTCTTACAGACCAATAAGCCTACTACCCAGTCTTTCCAAATTATTTGAAAAAATTGTGCTGTCAAAAATATCTCCTTTTTTCCACCGTAACAATGTGATACCAGACCACCAATTCGGCTTTCGTGAAAAGCATAGTACTATTGAACAAGTTAACCGAATAACTAATGAGATCATAAAGGTTTACTGTACAAAATACATAAAGCTCTGCCTGTTCAATTTTATATGATTTTGCTTTCTCAAACATAACAGCGAACACTCAACCGCACATATACTGCAGCCGCTGAGTGCATTAAAATATCAATTGATCTACTTCGCTATTTCCTAAGCTGAAGCTTAACGTTGGAATTTTATGTACAAACATACACACATATAAAATATATGTTTAAATACAAGAATTATAAATTATGAGATTTAAATAAATTTATATTACATAATATTTCTAAATGCCGAAAGATCAAGGTCCACGGCTAAGTATCTCATCCAAGATACCTTCAAGGAAATCTCCAATGCAACTTAAGGCATAACCCGCCACTAATGCTGCTTCTCCCATGTATTATCTAAAAGTAAAATGGAGCATCAAGCCTCAAAATGCAAACCACACTACCCGTGTGCGCAAATATTTGTTGCAACAAATGATGGCTTAATAAGATATTGTGTCAGATTCACCTCTTCCCCCATAGAGGAAATTTCAGAAAATCTCCTGAAAATTAAAAATAATTCTCTTGACGATTGGTATAACGAGTTCAAGACGCATACGATGTCTTATTCTAAAAAGACAAAGAAGATCTCCCCGCGAATTTTCTTGCTCTGGCCAAAGCAAAAATTGCTGAACAATTAAAGTTAATCAAAGCAGTAAATCAACCAACGTCTAGTTCTCAATCAGAACCCAGACCCAAAATAATTGAACCACCGGAAGTATATCTCCAACTTCCACCACGTGACACTGAAACATTTTATGATGGATACGATGAGTGGTCGTCTTTCCGATACATGTTCAATGCCAAATATTAGGTCAAGTAAAAAGTTTGTTCGGTTTTCTTCTATTGATTTTTCAAAATATGATAACTTTGTATACATTTGTCAAATATGCGCCGTTTTGTTCGTAAACTTGTTGCAGAGATGCAAACTTCATTATACCCCTCTCGTAGAAGGCTGCACCCCTATTGGAAAAAAATCCAGAGAGACAATTTTCACAGGCCTCTCTTGAGGTCATTAAGCGCGTTCGCCATGGACAGGAAAATATGGCAATCACTTGGTGCCAGGTCTGGACTATAAGGTGGGTGCATTAGGACCTCCCATCCGAGCTCCTGGAGCTTCTGGCGCGTCACCGAAGACGTGGCCTGGCGTTGTCCTGATGGAATACAATTCGGTATCTGTTGATCAAAGATGGCCTCTTCTGGATGAGTGCTGCATTCAAGCGGTCTAGTTGTTGGCAGTAGAGGGCCGAATTGAGCGTTTGGCTATAGAGGAGCAGCTCGTAGTAGATGATTCCTTGCCAATCCCAACAAACACTCAGCAAAACCTTCCTTGCCGTCAATCATCGCCAGTCACCAAACGCTTCAGAAATGGGTCGAAATTTTTTCCGATTCAGCAGCGATTCGCACATGGAAACTCGGTCCATCATGTTTTTTTGCGTTAGTTTGGCACCCAAACATCGAGCTCCTTTTTGAATCCTAGGTTGTGCAAATGGTTCCAAACGGTTTGGCTTATCTTTAGTTCCTCAGCAATTAAATAAGTGCTCACGTAACGGTTTTCGACGATAGGTCTCCCGACCCGTGGTGCATCTTTGACATCGAAATTACCGGAACTGAACCTAACAAACCACTTTTGTGCTACAAGTTCGTTTACAGTATCGGGCCCATAAACTAAATTAATTTTCTCAGCTGCTTTGGCTGCTTTTTCGCCTTGATCGAAGAAAAATTTTAAAATATAGCGAATTTTCTCTTTGCTGGTGTCCATCTTTGACGAGCACTCACAACGTACTGAGTCAATCAATCGAAAAACTGTCAAAGATAAACTTTTAGCGCGAACAAACACGTTTTCAGCGCTGTATAGTATGACATGATGCGACACGTAACGCTAGTACTATGGACAATAACGCCATCTCTTAGATAAAAACCGAACGAACTTTACTTAACATAATATATAAACCACCCCTTGCTGTCTCCAGCTCAAAAGTTATACCATCTCCGGTATAAGACAAGAGGCCAATCAGGAGATATAGCCTTAACTAACGACAATTTTCAATTGGCTTGGGATACTTTACATTCCCGATATGAAAAGAAGCGCCAATTAGTCGACAATCAGGTCACAACATTATTGAATTTACCCAAAGTTCGAAAAGAAACTAGTGGAGAGTTTCTTGATTTGTATTCCACAATCACAAATTCTTTATCAGTGCTCAAAACTCTCGGTACACCCACTGATAGCTGGGACCCAATTCTGGTGAATATATGCTCATCCGCATTTCCAGAAAATTATCTAATGCTATGGGAGCAATCTCTCGCATCCCGAAAGCAATGCCCAACATGGTAAAAAATAAAAGAATTTCTATACAGGCAATTCGAAATTAAAGAATGCGTTGAATACGAGCTAGCGAAATCCCCTACTTCGCATAACATAACTAAGCTTATTCTCTCTCCACAGAATAGCCACCAGTCGTGTAAATTGTGCAAAAAAAAATCACATCGCATTGTAAGCAATTTAAGAAATTGCCGATACCCCAACGGTATAAATTCATAAAAAATAACAACATTTGTACAAATTTTCTGGCGTTGTACCATCACCTCAAACGGTGTACATCGCAACACACATGCTTGACTTGCCAAAAAAGGCATAACACTCTTTTGCACATAAACCCAACTCATGGGTATGACCGAATCAGTAAAATAAATGCGCCATTGGCCTTCCCGAGTCAAGATACACACATAAAGGCGCACTTGGCAACCCCAAGTGAAGACACACAAAGCAATACGATTTTGACCTCTCCGAGTCAAAATACACAGAAAACTGTGATCATCAGCCCAGATCATAACCCAAAATCGGTCAACAGCAAAAAATATGTAACCGTGCTGCTCTACTCACGAGCAGATATACTCATTGCACATACTGATTGCTCCAAAATCAGATTCTTCTCAAAGATGCCACTCAAATATGCTCTACAATCCTCGTAGAATAGGCGTATTTCGACAGCATAATACTCAGTCGTGTCGGTATCACAAGACTAATTATAGTTCTAAAAGAAGGCACTTTAGACTGCAGAAAACTTCCAATTCTATCTTTGCCTTCCAATGGATGCCATACACGGAGAACCCAACTCCTAAGTGGAAAAGACCACAGTGGCATCGATTATTTACGATATAAGTGCAGCGTGAGCACTTCAAAGCATCCACGAGCCGTGTCATCAATTCAACCGGATCCCGGAAAAGGACATCAAAATAATTGCACACATATTCCTGCATCGCAATCTTGGGAAACCGCCTGTCAAGCAACGTGCCAAAATCACCGATTAAATCGAATATCCTTACCGGCTGACACTTAATGTTGCACATTCGTGCAGGGGCTCCAGGATGTTTCAGCGAGTGCTTAAACAAGCGCACGCGGGGCCACAAATTTAAAATTAAATTAAATTAAATATATGTATATGTACATATATACAAGTTAACACAGCAGTTTATAATAAGCTTCATATAACGGTCAATAGCTCCACACGCGTTTCTGCTTATACGCTGACACTGCGTAAATCAAATTGGTAATATTCGAAACATCAACTTTTATTATTGCAACGTCAGCATAACGTGACATGGTTTTAAGGGTATTTAAGCTTAGCTTTAAGTAAAGTAAATCAATGTAATTAGTTTTAGAAGGAAATTCAATAAAGAAATAGAGGTGGGCACGGGTCCACCTTGTTTTAAAAAATGTTTCAATTAAATCAAAAACTTAATTGACGCCCGAGCAGGGACCAGTTTAAGTCTCGTTGTGTGTTAACGGCATTGTGGAAAAAATATAAAAATCGGTTAAAGTGAATATTAACGCGTTAACCGTAAAGTATTAACGGAAGCGAGTGTGCTGTAAAATAAAGTTAAGAAATATAATGAGCAACACACCGCGTCGTGTAACGCAATAATAGTAGCCACGGACGAGGACGAACTGGGCCGGACAAAAAAAACCGCGTTGGAATCCAATAGGAAAGGAACGCACTCCTTCATTCTTGCGCATCGTGGGATCCAGATTAAGAAGCTGAAAAGGACCAACTCCCGTCGCCAGGAGGTGATATATGTAGTTTTAAGAAAATAATAAAAAAAAATTAAAGAAAAATTATTAAATATAAATGAAGAAATAAGTAGTAAAAAGAATTAAAGGAAAAACCAAAAGAAAAATTATTAAATATAATTGAAGTAGTGAAAATAATTAAAGGAAAAAACAAAAGGAAAATTATTAAATTTTAAATTAAATTAAATATTATTATTACATTAAATTTTTCAAAGTGAATGGAAAAGTATCAAATAATTTTTTTAAGTTAGATATTTAAGGATTTTAACTAACAAAATCTTATAAAATAAGGCTTGTACAGCCTATAATCTAATAATAAACAAGGCTGCGATTCACCACCTTCGGGGGGGCCCTTCAGCCTATAAAATAAAAATCCTCTGCGATTCACCACCCACGGGACCCTCCAGAGAATTATAAAAAACAAAAAGTTAACTAAAGCTCGACCAGCATATAACTAAAATATATAAAAAGGAGCTGCGATTCACCACCCAACGGGTGACCCTCCAGTTCTTATAATATTTGTTCAACTCTGCGATTCACCACCCAAGGGACCCTCCAGAGTATAAGAACACCTAACAGAAAAAGGAAGATATTTTTGTTTTATAAATAATGCCTAACCCCAACAATTTAATTTGACCTCCCGTGCTTAATGCACCCACACCACCCTCACCAACCAATATTCCTGTTAATACCACTGACATGACGATGGAGCAACTGACTCAGATGGTTACTGGAGTCGTCAGCAATATGCTCAAAACAGAAGGACGAAACCTTCTCCAAGCCGCTGCGAATCCGCATTCAAATTTTACGGAGATAACGGACGTAACTATAGATCCGACCATGACACACAACATAAACGAACTAGACAAAATTCCGGACGTAGTCAGATACCTCCGCGATTTTTCAGGAAACCCAGGAGAATTTAACTCTTGGACGAAAAGTTTAGATCGCATTTTTCAGATCTATGAACCCCTTAGAGGATCTCCAAAGTGCTACGGAGTCCTGAACGTAACCAGAAATAAAATTGTTGGTAATGCCGAAATTGCTTTGTAGTCATATAATACTCCACTCGATTGCAAGGCAATTTCCAGATGCATTTCACTTCATTACGCCGACAAACGCGATTTGGGTACACTAGAGTACCAAATGACTTCACTTGTGCAGGGAAACCTTACAATACAGGAGTTTTATCAAAGAGTATACTCGCACCTCTCTTTGATCTTAAATAAACTAGGAAGCATGGAAGTTGGTGCAGAAGCCATGCATCTTTTAACCAGAACATACAGGGACAAGGCACTCGATACTTTTATTCGAGGACTTAAAGGCGATTTACTAAGACTTCTTGGTATGAGAGAGCCTGCTGACCTTCCTCAAGCCTTGCATTTGTGTTTGAAATTAGAAAACCAAAATTTCAGATCAAACTACGCTCATAATACAAATTATCAAAGTAGAAGGACACAAGATTTTCGCCCACCTCTACCTCAAAAAAAGCAAGTAAACACATTTTACCCAGAATTTTCATTTATGCCACAACCAAGGCAATATCCCATGACCCCTTATAGGCCTCAACAGCCATATTTCCAGACTGCACGTCCACAACAGCAAAATTTTCAAGCATCACGTCCGCACCAAACCCATAATCTACCACCACGCCCATTTTTTAAACCTCAGCCACGACCAGAACCAATAGATGTAGACCGATCTATACGTACAAGAAATGTTAATTATATGAATCGACCACGACAATTTGACCCCTTTTTGTTTTAAAAGAAATCCCAAATACCGAACCATTTTTCGCAAGCTCAATAGCTGCACAGATATAGATAACTCATCATACAATAATTAACTTATTTGGCAGAAAGGACACCAACCTGAAATTCTTTTTGTTTCCCACCCTGAAGTCATTTGATGGCATAATCGGAAACGATAGCCGTAAAGACCTTCAAGCTAATATTAATATTAACGACAACTGCCTCACCTTTGTCATCGGAATGAAAATTTAAATTAAACAACAGCTTTCCCCATCAGTTAACAAAATAGACATAAGGCTAGATCACATGAGAGAAACACAAAAAGTACACATACAACAACTCACAAACAAATATCCCAACCTATTTACCGAACCAGACGAGAAACTCACATACACCACTACTGTAGTAGGAGATATTAGAACCTCTTCAGACACCCCAGTAAACACAAAATACTACCCCTACCCTCTAGCAATGAGAGACTTCGTTAATCAAGAAATAGAAAATCTTCTAAAAGACGGAATAATCAGGCCATCACGTTCACCATACAATTATCCCGTATAGGTCGTACCTAAAAAGCTAGATGCTTCTGGCCAAAAGAAGTACAAACTCGTAATTGACTATAGGAAACTAAACACATTAACTATAGCAGACAGGTACCCAATCCCAGAAATTAACGAGGTAATCTCGCAACTGGGAAACAACTCATAATTTTCAGTGTTGGAGTTAAAAAGTGGCTTCCATCAGATTCCCTTGAAGGAATCCGACATCGAGAAGACAGCTGTTCCAATTAACAACGGAAAATATGAATTCACCCGACTTCCGTTCGGACTGAAAAACGCACCAGCCATATTTCAATGGGCTCTGGGCGACATATTAAAAGACCATATAGGAAAAATTTGTTATGTCTATACTGATGACATAATAGGTTTTGGCAAAGACGAACAAAGCCACCTACAAAATGTCGAAAAAATTTTCTATAGGTACATTAGAAAAAGCGAATATGAAAGTACAGTTGGACAAATGCGAATTTTTCCGCAAAGAAGTCGAATTCTTAGGTTTCATTATTTCACCCACAGGTATAAAAACTAATCCCTCCAAAGTAAAGGCAATTCATGAATTTCCGTGCCCAAAAACACTGAAAGACTTGACATCCTTTCTCAGCCTATCAGGCTACTATCGACGCTTCATCAGAGATTACGTCAAATTAACGAAACCTCTGACCTCGCTTTTGAGAGGGGAAGATGGACGCGTGTCCAAAAATGCCTCCAGTAAAAAGCCAGTTGTGTTCGACCGAACCGCCTTATAAGCATTCAATAAAATTAAAGCCTCATTAATTTCAAAAGATATATTAGCATATCCAAATTTTAAAAAAGAATTCCACTTAACTACTGATGCATCCAACTACGCCTTAGGAGCCGTCCTTGAGCAAGCAGGAAAACCAATTACATTTATTTCCCGTTCATTAAATAAAACTGAAGAGAGTTATGCTGCAAATGAAAAAGAGATGTTAGCAATCATCTGGGCTCTTACCTCACTAAGAAATTACTTGTATGGATCTGCAAAAGTCGTAATTTTCACAGATCACCAACCGCTCACTTTTGCATTGGGTAATAAAAATCACAATGGCAAAATGAAGAGATGGAAGTGTATCCTTGAAGTATATAACTACGAGATGAAATACAAGACAGGAAAGACAGACAAACGTTGTAGCAGACGCACTCTCTAGACCTCCACATACCGACATCAATGTATTGTCATCAACCGAAGCACCAATAAATTCATTCAAAAATCAGTTATTTTTACAGTTTGGCAACAAAGATAGTTACTCATTTAAAATACCCTTTCCAACTTTTCACAGACACACCATCAAAAAACCAGACTACTCTACACAAAACATTATAGATATATTCAAAAGATACCTTGACCGAGCTTTACTTAACGGACTTTACACTACAGAAAGTACAAGACCAGAAAATCATTAAAGAACACCAAAGAGCACACAGGAATAGTCGTGAAAAAAAAACCAATTTTACAAAAATTTTATTTTCCAAGCATGCATTCGAAAATAGAAAAAGTAGTCAAACAATGTTCTACATGTCGTGAACACAAATACGATAGACGTCGACGAAAAATAATTAATCCTCACAGCAATTGACAAATTTTCCAAATACGCTCAGGTTAAAATAATAAGTAACATATTAAAGACCCAATAAGAGAATTAATGATTGCCTTCGAAATACCAAAACTTGTAGTAATTGACAATGAAAAATCCCTAAATTCTGTTACCGTATCAAGCCTTCTTAAAGACCAAATGTCCATTAACGTTTATACCACACCACCTTATAGCAGCACAAGTAACGGACAAGTAGAGAGATTCTCTGAAATTATGAGATGCTTCAAAGCAACTTGCATGGGAATAACATTCGAGGAATTACTATTCAAATCAGTGCAGGAATATAACTCACCAATCCATTCTACAACAAAAACCAATCCAATAACTATATTTTTCGGGAATAGAATTTTTACTGACCCTATACAATTAGAACAACAAAGACAAAAAACATTACTCAATTTAAAAGGAAACAGGAGATTGACTTATCTTACCATATCAAGCAAAGATCTGAACTTAAAAATTATTCTGCAGGAGATACCATTTATGTTAAAACAAATAAAAAATTAGGATCGAAATTTACTCCAAAGTATGAGAAAGAAACTGTAGCCGAAAATAATAGAACAACGGGTAAAACTACAACAGGACGAATAATTCACAAATCTCTTATAAAAACTTGATCAATTTACTTCCAGGCAAAATAAACTATCTAAAAGTTTTAATTATTTATACCGCCATTACATCTTCCCGATCCAAAGTAAAAATTTTGGAGTACAGTAAGGCACAACTAGTTACAATGGACAATGGACAAGCGAAAATACAAGACGGCACATTTAGATTTATTCATCTGATTGACTTAGAAAAATACAAACAATTCTTAACAGACACTTATGACGAAATAACTACCCGAATCCCTAAAAAACAATTTCCTATACCCTATCCTAAAACATGAAATCACCCAAACCTTTGATATACTGAACACTCTTAAACCTTCCAATGATAACAAAATAAAAAGATCAATTGACATATTGGGAACGGCTTGGAAATATTTAGGCGGACCTCCTGATTATGAAGATCTTAACATGATAACAGATAACTTAAGTAAATTAAATGAAAATAATGATAATCAAATGATAATTAATAATCTATTTGAAAAACGTATAAATAATATAAATAATATATTAAATAAAATGATAAGCTCAATTAGTAAAAATGATAATACATTGACTGAAATTTTAATAAATTTTCAAAATAGGATTAGACTAATTAAAGAAGAATTAATAAATATTAGATACGCCATTCAATGGGCAAATAATAATATAATAATCTCAGTAATATTAAGTAAAAAAGAAATTGAACTGTCTATGAAAAAATTAATAAAAGAAAAAATACCATTCAAAAGTGCGGAAGAAGCACTAGAAGCACCATGTCCCTACGTTAGAAGAAATAAAACCAGGCGTAATATTATTGAATCAATTTATTGGGGAAATTGAAATCGACAATACCCCTCAAATAATGAACGGAACACATGTAATAACATTTTACAACACATCCATTAAAATCAACAATAAAGAATTTATAAATACCGAAGCAAAGGTAATCGAGACTCTTCCTGCGATTCTGCAACAGCCCCATTAGAAAAACAACATATAGAACTGCTTTCCCTACAGAGCTTAAAAGACTTACATATCCGCAATATACATTGATAAATTTTCTGAAGAAAGCAACTTTATCCGTCGGAAGCTAAACCGCAATAGCGTTTTGCTTAATTATAATAGTAATCATTTTCCAAAGGAAGAGATCAATAAAAGTACAATATGTGGAAAAGAAAAATGTAAGATCTATAACAAAAATTGACGAAACTCCGCCAAGTGAGCCAAACCAAATTCCAACGTATGTAAATTTTAACAACTTACCATTTTATTAATAATCCAGAACGATCATACTTAAAGGAGGAGGAGTTAACACAGCAGTTTATAATAAGCTTCATATAACTTCATATAACGGTCAATAACTCCACACGCGTTTCCGCCTAGACGCTGACACCGCGTAAATCGAATTGGTAATATTCGAAACATCAACTTTTATTATTTTGAAGTAAAGTAAAGTAAATGCAATTAGTTTTAGAAGGAAATTCAATTAAGAAAGACAGGTGGGCACGAGTCCACCTTGTTTTAAAAAACGTTTTAATTAAATCAAAAACTTAACTTACATAGAAATATTTAAATAAAAGAAAAATTTTGTAATAAAAAAAATAAAAAAAAAAAGTAAAACTTTAATAAAACCTTTATAATTAATAATTCAATAAACAGTTGTACAAATCAAATCGAATGCGCGAATGGTTTTATTTCAAAGGAATTTCGAAGAGACTCTCGCGTTACTGTCCTTTTCGGGAACTTAAGGAGTCGTTCTGGTCCCTTGGCCATTGCCGATTCAAGATCTTGTAGCCTTTCTACGCCAAGTATGCATAGCCTTTGTCTTTCGAAAACGGAAAGTCTCCGGACATTTCTTGCATTTTTTACTTTTTTTCTCCGCAGTCAGACCTATCTTAAGGGGTTATGCCACTCTAGAGACCGAAAAAATAGGTGTTTTATACATCTTTTTAGGTGTAAAAAAATAATTTCTTATAAATATTTCTTGAAGAATGGTGGCGCTGTAGCGGTCGTCCTTCGACTCCTCTATGATTCAAGGGGTACGTGGCCGAACTAACTGCTCCTGTAAATTTTGAAATATCTTGAGTATCTAAATTTTTTTTTATTATATATTACAATAGCTAAAGTAACACGTAGGATTTTTTCGATATATTGATTCATGATCAAATGGCGCACTTCTAAAGTTAAACTTTCTAATTTCGACTAAAAAATCATCAGTTAATTGTTAATAACAAATGAACTATATAGAATAAAAAAAATCCTACGTGATACCTTAAAAAATGTATTTTTAAAGATGTGTGTCAAATTTGAACCTAATCGGTTGGAAATTGTACGAGTTGTTGGTTCGGCCAACTCGAAAAATGTAGTTTGGAGATAAACGCGTTTAAAGTTTTAAGTTGTAAAAAACTTAACAATACCTTTAATCTGCAATGCCTGCACCATATAATTGACCTTCCACATTAATGTCATTGTCATCCATTTCTTTTCGTGTTGATTTTAAAGCAATCCTGGCCTCCTTTGCTCCTTCGGACAGCGATCTCTCCGCGAGCTGTATTCGCTGCTTATCGATTTCCATACACGTTTGATAACTGTTCGGGCCGACTTCCAGATCCAGTGCTTTAAATATATGTAAGATTGAAGAGAAACCATCATTGAAAGCACAAATCGCAATATCGGTTGCTATATCCAGAATAGTTTTGTCACTGGAGATAGATTTTGGAGCCAATGCCCACACAGTTGAATTAAAACTCTCATTACGGTTTTGCGTGTAACCGCCAATGCATCTATTGAGAAGATCGTCACTAGAAAAATCTTTATATATTGGCTTAATAGCTTTGAACACTTCAATTGGAAGAGCTGGCTTATGTGTATACTCATCCAAAGTATTAGCAGCTTTAGCCCTCTGCCATGAGCACCAAGAATCCTCTCCGATTGGACATTTGTCGTGTAGCGGTTTTTTATCAGCAGAAAGTTTGTGATCCAATGTAGCCCATATATTGTTTCTCATTTTTTCAACTGAAACACAGTTTCTACGAATGGCTTATCCATAATAAATAGACAGTTCGTCTATAAGTTTGCCTGTTAATTTGCCCTTTCCACCGAGATCTTTCGTATTCTTTTTTAAATTACGTAGGCGTGTACCCATTCGTTTCTGCACATGATCTATGCATTCTTTTTTGAGTACTGTGCAATCCTTATACGGCTTGGCATTTGTAATTCCTAGGAAAGTCTTAGAATCACCGTCACCTACGTATTGAGTGTATCTCACCTGGTGTAAAGTTTCGGAGCGTTGAAACATTTCAACTGCCGCGTCAACCTCCATTTTCCCTGCCGATCCTTCGTGATTCACAGAGCATTCATCTGCATGATTTTCAGCCCATTCCTTATATTCTTCAGTATTTTCTTTTGTTTTCCAATACTCGCACGACTTACAGTATTTAGATTTCACTACGCAATCCACGATTTTTCCACAGTTATTGCCAATAAGAGTCACTAAGCCAAATAACGACGTAAACCCACGTTTTCGCCACGAACCGTCACCGGACACTATTATTCCATTTTCACCTTTTTTCGAAGAAATATCTTTCTCTTCTTTTGCTGCTCTCATCATACTGTTCTTGGAAACTAGATTAGTTGCAATCGAAATTCTTTTGACAATCTTGTCATAGAATGAGTGAAAGACAGGTCGAGGTAATTCCATGAATGCACAAAATTTTTTTATTCCTTGCATACCAATCCCAAGTAATCTCATTGCAATTATAATTCTCCTGTTGATTTCGTAGCCTTTCTCAACATATGGACAATTCGGTATCTCAGTCTTTTCACAATTTTCACAGGATACTACTATTTTGAATCCCAAACCACGCATGCCACTTTCAGTAAATTTCACTTGTGATTTGCATTCCTTACAAACAACAACGTTCGAAATAGCCGCAAAAACTGCAATAAAGTCTATCATACGATAACCGAAAGCCAGATTCACTTCAATATCATACAGATCCTCAGAAGTCTTCAATTTTTTCGCGGATGCACTCATGTTCAAGTCCTCTGGTGCCTCTAATTCGTGACGATTCAAAGGTTTATTTCCAGATTTTTTCGGTCACTTGCTGTAGCCATGTGACCCTTTATAACCTTTTCTATCAGTATACACTACTTTACCACTCATTATAAGAGTAGGTAAATCAATAACTATCAGAAAAAACAACTAAACGTTTGCAAGAATATCAAGAAAAACACGCGATCATCGAATAACGTGCTTTTTATATGCTTTGCTGTGCCTAACTGATTGAAACAGACGCTTGTCCAATATTTGTGAACCCAAATTGTGTAGAATAGACTATAGTCTAGCAAGTAACTAGCGCCTTTGAAAACATCTGCCGTATACCTGCTGTAGATCCTTCAAAGATCACCCCCCGTAGAACTGACAAATGGAGCTCGCCGCGTACCGTGCAGCCTTGCAAGGAACTTCGAAAATAAATTATTTAGAGATTTTTCCGAGCCATAATCCTGCAATATGTTATTTCTGAGACCCTAAGGAACTATTTAATGCAAAAAAAAAGCGAGTTTTTGAAAATCCTAGAGTGGCATAACTCCTTAAACGCATGAGACGCCTGAAGGCGATTCTCTGTTAACAGTCCTATCAGCAGCATGGATTGCGGTCTCTTAATAGAAAGTACACATAGTCTTAGCGGTTCTGCAGCCCTTAGCACATTCCAAGAATCTATTCGCCTGAAACAAGAAGTAATACCTTGCTCTTGCTTCACCTCCTTAAATATCACTAGATATCACTCGCTATCGCTCATGCTCATTGTATGTATGAAAAATTAAACATGGGATATCTTTTTATCATAACTTTGTTTACTCAATACTTTAATGAGTGGCCAACGCTCAAATCAGATAAAGCGACGGCATTCAGTCACGACGGCAGAGAGTAATGCCTATTTTACGGTTGTTGCGAAAAATCTTCACCCAACAGCAATGCAAAGTCAAGTAGTTCATCTCTAAAGACGCCGACGCAGACCTGTTCCTCAACAGCAACAGAGAAAACAAAGAGTGTAATATCTCTTTTCAGCATCTGTATCTGTAAGCAATAGCAGAAACACAAACAGCTATGCAGTCAAGCAGCGCAGCAGCAACATCAACTCCAGTGCGGGCGACGAATAATAAACAAAGAGAGACAACCAAAAAGAAACAATGATCGGCAGTGCAGACAGGCATTAATCGCTACATTGACGTGGTAAATAAAAAGAGGAAACGTAGTCTTTCTAAAAAAAATTGATTAATGCTAAGAAGCATAATACCGTGGGCTCCACTATCAATTCTGATGGCAATGCATTAAGAGGGAACAGACGGAATAGCCTATAATAGACCCAAAGGGTGTCTAATACCATACCACCACCAATCTATTTGCGGGAGCGCAGCTCCAACACAAGAAACATGGACGAGACAAACATACAAGTGCACAGCGGAAAAAGCTTTCGTGAAATCGTTGCGTTTCCCTCTCGGCAAAAAGTGTTCTCATCGCCAAGCTCAGCTCAACTTAAGAAGAACGAAACGAATCCAATTTAGTGTTTAAAATACCTGTTAAGCCGAAGAATCACGGTAAAAGATCACTGAAGCGATATACTCCCGTACAACGCACAAGCTCTCAGGAATTTGGTCACTCAAAATCCTATTGTACATTACGTACCATCTGCGTAGCATGTGGAGATCTTTACCATTCCACCAAGTGCCCCTTGACCAAAATGAATGCAACACAAAAAAGTATAGCAACTGCGGTGGCAATTACACCGCAAATTCTATAGGTTGTCCGGTTTACAAAGATTTAAAATCTAAACTTGCTCAGGGTATACAAGCCAAACGGAACCAACTCCCATATACTACTTCCATTCCGAGCCCTTCCAACCTACCCAGCTCAAATATTGGTCAAATGACCTATGCCAACGTAATAAAAGCCAATGAACAGGCGCCACCAGTCACTCCATCCAGTACTGGAGTACCATGATTCTTAATCTAACTTAAAACTCTCAAAGCTGGAGTATTCGTATCCTTCCGGACCACATGGCCTAGCCAGCGTAGCCGCAGCTTCTTGATTCGCTGAACTATGCCAATGTCGTCGTATAACTCGTACAGCTCATCGTTTCATCGTCTGCGATATTCGCCGTTGCCAATACGCAAAGGACCATAAATCTTACGCAAAACTTTTTTCTCGAAAACTCCTAACGCCGACTCATCAGACGTTGTCATTGTCCATGCTTCCGTACCATATAGCAGGACGTGAACGATAAGGGACTTGTAGAGTTTGGTTTTCGTTCGCAGAGAGAGGACTTTACTTTTCAATTGCCTACTTAGTTTAAAGTAGCACCTGTTGACAAGAGTTATTCTGCGCTGGATGCGATGACTGTTTGTTTGATGACAGGAGATATTTCGTCTTGCCCTCATTCACTACCAGACCCATTCGCTTCTTTATCATGTCTGGAGAAAGCAGAACACACGGCGCGGTTATTGAGGCCAATAATGCCGATATCATGGGCTTACGGCAGCAGCTGTACACTCTTATAGAAGATTGTACCTTCTTTATTTAGCTCTGCAGCTCGTATTATTTTCTCCAGCATTAAATTAAAAAAGTCACACGATAAGGAATCACCCTGTCTGAAACCTAGTTTGGTATCGAACGGCTCGGAGATGTCCTTCCCGATCCTGACGGAGCTTTTAGAATGGTAAGTCTACCGATCTCCGACTTAAGTTGCCAGTAAAGCTAAAAAAGGCAGTTAGATAAGAAGAAAGAAATACTAAAAATCTTATAACGTCTTCCAACGTTTCTACTAGAAAAAAAAGCAAGCGTCGAAGTACCATTGAGATTGCATAACGGTTCATGGGCCAGAACGGATGAAGAAAAGGCGTCTTGTTTTGCAGAGCACCTCATTACAGTATTTCAACCAGATGCTGTTACAAATAGTGCACCTTTCTCACCTTACCATACTACCCCAAGATACACTGTTGCTTGCGGAGCATCTATCTCTGAACTAAAAACACTACTGCCGCCTTAAATTCAAAAAAATCTCCAGGAGACGATCATATTTCACCAAAAATGCTAAAATATTTGCCAAGCATTGCAACACATCACTTTTACATTAAGAGTGAAAACGTGCCCCATCGTCAAGCTCAACAATGTGCATATCAAACAAGCTAACGAAATCGCATACCTTGGTATTCACTTGGATAGACGATTAACTTGGAAGCGACAGATTTCGCCAAAAAGATGCAGCTGAAGTTTAAGTTTTCCAATTTATATTGGCTTTTAAGCAAGTGATCTGGGCTCAGCCTTAATAACAAAGTCCTTCTTTATAATGTGACTATAAAACCGATATGGATGTATGGAATCCAGTTATGGGGTACAGCTTGCGCGACAAATCTAGATATTATACAAAGATTCCAGCCAGAAAACATTGAGAATAATAACAGGCGCACCACGATATATGCATAATGAAAATATTCATAGGGATCTACTATACGTACAGTCAAGAAGAGATTGAAATCGTTACACAAAAATATATATCAAAATCTCACAATCATCCAAACCCTTCGGCTATCACCTTGGCCTCCGCAACAAGTCAAAAAAGTGCCTGGGACCTGCCACATGAAAAACAAAAAATTCAATGAGAAATCAAAATCAGCCTCGAATGAGAGACCCCCCTTTTGATGGCGACCCCCGCAAATGTTTTAAGGATTACGATTTGTGGGATGCACCTGAAATGCTCAGTCCCTTAATTGGGAAGGTGCTGATGCCCAGCTGGTTGATGTCCTCATAAAATTAAAGGCTAACATCACCGCCGTCCAAGAGATGCGATGGACGGGATAAGGACGGAAGAAGATGGGTCCTTGTGAAATTTGCTTCAGCGGCCATATAAAGGAGCGCAAACTTGGTGTCGGATTCGTAGTGGGAGAGAGACTCCATCGCCGAGTACTGGCATCACTCCGGTGGATGAACGTCTCGTCACAATCCGCATCAAAACGAAATTTTTCAACACCACAGTAATTTGCCCCCACGCCCCGACGGAAGAGAAGGACGATGTGACCAAGGATGCCTCGAACACACTTATGAGCGCTGCCCCCGCCACGACGTCAAAATTGTGCTTGGCGACTTCAACGCTAGTGAGGGCAAAGAAGGTATCTTTGAAACGCTTGTCGAAAAATTCAGCCTCCACTCCGAAACATCCCCAAATGTGTTGAGGTGGATCGACTTCGCCGGGGCCCGAAATATGGTTGCCTGTAGCACTAGATTCCGGCACAAAAAAATTCACCAAGCTACTTGGCTGTCTACAGATCCGATAACTTTCAACCAGATCGATCATGTTGTGATTCACGGGAGACTTGTATCCAGTGTTTTAGACGTGTGTACGTTCCGAGGTCCTAATATTGACTCGGATCACTATATTGTCGCAGCGAAGGAACGCACCCGCCTCTGTGTATCAAAAAACTCCCGTCAACAAACACAAGGAAGGCTCGACATTGAAAAGCTGCAAGCCCAACGGTCTACCGAGCGGTTTTCTACTCGAC
Organism: Ceratitis rosa; assembly: GCA_037013455.1. Taxonomy (NCBI): domain Eukaryota; kingdom Metazoa; phylum Arthropoda; class Insecta; order Diptera; family Tephritidae; genus Ceratitis; species Ceratitis rosa. The sequence goes on from JAWMAG010000057.1 coordinate 1,201,478, forward strand.
TTGCACATCAGCTCTCTGAGAGCACTCATCAGCAACCCGGTACAAGGGAACTGTGGGACGGCATTGCAAACTCCCTGCGTACAGCTGCAAATGAAACCATTGAATTCCGGAAAGTTCGTTAAAACAGCTGGTACGATGAGGACTGCCTTGTCGCAGCGGAGAGAAAACAGACTGCATACCTCGCAACATTGCGATCGACCACAACAAGTACGGGGTGGGATAGATACCGAGAACTGAAGAGGGAAGCAAGGCGCGTCTGCAGACAAAAAAAGAAGGAGGCCGAGATGCGCGACTACGAGGAGCATGAGAAGCTGGCCGACAAGGGCAAGGCTCGAAAAATCTACGAAAAAATACGGGTACTTACAGAAGGTTTCAAGACCGGAGCAAACTCTTGTAGGACCAGGTAGGCGAGCTAGTGACAGATGCCCAGTGTATTCTGGATTTATAAAGGGAACACTTCTCCAGCCTACTGAATGGCAGTGACAATGAAACACCAGGGGATGGTGAACTTCCTAGTAGGGTGTAATTTATAAGTAACAAAAAGGATGTCTGCTTCAAGGCCATCTTATAGCTGAGTCGGTTTAAGTGATGGATGACGAATTTCATATTTCTTGATAGCTTAGGTTTGATTCCCACATATTAATTTTATTTTTCTTCATTCGAATTGCATTTTAGATTCAACTTAAATTTTGGATTTTTATACAATATGCCATGATCGTCAAGAAGAACCAGCTTGTGGATGACTTTGGAATGTGAAGGAATAAAAGTAGGAGAGCATTCATGTGAGTGTTGTTGTTGTCTTTCAATTTACCGATGATCCAATTCTCGATGATTTTATGATCTGTAAGACTTTTCATCGACGAATTGGGTTATTGGGAAAGCAAATGCGGGGGTATGTAGGAATATGCGATGACTAGTGAATGAAAACAAGCGATTTATGAATGAAATCCCCTTTTACTATGCATGAAGATTATACCATTTTCAGGACACATACATCTTCATACAAATTAAACTGAATACATATGGATATGTTTGACAAACGCATACTATTGTATATTAAATGAAATGAAATAAAAAAATAAAATGAAATAAAAGAAAATAAAATAAAATGAAATAAAAAAATAAAATAAAATAAAATAAATAAAATAATATAATATAAAATAAAGTAAAATAAAATAAAATAAAATAAAATAAACCAAAATAAAATAAAATAAAAAAAATTTAATTAAATTAAATTAAGTTAAATTAAATTAAATAAAATAAAAGAATATAAAATAAAATAAAATAAAATAAAATAAAATAAAATAAAAAAAATAAAATAAAATAAAACAAAGCAAAACAAAATAAAATAAAATAAAATAAAATAAAATAAAATAAAATAAAATAAAATAAAATAAAATAAAATAAAATAAAATAAAATAAAATAAAATAAAATAAAATAAAATAAAATAAAATAAAATAAAATAAAATAAAATAAAATAAAATAAAATAAAATAAAATAAAATAAAATAAAATAAAATAAAATAAAATAAAATAAAATAAAATAAAATAAAATAAAATAAAATAAAATAAAATAAAATAAAATAAAATAAAATAAAATAAAATAAAATAAAATAAAATAAAACAAAATAAAATAAAATAAAATAAAAAAAAATAAAATAAAATAAAATAAAATAAAATAAAATAAAATAAAATAAAAAAAATAATATAAAATAAAATAAAATAAATTAAAATAAAATAAAAGAAAATAAAATAAAATAAAAAAAATAAAATAAAATAAAATAAAATAAAATATAATAAAATAAAAAAAAATAATATAAAATAAAATAAAATAAAATAAAATAAAATAAAATAAAATAAAATAAAATAAAATAAAATAAAATAAAATAAAATAAAATAAAATAAAACAAAATAAAATAAAATAAAATAAAACAAAATAAAATTAAAGAAAATAAAATAAAATAAAATAAAATAAAATTAAATGAAATAAAAAAAATAAAACGAAATGAAATAAAATAAAATAAAATTAAATTAAATTAATTAAAATAAAATAAAATAACCCCTGTGGGGTTACCAGATCCTCCATGGGGCGCGTCCCTAGGTGGCGGATAAGGGAAAGCTCTATAGATATATAGGGCAGGTGGGAAATAAAATACCACCCGCGGACCAAAACTGGACAATGCAGTGGAAAGGGGTCACCTTTTTCGTATTTAGCAAACACGCACACCACAGCCTACCCCATGAAGGCCAACCACCTCCTTGGGTGCAAAATGGTTCCACAATCACTAATGGAAGCCTCGGACGAGTATCGCAACGGTCAGGGGCGATGCGGGACACAACAGCCTGACCACCCAATTGACGGACCTGCAAGAAATACGGATCAACCTACCACTTTGGATGTTTTACCAAGCCAAACGGTAACCACCAGAGCAGTATCCCCTGGGCAACGCATGAAATGGACAAATGAAATGAACGAACACATCATGCGTAGCTATTACTTAATTAAAACGAGACAACTAAAACTGGATACAGAACGCGACTACATGAATTATTCCAACAGAAATTCCCAAGTATCCATGTTTCTGTACAAAGGGTAGGAGACTAGCGCAGTGCAATCATTAGAAATAGGTACATACCAAACCGAAAACTCAATGAATTAAAGCAAGAAGTGGCAAGAGAGCTCTCTGTTGAAGCATCAACCATGCCTACAGTAGAAATGGATGAAGTTATTTCACAAAATACGGGGGTCCTGTCAACAGAACCCGAAAATGAATCATTAAAAAAGCTCAAAATTGAATTTCAAACGGCAATGGTGGAGTTTTCTGGAACAGACCCAACACTACGCCCAAACATTCCCAAACAAAAAGCAACAAAATCGGTAGCAATAGCGATTTCCATAGTAAACAATGATATTCTACCAGCATTTCTGTCTGAGTGCGTCAGTACCTTTGAGGAGCTCCAAACACCTATATGTGCAGCAGCAGCAGCAATTATCCGTCACACTGGTGGAAAGTTATCTTCTAAAGCAAAGGGAAAATCGGAGAAATCTGAACCTCTTTGGAAGCACAGATTAAAGACTCAAATTAAAAAGCTTCGGGCAGAACTCTGAAGAGTTACACAATATATTCACGGCAATCGTTCAAAAAATATTTTGAACTGGTATGAACGCCTCAAAAAAGAATATAAGATGCATTCGAAGCAAGATCCATCAAATCAGTATGCAAAAGAGCTCTTGGACACATTGCGTCAAAAGCTAGCAAAAAAATGTAATCGCCTACGAAGATATACGCTGTCTGACAAGAGAAAAACTGCAAATGCAGCATTTCAGAAAAATGAAAGAAATTTTTATATGAAATTAAAGGACAATAAGACTAAAAACATAGCAGAAATACCCACCAGAATGCAAATTGAGCAGTTCTGGAAATCCATATGGTCTTCAAACGCAACACATAACACGGCATGGATTTCAGAAGAATGCAAAAGACATGAGAATTTTAACCCAATGGAAGATATCACGTTGCAC